>CM056490.1:50720766-51210735 GCA_029783415.1 Anisodus acutangulus
GTTGGCCTATGTCGCTGCACGCCGTCCGGTCTATTGCTCTTTCCTTGTGCCTGTTTTGCTGTAGGGGGTTGGTTCACAGGTACAACCTTTATAACTTCATGGTATACCCATGGATTGGCCAGTTCTTATTTGGAAGGCTGCAATTTCTTAACTGCCGCAGTTTCTACTCCTGCTAATAGTTTAGCACATTCATTGTTGTTACTATGGGGTCCTGAATATCCATCTTAATATGTTTAGTGCGCTGATGTTGTACAGGATTCCCCGAGAGATATATTGCAGTAGACCAATATAGCTTTCTGAATAGGAAAATGAAGCTCTAAGAGGAGGTTACGCAACCAACGGGACTCGAACACCACGTTGGCGACCCCTCGATATCCGGCCTCCGCGCTAGAGCGCGACATCGTAGCCTTGCGTTTAGCCAAACAAGAGACCAAGTTATCACCAAGAAACACACAATATCCAGATGTCGAACGCCTGGTATCTGGACATCCACCCCAATCAGCATCTGTATACGAAATAAGAGTAGATATCAATGAAGGATTTATGTGTAAGCCATGATCAAGAGTACCCTGAATGTAGCGCACAATGCAGTTGAGAGCGTGTATGTGTTCTTCCCTCGGATCATGTATAAATAAACACACCTAGTGCACTGCATAAGTAATATCGGATCTCGTAAAAGTGAGATATTGAAGAGCCCCCCGCAAGACTACGATAGTGGGAGGGATCCTCATATGGTGTGCTAGAAGTAGAACTCAGCTTCGGTTTAGTGTCAACCGGAGTAGGAGATGACTTACAAGCTGACATGCCAGCCCGTTCAATGATCTTTGCTGCATACTTCCTCTGAGATAGAAATAGACCACCTGCATGACGAGTGACAATTATACCCAGAAAATAACTTAATGGTCTCAAGTCTTTCATAACAAATTCTGAGCTGAGAATATATATGATAGACTTGCAAAGTTCATCAGAGGAAGCATTCAATATAATATCATCCACATATAACAGAATGTAGGCTATAGAAGTACCGTGATGGTAGATGAATAGAGAATGATCAGACTTGCTGTGAGAAAACCCAAGAGTACACACATAATATGCAAATCTATTGTACCAGGCCCAAGGAGCCTATTTTATCCCATACAAAGATTTTTTCAGCAATCACATATGATTAGGATGAGCGGGGTCCATGAAACCCAAGAGATGATGCATGTATACTATTTCCTTGAGTTCTTCGTGTAAGAATGCATTTTCACGTCCAGTTGATGAATGGGCCATGCTTTTGAGAGAGCTAGACTGAGAACAGTACGAATAGTTGATGGTTTGACCACCGTACTAAATGTCTCTCCACAATCCACGCCAACTTATTGAGTTTTGTCATCACCTACAAGACGAGCCTTATGTCTCTCAAAACAACCATCAGATTTTTCTTTATGGGTAAAAATCCACATAGAATGAATCACATCAACACCAGGTGGATGGGGCACCATCTCCCATATCTTATTTTCAATAAAAGCATTATATTCATCATCCATAGCCATGTTCCAATTCGGGTCACGAAGGGCAGACACGAGGTTACGTGGTAGAGGAGATTTAGTATCATTAGAGTTGAGATTAAATTGTCGCTTTGGTTTAAAATACCCCGTTGGTTGCGAGTAACAGGCCATGGTCCCTAAATCAAAGTGGCTGAATATGGGTGGGAGTCGTGCGCTGGCCCAGGTTCGATGTGTTGGTTTCGGGTTGGAAAGACAGTGTGGGCCGATGGTTTGGGTTAGCTGGGTGTTGGCCGAAATTGGGCCTGCTGGCAGCAAAAGCTGTGATCGAAACACATTTGGGCCTGCTGGCAGGAAATATTTGGGCCAGTAGGCAGTGGGCCTGATTGTGCCCGCTGGTCCATGTGTCGTGGGGTGGTCTAGGCCAAAGGGTGTACCACATACGGTGGGAGCCCATCATCCAAAAAATTATATGAATGGGACGTGGAACTATGCAACTTGGCAAATGGAAATTGGTTTTCATCGAAAAGGACATGGTGACTAATGATGATCTTATTAGAGGAAAAATCATAATATTTATAACCACGATGATTAGATGGGTAACCCAAAAAAACAGAAGCGGTAGAACGGGCTTGAAGTTTGTTTATGGTAGTGGAGGGGAATAAAGGATAACATAAACACCCAAATACCCTAAGATGAGAATACGAAGGGTTTTTTTGATAAAGAATTTTGAGTGGAGAGTGGTAGTCTAATCCTTTTCTAGGGAGTATATTGAGAAGGTAAGTTGTCATTTGTAATGCATGACGCCAAAATGAAGGTGGTAATGATGCATGGGCAAGTAATGTACGAATACTATTATTAATGGTGCAGATTTTTCTCTCGGATTTTCCATTTTGTGATGACGTATATGGACATGAGAACCGAAAAGATATACCATTAACCTTACAAAATTTCCTAAATGGTCCATTATCAAATTCCCTGTCATGATCACATTGAATGTTCTTAACCTCCCGTTCAAATTGTGTACGGATGAATGCTCTAAATGATAGGAATGTGAAATAAACCTGAGACTTTTTAGATAACGGAATTGTCCATCCAATAATAAAACATAATAACGGTGGCCCGAAGAGCTCACAATAAAACATAATAACGGTGGCCCGAAGAGCTCAAAACGGGAGACATCTAAAGATCATTATGAATAATATCAAATGACAACATAGTAATAGAATTAGAGGCAAACAAGGGTAATTTTACATATTTCCCAAACGGACAAGAAGTACAGACACTGGCACTACGAGTGTTATTACACTCAATAAATTTATTATTTTTAAGGGAGTAAAAAACATAGCTCCCGGATGACCCAAACGTGCATGCCATAAGGAAGGTGCTAAAACTGCAAACGTTGATGGTGTGGCTTGTTTTGTGGTGATGGTGGTGGTGATTGGTAGAGCTCGCCACGACTATCATATCTCATTAGATGTATCCCCGTCCAGAAATCCTTCACAGAAAATCTAAATGGATCAAATTCAATAGAAATTGAGTTATCAATTGTAAATTTCCGAATAGGCACCAAATTTTTAATTAATTGAGGAGCATGAAAGACATTTTCAAAGCTAAAGGCGGGTTTTGGGGAGACAAATTTGTGTGACTATAACCACGAATTGGAATTGAATGACCATTACCACCAATTATGCCATGATTTTTGCTCAAATTGAAATAAAATGAGAGATTACCTTGCGCGGATGTCATATGAAAAGTAGCACCCGTATTCATGTACCAATTTGTATCCGGAGGATTTAGTCTAAGTGTATGCATTATTGCCTCGATATCCGTATGGGTTGGGGAGGCAGTTGGGCACACAGCAGCAAAATCCTGATATGGCCGAGACCCAAGCAAGCCAGTCTGCTGCCAGGCCGATTATTGTCTACGCCCAGCATAGGTTGTCTGTTGTTGTTGCCTGTTATTGGGCCTGGCCCAGTTTTGTGCAAGATAAGGGCAGGGCAGTATGGGCCACTACCTACTGGCCCAAGGCAAGCCCCACATCCATTGTCCACTGGCCCAAGGCTGCTGCCAGGGGTGCTGTGGCCCGGACCCCTGCTGGCCTCCACCACGTCCACCACCGCTGCCATCGCCGCCACCGCTGCCATCGCCGTCGCGACCTTGATTTTGCCACCACCGTTATTATGGTTTTGACTATAATTTTCAGAGAATGATTGAGAGTCATCGGTGTCTCGGGACGTGGCCACCATCTAGGCGGAATATGCTCCTATTGCGGCCTTTTTAGCCAACCCCGCTTCTTCTACAGTGAGCATGGAACATGCTTGATAAAACGGTGGGATATGATTGTTTTGGTGAAGAAGAGTTCCAACCCAATTATACGCTTCGGAGAGGCCCGCAACCATTTGAAGAACAAGACGATCATTTGTGACCGGTGCTCCGACGTTCTTGAGTTGATCCGAAAATTCCTTGAGCTTTTGATAATATGCGTAGGCATTCGGAAAATCCTCCATAGTTGTGTTAGAGAATTCTTTCTTAAGGGTTACAACACGAGAATTTTTGTTATCTTGGAATATATCACACAACCTATTCCAAGCTTCCATTGCCGTGACACTGGGTTCGATAATTGTATGCAAGAGGTCCGTAGAGATGGTGGAATAAATCAATTGGAGGACCGTAGCATCAAGAGTTGCCCATAACTTTATTTCATCATCGGTGGAAGACACATTTTCCTTGCCTTTTTCCGATTTGACGATGTGATGGAGGACTCGATGAGACCTTGCATGAATTTTAAAAAGTTTCGCCCAGGTCGCATATTGGACGTTCTCCATTTCAAGGACGATAGGGATGTTGTTCTTGATTTTGGAGACTGCAAAAGCAGGATGGAAGGTATTCTTTGTGTTAGACATGATTGAGGAAGGGAAAAAATTAGGGCGGCGGAAGGGATTGCCGAGGAGGTCGGCGGTGGAAGAGTGGTAGGGGTAAGGAAAAGTTTGCCCTAGACTTCTGATTTCCATGAAAGAGAATAATTTTTTGATAATTTCATTAATGTGATTAGCTTATATACATGATATATAATAGTCATCATAGGCTATAATTACGGAAATCAAATATACACAAAGAACATATTTGCATATATTCTATCACCAACTGTGGTAACTCTTTTAAAGGCCGATGCTACTTGTGTCGGTAAAACCGCGATGGATGAAATGGCTTACAGTATAAACAGTGAAAATTTTCATTATGGGACTCCTATTAATCCTGTCTCACCAGACCGGATACCTGGAGGATCTTCAAGTGGATCTGCAGTTGTAGTTGGTGCAAAACTTGTAGATTTCTCTTAGGTACTGATACTGGAGGAAGTGTTAGAGTTCCTGCATCATATTGTGAAATTTATGGTATTAGGCCTTCTCATGGACTTGTTTCAACTGTCAAAGTTATACCTATGGCGCAAAGTTTCGATACAGTTGGATGGTTTGCAAGGGATCCTCTGATCTTAAAGCAAGTTGGAAGAGTGCTACTTCAATCTCCGCAAGTGAATTCTGCAGGTCCTAAAACCAAATTAACAATCTCAAAGTATAATGCTTCTTTTAGGCCTCACACAACTGACCTTAGTTGTGTGAGGCTCCTTTTTGTGAGACAAAAAAGTGGACCTATATCTTACATTTTTTGTTCCACAAATTCTAGGTCCACTTTTTTATCTCACAAAAAAGAGTCTCACACAACTATTATCAGCTATATGGTGGCACATAGTAATTTTTTTTGTTTCTGTTAGTATAATTTTCTTTTGTTTCTAATTTATCGTCGTTCAAATTTTACAGTTAATAGCTTCCGCATGACGTTCTGTTATTTTCAATCCCAACAGGTGCAACTAACATTACTGTAGCAGAAGATTGCTTTAAGCTTCTGGATTCTAAGAGTAACCAATTGATTGAAACACTGGTTAACTCGGTGCAGATTATATGATTAAATATGTGAGTCTAGGGGATTACATCGAGGAAAATGTTCCGAGTTTGAAAAAGTTTATGACCGCGAGAACTAGCACTGAGGAATCGGAATCTTACATTCCGTCATTGCAAGCTCTTTCAACTGCAATGCGGTTGCTTCAGAAGTACGAATTCAAGGAGAATCATGGAGAATGGGCTAGTACGGTCAAGCCTAATTTAGGTCCTGGAATAGCAGAACGAGTATGGGACGCGCTGAAGACGACAAATGAAAATATTGTACTCCATAACTCCATCATAGAAAACTTTTAGTCTGCCGTTCTTGATTAAGAAAAAAAACTGTTAATAACATACAAACTAATTAAGTTGCTCGGACTCTTCAATTTCAGTGTCGCACCCATATTGACACAAAGTGGGTGTGGACGTACTGGATATGCTCAACCATTTTTGGGTACTTTGACCAAAATCTACGGAGAAATTCGGGACATGTACGGTGATTTTTGTAATTAAAATAGATGTTAAGGTGAAATTGAAGAAAATGAAATACTCCGTAGGTAGGATTCTCCTCTTGATCAATATTTTTTCCTCGGAATACATTGTAAGTTTTTTACATACTGTTTCATATTTGGATATAACACTCTATTTTTAGATAATTGAATTATTTTTAGCGGAATTCTCACACCCATAACCTTATCTATATTCATGTCATCTAATCTTAAAATTTAGATCATGAAGGATCTGACCTCTAAATCCGCACAGATACACCGAGTCCAAACAACTTAGTTGATACAAAGATATTTGCTGAGCACCCAATTTTGAAGTAACATTTTGGAATCTAAGACAATTAATCGCTCATAATTAAAAATATTTTGAGGCCGTCACTAACTGGTAAGTCCTCTTTATATTTTCAATTCAATACTAACAGGGAAAGTAGAAAGGAGAAAGAAATTAATAGAATTCGATTAAGTGTTTTTTACTGTCAAATTATGTTAGTTACAACAATTGCAGGAAACGGGAAGTAAGTAAATATTACAATAGCCATAAATGATAAACTACTAATGATTACAACAAACTGGAAATAAGAACGATTACAGCCACTTTGAAACTTCACTGAGTCGAGTGATGACACTTTATCTTTAAGACAAGATTGCCCCGTACATATCCTCTTACGTTAAGGGCAATAGTCTCCCAAGATAAAACAACAACTTAACAAATGAGCAAATGTAACTCAAGTGTTACTCTCGAAGAACTTTGAGTAATGAAATGATGCTAGAGAAGAAGAAGAAGATTTCTGAAAATTTCTAAGTCTTCAATAATTGAGCCAAAGGCCTCAATTTAACTTATAGTGTAAGGAGGATGACCTCTCAACTAGCCAACTAATGACTTTCAATAGTCATGTAATGACACTTATTGAGGGGTTACAATTAGTCAAATAATGGCTAAATTCAAGTGTCAAATAATGAAGATTTAATGCTCCAAAATCAGCCCAAGTGTCAGAAACTTTCTGTCTTCCGCTGTGAGTCTCTTCCCAGTTTTATTTTTCCTGAAACTCCAGTGATCAAACTGTAAATACTAAGCAATTTAAGTCTAAAAAGATAATATCAACCCAGCCCGGACGGGTGGTGGTGCGCTTATGGGTAGCATTCACTTAAACTAAACGAACCACTCTATTTTAAAGCAAAAAAAAAAACTCTTTTTTTTTTGTCCAAAGTAAGTGAAAATATAAAAAAGTCAATCTTGTTAAGTGATTTGTTTGGTGTTGTCTCAAAAGTCAAAATCAACCCCTTGGGTCATAAAAGGAAACTAACCTAACCACAATCATTTTTGTCTTATATATTTTCCACTCTTCAATATAGCAATAATTTTTCCAAATTATATCCTAATCGAATTAGAGAAGCCAGCAACATATCCAAAGTGTTTGGCCCAGTGGCCAATACATTAGAGTATTGCTGTCTGAGGTTCCGTGTTCGAGTCCTCTGATCAGCGAGAGTGGAACTGTGTTCCCCTAAAAAAATCCCTCCATACGCGTAGGGCCAAGCGGTGTATACTAATCCGTAGGGCCAGGCCGGAGGTGGGGTTTTCTTGGGTATGGGGCCGTAATGCGGTGGGACCAGTCACTTTAAAAAGTTTACCCTACCTTAGTTTTGACCAAGGATCGAATCCCGTCAGCGGCAGTGTGGGGGTTTCTTCTTGAAATAAAGGAGGGCCCCTTGTGCGCAGCGTGGTACTGGTCTAACCTTTGAAATCAATTGAGTCACCATGATTTACCTCCTTCACAAACCTGTCGGACCGGGGTGTGGGGGCTCCTGGGGTGGGAGATTCCACCTTTATGGAATAAGAGAAGCCAACAACATTGACTCTGTCTAACTTTTTTTATAATCGTGACGTCCAAGCTAATTTGTACGTATATTGATTGGCTATTTTTCATTTTTTATCAGTACATATATAGTTCTATTCACAAAAACTTGAACAAGTGAAAAAAATCACTTAATTTTTTTTTTTAAAATTTATACATGAGACCTCATTCAATATATTCCTCTATTGTTTGTACCATTTCCCTTAATAGTTCTCCCAAAGTCTTAAGTGGCATTTGGGTAACTTTTGGAGAAATTAATTTGAAAAGCCAAAAAAGTGTTTCGATAGTGGTTTTCTAAAGATTGTTTTTTTTCTTATGGTTTTTGAAAAATGTTCCGAGCCTGTTTTAGGAAAGAAAAAAGACAACTTTAGGGGAACCAGATACTCCCTCACTCCGTCTTAAATTATTTATCGCGATTTAAAAAATAGTTTTCTCAATTTATTTATGATTTTAAAAAGTTTATGATAAATCAATTTTTTTTTCAATTTTATTCTTAGTTCTAATTATTCTTGAAGATTACAAATACCTCAAGATGGCACATAAATAGTGGAGTAAATATTTAATCAAGAGATAATATCATAAAATATAAATAAGAGTAAAATAATAAAATAATAATAATAATATTTTTTAAGGGGCGTGTAAAAAAGAAACACGACAAATTATTTGATATAAAGTTTGGAAACTTTTCCAAATATTAAAGCCCCCTCAAAATGCTACGAAATTAAATATTCCTTAAGTTAAAGTTATGTGTGACATCCAATGGACAGTTTTTGTCGGGAGCTTAATTATTTTCTAATAACATTCATTAATTTAACACTTAGGGATCTAGATCGAACATTAATTCTTGAAGTTAGCAGGAAACAACCCAACCTTCTGGATGTAGCATCTTAATCGAATAATAATAATAATAATAATAATAATAATAATAATAATAATAATAATAATAATAATAATAATAATAATAATAATAATAATAATAATAATAATAATAATAAAAAAGAGTAAGAAATTATCTCAATCTTTGAGAATAGCTTTATTATTTCATCTTTAAAAAATTAGTTTCATGTCAGAACTGATATCATGTACACCTACGCGGCTACGCGGTATACCATTAATTTATCATAATTATATAGTTTTTTATTTCCTTAATTTTGATAAACTAATCATTAAACTTATTGCTATTAAAATTTAAAGCTTGCCAAATGTATCTGTCATAATCATGCAGCATTTAGTATATCTGGAGCCTAAGCAAGTTTAATAATGATAAAAATATTTTAATCTTTACTCGATGGTCAAACTTCTTTTCCTTGGGTCAAACATAGAAATAGTTTTATATTTCTAAAAGAAAGTGTTCACTATTTATTATTATTATTTTTGCATTTTTGTTACCGCCCATAATTTAAATTCAAATATAGTTAGTACTATTATATTGTATATTTTAATTTCACATGAATCTCAACGCAATTTTTCCGTCTGTAAGTAAGAAATACAAGAAAATCAAAGAGATATTCCTTTTTGCGTGCATAATAGTTTGTGACCACGCACATGAAATAATTATAGCAAGCTGATTTTTAATTAATCACAATTAGCATGCAAAGCACTATCAAAGATCATCTCTATGTGTGTTTATTTTTTTTTTTGGCCTTAATTTGCGTTAATAATTTAAATTAACACTCCTAGTACAATATATGTGTGTGATCGTTGACTAAATCTTTTGGAAAATCACACTGATCGAGATAAAAATAATCACAACGTGTTGTTTTATTATGCTTAATTGATTGAAACAATAGATATATTCAATTTAGAAAAATGGTCTAGGCTGTATTAAATCAAATAATCATGACGAGATGGGATAAAATAATAGAACAAATCTCATGTAAACTAATGCAGTTATACAACTGTAACTATGTAGTAACCATGTGATTTTAATTTAAAGTAACGATAGACAAATCAATGTATTTGCATGGAAAAATGTGAACCGAGCAAATAAAAAATCTACATTACGGCCATGATACGGCAACATCTTGTTGCAGTAGAGATTAATTAAGTAATTTAATTATAAGTAGTAGTATTAATTTCTAAAACAATTTAAGTGTTCCAAAACCTTGAAAACAGAGAGCGTATCCGTTTGGTATGAACCATATTAGCAATTACTAGTAGGACAAGAAGCTATAGATTGAATGTTAGAAACTATTGAAGTGTGTTGAACTCTCTATAACATCATCCTCAGTAATAATATTTTATTATAATAATTTCATATTTTTGTGAAATCGATCTTTTGTGTTATGTTATATAATATTATATAATTATATATTTTTTATAATAATATTTTGCTATAACAATTAAACTTTTTTAACAAACAATGTTATTATAAAAGATTTGACTAATATAGCTATACACTTCCTCGTCCCTCGATCCAACAAAATCTTTCTAAAAAAGAGCTAGATCTCCTTGAGGCACTTGACTAACAATTCAGACGTGAAATTAGAATTTTAAATTTGAAAGAAAAATAATTCCCTGAATTATTTTTATTAATTGAAAAGTATATATACAAGTTACATATTTCCATAATAGTAGAATCATATTCCTATTCTACTCCTAAAACTTTATTCTACCATAATTCCAACTATACAATTATGGTAAGTGTACAAGACTAGTTAAGGTAACCTTTACACTACAATATACCACAAATATATATACCAAATATACAATCTGCATGTGATGGGCAATCTGCCCGTGATGGGCTCTGTCCGTGATAGGCCATTACCCGTGATATACACTTCTGTATATCAAGTGTATATCACGGGTATATTACCTTGTTTAACACACACCCGCTGTCACGACCCGACCCGACGGGCCGCGACTAACCGCCCTAATGACGTCATTATACTAACATGTCACACATAATTCAACTAACACTTAATGAGTCTGAAATTCGGCAGCATAACGCCGCAATAGCAACATATGCCAGGGTAGGCAAGCCGACGAGGCTGCCTTTACCCAAGATTGTACCTGTCTCTTGAGGAGTCACAACTAGCCAATATAACATAACAAGCAAGCCGACAAGGCTGCCACCAGATAGTAACGTATATACATGGGAACACCCCAAAGACGAATACAATAACATGACCAGACCAAAACGAGTCATAACCCTTACATACGTACAACCCACCACTGTCTACAGACCTCTATAAGAAGAATAACGACATATGGCGGAGACGGGCCCGTCGTGCCCCTAAATACAAACATAAGTCTAAAAGAGGTTCGGTACCAAAATGACAAAGCTCTGGATCAAAGGAGCTTTCCAACCTGCTGAGTAGGAACCTAGGCCTGAGGTTCACCAAACTGAGAGCATGTACCTGCGGGCATGAAACACAGCCCCCCCGAGGAAAGGGGGTCAGTACGAAATAATGTACTGAGTATGTAAAACATAAAGCTGTAAAAGAGATCATAAGTGGCCAACAGAAACAGAAGATCAGTATAAAAATTAGGATCCAAATCCAACTGTGCCATAAACCATAAAAGTCAGTTGTGCCTTATAAAAATGAGAGTCAAGGCAAGAAAACATGAATGACTGTCCATATACATATATATACCTGTGACGTAATCCGGCCCACTAATGCGGGACTCGGTGGAATCATATCATAACCCGACCCGTCTTTGGGACTCGGTAAAATCATCTCTCATCTATGGATCCATCTCACGTAACCCGGCCCTCTAGTGAGGGTCTCGGTGAACAATGCAAGGTCGTGCACGAGTCGTAACCCGACCGGGACTCGGTGAGGTGAAGTAGTAACACTTAGCACGAGTAGATATCGTGAGTAACCATATGCAAGTAAAAATTATCATCTGACTCTCAATAAAATCATTGTAATAATGTCATAATAAACTCTTTGCTGAAAAATCATAGGCACTTCTCATAACAATCCTCATTAGGAATTAAACTGTATAAGAATTAAGTACGTCCGCCGTACTTTCATTAAATCATGCCAAAAAGAAAGGAGTAAGAGTTTCACATACCTCTTAGACGAACTAATCAACTCTATATTAGAGTACGTCTCGATTTAGAATTTCAACCTATAATAATGGTAATACGTTCGTCAATTCTATGATCGCTAGCATACTTTATATCGAATAACGACTTCTTATTTTATAAAAATTCGGGTAGCACTTCCCCTGTTTATACATGTTTCCACAACTTCCAAACGAGACTAATAACATCAATAAACAAACACCAATTAAGGGCACAACTAAGACAACAATAAAGGGAATTTACACACCCACTTCTCATGTAAATTTAGCCTCTTAATCCACCTTAAAAATAGCCCACAAAACAGCCCATGTTCCAACAACAACGAGGGTAGAATGTGAAGTCTTTCTATGCCTTTCCACACCCTTATTCCTTTAGGACTTACCTTAGCAATTACCACACTTAAACATGCATAATGTTGACTAAATTTTCAGAATTATAACACCACAAAACAGTCCCTAAAACAGCCCATATACATCACAACATGTCCAACAATTTCATGCAAGTTCTTGGCCACAACATGTCATAATTCCATAACTCTTATCTTAATTCCTATAATCCAATTTCGGATTTTAATACTTCCATATAACTAATTCCAACTAAATCTCCACGTTTCCTTTCAATTTCATCATGCAATTAGTGATAATAATAACAACAATAATCAACGAATCCAACAACACCAAAATCTGTCCCAAAGTGGCAACTAGCCCAAAATGGTCACATGCAATGCTTAAATTCCAATTCTTCCTTAACACAAATTCATTACCTTAATTCTAACAACATGCATTCCAATTATATCATAGAAAGAAGAATTTTCATACCTCAAATTCGTCCAAAACAGTCCGCAATTTTCTGCCCACTGTTTTTCCGAAAATCCCCACTGTTTTCGTATTTCTTTCCCTTTTTTGTTCACTTCTTCAACTCCAATTGACATGCAAGTGTTCTACAATGTTAGGCCATCATCCCTACACGTTTTTCTTCCAAAATTTCATCCCAAAAATTCGAAATTTCTGGGCTACATTTTGGCCAGCAGTGGTTGTTTTTGCCACTGTTTTGGTGTTGTTTTGCTTCTAATTTTTGGTGAAAAAAGTAGTCTAGGAAGAGAAGATAAAAATCTTAAATTGGGTATGGGGTTGGGGGTGATTTTCAGCCAGCAGGGGGGGTGGGTTTGGAGAAGAGAGGTGAGGTTTTTGGTTAAGTTTAAAATGAAGATGAAGATGAAGAGTGTAGGTTTATAAAAAAATTCTGATTTTTCCTTTTACACTTTGGCCTCCAAGTTCTTCAATTAATAAATCTCAAACCCACTTCTTTTAATTCCCGAGAATTTCATAAGCCTCGTATCCTCAATGTCATAATTTTATAATACAATAATATTCCATAACGGGAATATACAATTATTGCTATAAGTATCCAATGTCACCCTTATTGTGACCAACATCTTTCCGGAATTACATCCTCTTGTATACTAATTTTCGGATTATCATATATAATATATACTCTATATCCAAGATTCGAATCTTACCTCCTTAATTACGTCCTCTAATTATAGTCTTAAAATTACGAGGTGTAACACCCGCAGTAATAGCGGGCGGTCTTCGAACGCTGATACTGTCCCTAAAATCTTCAAAAAGGACCGAGGGAAGACCCTTTGTAAAGATGTCTGCAATTTGATATCTTGACGAGACATGACATACGCGTACCTGACCCCGAACAACCTTTTCGCGGATAAAATGTATGTCTATCTCGATATGCTTAGTGCGTTGGTGCTGAACCGGATTAACCAAAAGGTAAATAGCACTAATATTATCCTAATACACCAAGGTTGCCTTCGGAATGAGACAATGAAGCTCTAATAGTAAATTACGTAACCAACATGATTCTGAGACCACATTAGCTACCCATCGATATTCAGCATCGGCACTTGAGCGGGATAGAGTCGCCTGGCGCTTTGCAGACCAGGATACCAAGTTGTTGCCAATGAACACACAATACACAGACGTAAACCGTCTGGTGTCGGGAAAATCACCCCAATCAGCATCTGTATACGAGACAAGTGTGGTCGTCGATGAAGGATATAAATGTAAATCATAGTTAAGTGTTCCATGAATATACCGAATGATGCGTTTGAGCGCATTCATGTGCTCAATTCGGGGATCATGTGAACAAACACACTTGTTGGACATCATATGTAATATCTAGTCTCGTAGAGGTAATATACTGAAGGGCCCATACAAGACTACGATAGCGGGTTGGATCCTCGTAGGGTACGCCAGCCGCAGCACCAAGCTTGGGTTTTGTATCAATAGGAGTGGAAGTGGACTTACAGGATGACATCCCAGCCCTCTCGATGATCTCAGCTGCATACTTTCGTTGAGACAAGAACAATCCATCGGAATGACGAGTGACGACAATCCCCAAAAAGTAAGTCATGGGCCCTAAGTCTTTCATAGCAAACTCAGAGCTGAGCATGGTCAAGATAGACTGGCGTAAGGCATCTGTAGAGGCAATCAAAATGACATCATCCACATACTACAGAATGTAGGCCAAAGATGAACCACGACGGTAGATGAATAAGGAATTATCCGACTTGCTGTGAGTGAACCCAATAGTCGAAACATAGTCAGCAAACCTTGTATACCAGGCCCATGGAGACTGCTTAAGCCCATATAAGGACTTCTTCAACAAACAGACATGATGATGATGTTTGGGATCCTTGAATCCCAACGGCTGATGCATATAAACTGTTTCCTTGAGATCACCATGTAGGAATGCATTCTTTACATCTAACTGATGAATAGGCCATGCTTTTGAAAGAGCCAAGCTGAGTACAGTGCGAATGGTAGCCGGCTTGACCACCAGACTAAATGTCTCACCACAATCCACCCCAACATGTTGAGTCTTACCATCACCCACAAGCCGCGCCTTATGTCGTGCAAACGAACCATCTGAATTTTTATTGTGAGCAAAAATCCACATAAACCTAATAATATTAATACCAGAAGGACGGGGCACCAACTTCCACGTCTTATTATCAATAAGAGCATTATATTCATCGGTCATAGCAATTTTTCAATTGGGGTAATTTAACGCAGACATAGGAGTACGGGGTAATGGTGATTTAAGAACATTAGAATTTAAATTGAAATGTCTCTTTGGTTTAAGAACACCCCGCTAACTCCGAGTGACCCGTCTATGACTTGAGGAAGAAGATGTCAGATTTTGGGAATTTTCTGGGCTTGGGATGGACTGGCCAGCAGGCAGTGGGCCTGTTGGCCCAAGACGGTAAGCAGATGCTGGAACTAGACCAGTTCCAGAACTGGGCTGGACTGGTCCAATCGCTGGAACTGATCCAGTGACGGTATGGTGTGACTGACTCGTGGGGCCAGTGGGCAGTGGGCCCGCTGGAGAATTTTGGGTGCGGAGCATGTCCGAAAAATGGTGAGTAATATACGGGAATATACCATCATCCAAAAAATTATATGAACTAGGCTCGGGAGTATGAACTTTAGTAAATGAAAATTAGGTTTCATCAAAAATTACATGGCGATTAATGATGAATTTCTTGGAGGATAAATCAAAGAATTTATAACCACGATGGTTGGACGGAAAACCCAAAAATACACACGGAGTAGACCGGGCCTGAAGTTTGTTAATTGTGGTGGACGGAAATAACGGATAACACAAGCACCCAAAAACTCGAAGATGAGAATAAGAAGGAGTCTTATTATATAAAATTTGAAGGGGGGAAGAATATGTCAGACCTTTGGAAGAAATTATGTTAAAGAGATATGTAGACATTTGAAGAGCATGAGGCCAAAAATATGGAGGTACGGAAGCATGAATTAAGAGAGTGCGGACAATGTTATTTATGGAACGAATTTTGCGTTCGGCTTTCCCATTTTGTGAAGAGGTATGAGGACAAGAAAAATAAAAATTGATCTCATTACTAGCACAGAACTCCCGAAACACCCCATTGTCATATTCTTTGCCATTATCACACTGAATATTTTTTATTTCTCATTCGAATTGAGTTATAATGAATGCTCTAAATTTTAAGAAGACGGAAAACACTTGAGATTTATTTGCAATCGAAAATATCCATAAAAATTTAGAATAATCATCCAAAAATAAAATATAATACCGGTGACCCAGAGAACTCAGAACAGGAGATGTCCATAGATCGCTATGAATAATATCAAATGAGATTAAAGTATGTGAATTCGAGTCAACTAATGGTAACCTAAACATTTTTCCTAAAGAGCAAGACTGACAATTTGGAGTACTATTCGTACCCTTACATGAAATAAAATTATTTTTAAGTAAAGACGACAAAATAGAAGATCCTGGATGACCAAACCGAGCATGCCACAAGGAAGGAGCAAGGCCTGTGAACGCTGACGGCAAGGCTGGACTCGATGGACTAAAATCGGGTGTGATAGGATAAAGATCTCCCCTACTATCAGACCTTATGATAGGACTCCCCGTCTTGAAATCCTTCACAGAGAAACCAAAAGGATCAAATTCAACAGAAACGGAATTGTCAGTGGTGAATTTTCGGACAGACACTAAGATTTAATCAATTTGGGGGCATGTAAAATATTTTTTAAGATAAGGGGAGGATTGGGGGGAGATAGAGTTTTATGACCATAACCCTGAATTGGAATAGAGTTACCATTACCGATAATTATATCACGAGGGTTGCTCAAATTGGCATAAGACGAGAGAGTACCTTGATCGGAAGTCATGTGTGTCGTTGCGCCGATTTCCATGTACCAATTTGGATCCGGTTGCGTCAACCCAAGTGTGTGCATTGAGGCCTCAATGTCGGTGTGAGTAGATGTGGGGCCCACTACCGAGAATGTTTGCGTGGGCCGAGGCCCAAGCAGTCCACCCTGCTGCCCCGGCCCAGTACTGAAACTAGAAGCTGCCTGCTGATTGTTGGGCCTAAAGTTATGTTGTCCAGCCCACTGGCCACTGGAAGGGCCTGGAAAATAGGGGTTGTTGGCCCACGACCCATTTCCCCAGCCCCATTGTTGATTGGACGGGGCCCACTGTCGAATTGCTGACCATCGGAACCGCCGTGTTTGCCCCCGCGGCTTTTGTTATTATTCTTACGATTATTTTTATCGCTACCATGGGTACGGTTTTGGCCCAAATTATCAACAAAATCTGAAGAATTTGTGGAGGACGTCATTAGGACGACGGGGCTTGCTCCGGTAGCCGCCTTTTTAGCCAAACCGGCTTCTTCCAAAGTAAGCATGGAGTGGGCTTGATAAAAAGCGGAAAGTGGGTTGCTTTGACGAAGGAGAGTCCCAACGCCATTATAGGCCTCCGAGAGACCGTCAACCAGTTGTAGAACCAGACGATTATTTGTCATAGGTGCGCCAACGTTACGGAGTTGGTCCGCCAACTCCTTGAGTTTCTTGCAATACGCAGATACGTTTGGAAATTCTTTCATGCGAACTTGAGAGAATTCCTGCTCGAGTGTGACAACACGTGAATGTTCGTTATCTTGGAATATGTCACGCAATCTATTCTAGGTAGCCATAGCCGTGGTATCCGGCTCAATAATCGTCTGTAAGAGGTCAACCGAAATAGTGGAATAAATCCACTGGAGAACGGTAGCATCAAGAGTAATCCATAACTGAGGATCCTCCGCGGGAATAGGTGCAGCGGGAGGAATTATGTGATGGATGACTTGATGGGAGATAGCGTGAATTTTAAACAATTCTGCCCACGTCGCATATTGAACGTTTTCCATCTCAAGAACAATAGGGATGTTGTTCTTGATGTTAGAAACCATAAGGGCAGGATGAAAATTGTTCTTAGACATATTGAAAGAACAAAGGGAGAGGAGGGGGAATTTGGGAAGAGTGGAGGTTAATAATATCACGAATTCCGAAGAAGGGGGACGGAATTCGGCGATGGTGGTGGCCGAGAGAGGGCACAAAAACCGAGAGCAATGCGGAAGCAAGACCTAGTCTTTTGATACCATGAAAGAAATAATCCCCTTGATTATTTTCATTAATTGAAAAGTATATATACAAGTTACATATTTCCATAATAGTAAAATTTTATTCCTATTCTACTCCTAAAACCTTATTCTACCATAATTTCAACTATACAATTATGGTAAGTGTACAAGACTAATTAAGGTAACCTTTACACTACAATATACCACAAATATATATATCAAATATACAATCTGCCCGTGATGGCAATCTGCTCGTGATGGGCTCTGTCCGTGATGGGCTCTGTCCGAGATGGGCCATTACCCGTGATATACACTTCTGTTTATCAAGTGTATATCACGGATATATTACCTTGTTTAACAAAATTTATGAATTTTAAATTTTAGAAAAGCTGAATACAGTTGTTGCCGTTTAGGCACTTCAACTAAGGGTAAAAGATAACCTACTGGAATAATAACTTTTACGGAGTGAATTTCTAAATATAAATATAAACTTTTAGTCAAAGCTATTACTCCTTCCATCTCATTTGATACGAAGGTGGTTGACTCGGCATAAAAAAAATGAAATTTATGGTCTAAAATAAGACATTGAAAAATGTGTGACTACAAATTATTTTATAAGGTAAAATGAAAATTTTAAAATTATATTGTTACTAAATATAAAAATATATTATTCTTTTTAAAATTAATTAAAAGAGGAAGAGTATCATATAAATTGAGACGGTAGAAGTATTGGGAGAAGTACTATATTCTTCTGAACATGTAGACAGGCCTTGTACCTCCGCCTCTGACTAACTGTCTTTTGTTTGCAGTAGATGGAAAGGATAAGTTGTTTGTATTGTAATAACATATTTAATCAGTAGCAGCAGATGTAGCTTAGTATCTACATTTCTATAGATCTCTGTATTTTAATATAAAATTTATATTATATTCGGAACTAATTTCATAAGTCCAATAATTAAGTTCAATTTCAGAATTCTAGGTCAAATTTATTAATTTTAAATTTTAAATTCGGCCCCAACCTTTTTCATACCCAATTCCATTAGGACCACTTGCTTTTCTTGTTTTCTTTTGCTCGTAGGTACTAGGACAAGTTATAAGTATTGCAAGATGTCCTCCCAGTTCTTTTCACTCCGATGGTCTTGTCCATCACCAGCTCACTTGACCTACAAAATCTATCAATTTAGGTAGAGGTGAATTCAAGAATTAAATTTATGAGTTTAATTTGTAAGTTTTAGCATTGAATTCATTATATTTTTAAAATTATGAATTCAAACTTAATATTTATCTTATTTTTAATAATTTTTTATACATAATTTATGTCTCACGTCAAAAGTATTGAATTAAGATGAATATGATGCCAGAAAACTGGATGCGCCCCTCAATTTAGGATTTAAATGAAGCAGCCATGAGTAAGTGAGGATATTCTTTCTCAACCTACGACCCCCTAAGTAGTACCCACCAACGTGGACGCCCAAACACCATTCCATGTTCCAACACCATTCAGGAACTTAAATGATCAAAAAATGACCGGAGTGAACCAAAATATTCAAAAAAAATTGTCCCGTTAATATCTTTTACGCAGGAATTTCCTGCGCAATAGAATTTAATCATAACGGCATGGTTAAGTCCTATTGCACAGTAAATTACAGCGCAATAGAAGTATTTTAATTTTTTCAACACTTTGTATAATTTCAAAGGTTTGAAATTCACGTTTTTTATACTTTAACCAAATATTAGTCATGTCTCAAGACTCCGAAATATTAATATTTTATATAGAACCTGATATGTTTTTATGCGAACATTAGTGTAGGCTCAATAAATCAAGGATACCTACACGTTCGGAACGTCATTTTAGGAGTTGTAAACTGTCAGAAGTAAGTTTTGTTTGGAAACTTGTTATCATTAGGTTTAAGTGTTTTACTTTTTAGGGTTCTGATTTAAGCGTTTTATTGTTTAGTCAAGGCATTACTTTATTTCGAAATATGTCAATATTTATTCATAATTAATTTAGGACGTCGCACGAGTTAGTAATAAACGATAATAAAGACTAAGATAACTAATTATTATCATTACGAAAATAATATGCAAAAAATATAATATTAACTTAAACTGTACAACTTAATTACACATACACAATCTCTAATGGATCCCACATGTGGTAGGTGTTAGAGTAACTAGGCCTAAGGCTCATACAATCCTCACCATCATCTGTATCCCCCTTGTTCCTCTTAATAATAGGATGATCTAAGTCATGATCATCATCTCTTCCCTTCCTTGCGCCCTTGACCATAGTGTGCTTCTTCTTGGGACTACATGCGAATTGTATGGTAAAACTCTCATCAGGAGACGGGACCACAGGCGCAGAAGTATGAACCTGAAATAATATATAAATAATTAGTATTAATTTTAATTTAGATTTAATACATTATCTTTTGGTAAAAAATTAAACATGTGTGTCGACGGGCTCCTGAGAGGGGTCTGGTGTAGGATCTGAAGTAGTATCATACATGGTATTCTGAATGGCTAGAGATGGATATGGAGTTGTCAATGAATCCTAAGATATGAAAAATTATGAAATAATCGGTATAAGTATTTTAATTTCTTAAAATAAATATTTTAAACACTTACCCATGGGCTAATAAAACAACGAAGTTCATGAAGCTCTTTGTCACACTATAGATCACGAACTGGACGCTTACCCTGTAGATTATGAACTGGCTGTTGTGCAGGCACTAATGCATCATATGAATCCCAATCTATGTCATCACGTACATCGACGTACGCATTCTGACTCTGCTGGGATGTAGAACTGAGTACATCTGAAAATAGTTGTACCGATGTATATAGAGGTGTCGACGGTCGGTAAGAAGTAAACGGGCGGGCTGAAGTCGACGAGTGCTGTTGGGCTAGAGCGGGATCGGGAGAATGCTCATCAGACTCATCTACTAGACGGAGGCCTCTGTCGCCACCTACTTTGACACCACTTCGGCCACGATCCCCTCTGGCCCCACCCCTTTTTCCACCACCGCCTCTATCACCACCGTTTCTACAACCACGACCATGACCATGACCATGACCATGACCACGACCATCTACTGCTTCATACAGGCCCTCTAGAAGAGGCTCATGCATACGTCTGACCTTTTGTGTTTGTTAAATACCCGACTCGGCTACCTAAACAATCTGGGCAGCAAATCCCGCTCTCTCGGGGATAGCTATATCTTGTACTCCCAACTGACGCATCATATGTACGGTCTGTAGCTGCATTTGGTTTACAAATATTAATAATTGAACAAATTTAATGTAATAATTAAGATAATTAATTAAGTTTAAGTGCGGTAAACTTACCAACACCTTATATTATTCCGCGAATGATATGTATCCTCGACCATCTGGATCACGTCTATCGGAGTTGCCAATCAAGCTGCGGTGATTAGCTGGTACCACTTCATGTAAATCTGGATCGGATTCGTATGTCCGACCATCGTTGTGCTCTACAACCTCTGATCCCAACGATCGAGTTGGGTGTGCATAAAGGCCCGGTAAGTAGCAGTGGCGGTCCAATGCTCGTCCCACGTATAGTGGCGGTTCTCCCAATCAACCGAATCAGGTATATTATGTACATGTCCAAACTATCGTAAGATGCGGTGGAGCGCGTGATCCTCAACGATCTTCATGTGTATCAATGGACACCACGACATTCACACGGGCTCACCAGCCCTGCAAAACGCCTGCAACTAATCCAAAAACGGAACATACGACCTCCATATAAAAACTTGTAAAGAAAATGACCTCAGATTAGTAAACAATAAAGACAAAAATAGTAAAACAAATAAGATAATAATGTAAAATCAAACAATTTTACCCTGTCATCCGTCGTATAATCAAGTTGATCCCTGAACGGAAGAATATTGTGGTGCGTATCCACATCTCGGGATATGCCTCCCATCCATCTCCGCGCATATGACATGTCATCATTAATGAATTCAAGCTGAGGGTGAGCAACTACGGGCTGAAAAGACAGCATCTTATCCCACACTCATAACTGAAAGGGTCATTAAAAAATATTTATTAGTTGTTGTTTCAAAAAGCTATATTTAAAATAAAATTACACACATTTAAATATATTACCTAGAGGAGCGCGTGAAATCCATCGACATCACTCATAGCTCCCATAGACGCTCGACATAGACATCGATACAGGTAAGCTGGAATAGCACATCCCCAGTTGTAATCTCCCAATTGGCGTTTAATGGAAAATACTTTAAGCTCACATGGGAACCCAATGTGTTCGGGAACATGATGCCCCCGAATATGATAAGTAAATATAGATGGGCATGACAATCTACAATCTCCTGATCTTGTCTGCAATAGGATGCGCCATTTTCGTGAGGCGCAAGTGAGCATAGAGAGTACATCAAAATTCGACTCTGTCCATGGATATCACCGGGCTGAGGCGCGTATCCAGTGAGCCTAGTCAACTCTTGCCGTAATTTCATCTATTGCTAAATATCCTCTGTGTATAATGGGAGTCCATCTACCCATAGTCCAAACATGACCTCCACATCCTGAAGTGTGATAGTGGCCTCACCAGCGCGGAGATGAATGGTGCGGGTCTCCGATCGCCATCACTCAACCATGATCGTCACAAGAGCCCGATCTTACTGTACCCGACCAACAACAATGCAGCTGTAGATACCGCTCTGATATAGTATCTCTAAGATGCGAGGATGTGGGGGCCGAGCCTGTAAAAGATCCCACGCATGTTCCACCCAGCGGGGATGGAACAACATACTCATACGTATATCGTCAGTCCATAATAGCTCGGACCTATGATTATCTTGTAAACTAAGTATTGATCTATCGATAGGCCCCATATGAAGGTTGGGATCCATGGAGGTGTCGTGTTTTTAATAACAATGTTAAAAATTATTCATTAACCTGTAATATTAATTATGTAATCCTTTATCAAAAAATTATACTAACTAACTAATCCTTTATCGGAAAATTATATTAACTATCTAAATTTGAGAATTAGAATAATTATGTTGTTCAATCCTAAATTGGATTAATTATTACTAATTAATTATTACAATCAATGAAAATTATGTTAATGATGTTTTTAATCCTAAAGTAATGATGTTTAATCCTTAGTTATGATGTTCAATCCTAAACTAATGACTAACTAATTCATTTAACGGGAAATTATATTAACTAACTAATTAATAATTAATTAAGAATTAAACATAAAATTAGACGACTAATGGGCACATTAATAATTAACATGGAATAAATAATTTTATAAATGAATAAATGAATAAATTAACAATTATTTAATTAACAAATAATTAACAATTACTAGGAGATTACTATATTTTTTATAATCAAACAATTAACAAATAATTAATAATTAGGAGATTACTATATTATTTCTTATTAATTAATTAACAAATAATTTACAAATTAAAAAAATTTAAAAATCGGGTTGGGCGGGTAGTGGGCAGACTGCCCCTATTGCGCAAAAATATTTGTGAAAAACATAACTTTTTCGTAATTCAACACTATGAACATTAATCATGCTTAGGATTATGATGTATTTAACAATATAATTAGAAAGATCATAGTAAAATACCTAGATTAAAAGTTGTTTTTGAGTTTTGAAATCGAGTTCTACAACGCTTTATTTCAAAATTTAAGCTTTGAAACTTGTTCCTTGACTTGAATATATCGAGAATATTGACTTTCGGGTTAAAAATTAATATGAAAATGATAAATTTCGAAGGTGGGACATTGGTTTTTTGAGGTTAATGGCAGTTGAAAATTTTAAATTGAAGTGGGGGACCATCGGGAAGAAACTGGGGATATCTACTTTGCATGTCGGACTCGATCTCACAAGTGGCCTCCTCAACTGGACGATGCCACTGCACATTAACTGAAGCTATCTCCTTTGACCTCAACTTTCTAACATGTCGGTCCAAAATGGCTACTGGTTCCTCTTCATAGGAAAGATTCTAATCAAATAGTACCAAGTCCCAATGGATGATATAAGAGCCGTCAGAATGGTATTTTTCAGCATAGACACATAAAACACAAGGTGAACACCCGCTAACCCTGCAGGTAGAGCTAACTCATAAGCCAATTCTCCAATACGCCAAAGAACATCAAATGGCGCAATGAACCTCAGACTAAGTTTCTCTTTCTTCCCAAACCTTACTACACCCTTCATGGGTGAAACCTTCAACAGAACCTGCCACCAACCATTAACTCAAAATCCCGAACCTTCCAGTCCGCATACTCCTTCTACCTACTCTGAGCCACTAAAAGTTTTTCCTGAGTCAACTTCACATTTTCTAAGGACTCTCTCAAAAGATCAGTACCCCAAGGCCTTACCTCAAACGCATCAAACCAACCAATCAGAGATCGGCATTTTCTCCCATATAAAGCCTCAAATGGTAACTGTTGTTATAAGAAAACTCTGGTAAGGTCAAAAACTGGTCCCAATGACCTCCAAAGTCGATCACGCAAGCTCGGAGCATATCCTCTAACACCTTAATGGTCCACTCAGATTGGTCATCCGTCTGAGGGTGAAAAGTGGTGCTAAGATCCAATTGAGTTCCTATCTCTTTCTGCTAGGTCATCTGGAAATGGAAAGTAAATTGAGTACCTTTGTCCAAAATAATGGAAATGGGCACTCGACTCAAGGTCAATACAGAAATCAATGTCACGGTCGGGTGGCATACCTGGCAAGTCTGTGGGAAACACCTCTGCAAACTCACTCACTACCGGAATAGACTCAAGAAATGGAGTGTCGGCACTAGTATCACGAATATGGGCTAAGTAGGCCCGACACCCTCTGTCAACTAACTTTCTAGCCCAAATGAAAGAAATAATCTTCTTCAGAGAAGGACTAGGAGTATCCTTCCACTCAAGTCTAGGAATACCCGGCATGGATAAAGTGATTGTCTTAGCATGACAGTCTTGAATCACGTAGTAGGGAGAAAGCTAGTCCATACCCAAAATAATATTGAAGACCACCATATCAAGGATAAGCAAATATACCCATGTATTGTACCCCATAAAAGTAACAATGCAAAACCGATATACTCGATCTACAACCACACAATCTCCAACCGGAGTGGAAAACGTAAAGGGCAAGAACATCATATAACATATGAAATCCGACAGAGAAATAGGTAGACACATAAGAGAAGGTCGACCCCGGATTAAATAATACTAAAGTTGGCCGATGACAAACTGAAATAATACATGCGATAACCGAATCAAAAGCCTCGGCCTCAGGTCTATCTGGAAAAGCATAGAAGTGTGCACGTCCTCCATAAGACAATGAACTGCCACGACCACCCTGACCAAACTGTGCCCCGCCCCTGTTGGGCATATGTCTACCCCTGTTAGATTGAGAACCATCTTTATCCGAAGTATGGCCACCTCATCCAGACTGAGAGTTATCATGACTAGAAGATACATCTCATCTAAAAGATATCATCGATTTCTTGGAAGCCTAGTACTGAGAAGTCTGCTAGCCTTCACTCTGTCTACGCTGGGGGCAATGGCTCTTAAAATGCCCACGTCTCCACACTCGTAGCACTCTTTGCCAGAAATGGCCTGATAGACAGAAGCTGATGAACTAGAATACCCTCCGCAGTATGGGAATTGGGAATAAGAACCCTGAGATGGTCGCCGTGAAAAATATCCACCTGGCCCTGAGGAATACCCGTTGGGCCCTTAAGAACCCCCAACAGAAGTCTGGATAACTGATTGATAAGGACGACCTGAATGATGCTGGAAGCTCTGCCCATAGTGGCCCGACCCTCTAGATGATGAACCACTGAATGTGCCTCCGATGTTGGCCTTCTTATTATCTACTTTGTTGCCATTGGCTTGCGCCCGCACTGACTTAATCTCTGTAATATGATCCACTACATCCTGGAACCCAGCTTCTGTAGCTACTAAGTGTAGAGCCGCAATATTCAACAGTAGGAACAACCCATGACAAACCTCATGATCCACTTTGTCTCTATAGTAATCAACGAACATCATATCTAGCCAGGGAATGAAAACGGGCCTCATACTCAGCAACAAAAAACTTGTCCTGCTCTAAGTGACTAAACTCATCTCGTCTCCTATTCCTCAAAGTATGTGGAACGTACTTCTCCAAGTAAACCTGGTAAAACTTAGTACATATAAGAGGAGGTGACCCAGCTGGCATATAATCCACATACGATCTCCACCACAACTTCGCATCACCCAAAATTTGGAAAGCCATATAATCAACTTCGTGACTCTCTACCACTCCAAGCTTGTGGAGTATCTTATGACAGTCAATAATGAACTCGTAAGCATCCTTATTCGGTGTGCCATAGAACCTCGAAGGCTCCATCTTGGAGAACCTGCTAAATAGTTCATGATCTTCATGGGTCATCACTAGACCTCCCACTGGCCTGGGAACAAAATTTAGTGCACGAACTGGAGCCTCATCAATGCGGGGAGCCACAGTCACAACTAGTTGTGCCCCGGGAGCAGGAACTCTGGCTGGAACATCAGCCGCTCTCGCCCCTGCACCATCTGGTGCGGCTGGAATAACACATGCCTCAGTCATACCCTCAAGCAGATTCAGTACTCAAAACAGAGTGTTCATCAAAATGGGATCAACAACAATAGCAGGTTGAGCTGGGGATGGTCCCAACTCATCACCCTCAACACCTTTATCATGACCATCTATCGGTGGCTCAGTTGACTCTGATCTAACTCGGGAATGAACAGTCGCGGGTGCCCTACCCTGAGCGGGTGCTGCCCCTCAACCTATAGCATGACCATGACCATGACCTCTCGCTCGGCCTCTACCACATGCCACAACCCCTCTGACAGTCGGCATTGGTGCCTTGGGATTCTCAGCTTGCACGTGTGTCCTCACCATCTATGAGAGAATAAAAAGATATATTAGATACAAATTTGAGCAAACCAGATACCAATTTGAACAAACTAGATACCAATTTGGATAATGTAGCACGAAAGAATGAAAGAATACGATTTTTCCTAAAGTCCTGTAGCCTCTTGAAGATAAGTACAGACGTCTCTGTACCGATCTGCAAGACTCTACTAGACCTATTCTTGTACTGTGAGACCGGTGAACCTAAGGCTCTAATACCAAGTTGTCACGATCTAAATCACAGGTCATGGTGGCACTCACACTATACCTTCGGTGGGCGAACCATTTTCCTTATTAACCCTTCAAACCATTTGCTATTTCTATAAGACATGCAGAAGTTTAAATCAAGAAAACAATAATGAGTCTTAAACCATAATTAAATAAAGTGTGAAATATCTATTACAATCCTCCCAAGAAACTGGAGTCACCGTACAAGAACATCTAACTATTACAAATTTGGAAAATACTACTAAGTGTGAAATATAAAAATATTGTCTAAGATAGAATGATAGACAATGGAAAGAAAGGAATCCATGGCTGAAGGTCGGATAGTAGCTCACCATCTGAATCTCAGCAAATAAGCCTCGGACTACTCACCGAGCCTCTAACTAGATATATGCTCGAACTCTGCACTTAGAAAAAGTACAACAAGAGTAGTATGAGTACAAAAACTACGGTACTCAGTAGGCATCACAGACCGACCATAATTAATTAACATATACATGAAGTAAAATTAAACAAGTTGGGCAGATAAGACAATCAGCAAGTCATAAATCATAGGACAAGATATCAATTCTAAGAGCAGAGCAAATTCCAATTTCAGTTCAAATCACTAAGTCATTAAAGACAATAATATAAGGTAATGCAATGCAATGTCAGAATCCAGAATCTCTTTCTCAATATTTGTACACACATGCTGTGGTGGAGTTTTTGCTACTACTAGTCATAACCCGGGGGATTAGCTAGATCCATGTACCTGCCAACACTGAGCCCGGAGTATCATCCAGTCGGCACGTGGCTCCAAATATCATAACCTGTGATTTTGTTTCTTTCTTGAAATCTCTATATTGAAGTAGAACTGTAACTATTTTGATGACAGTGAATAACTACGTTGTCCTTGCCAAAGGAGGCGTATGGAGTTGCAGAAACCCTATCAGTCTCCTTCTTGCTCAGTTTGATGCAGTGTTTCCTTTATCTTTTTTAATCAACCTGTAAGAAGTAAATTTGCATTCTCTTGACTCAACATCATTATTTTTATGCAAATTATTTTTGTTTTAGATGTATATTCATGTGTATGTTCTTCAATTATGCAATATTTTTATGGTGAAACAAATTAAATAGGGTTCTATAACTGGTTTCATTTGTGGATTTCTTCAATGCTATATCTGTGATTAGTTTCATTTCTTGAGAGTTATCATTTAATGTTTTTATTTTATAATTCGTTAGTTATGAAATTGTACAACAAACCAGTAACCGAGAAAGGTTTGGTTGATTGTTGAGAACTACAAAATTCCTTTTTTTTTTATAGGATTTAGAACCCTTTGTACTAGAATATTAAATTTATATATCCTTGAAAGCATCATTGAGGTTATGAAGTTTAGAAAATGAGGCTACAGAGACTATACACTTGCACATTTGTTTTTATGACACAGTTTATGAATAGGTAATCTAAGAGGCGGTATGAAAGTCCATCAAATAGGAAATGATCAGTTGTAAAGATCATCAGCTTGAGGATTCTTTTACCATTTGATTAAAAAATTAATGTATTCTTTTATCTCATTCATGTTTGCTATAATTGTAACACTTTTTATCAGTACAAAAGTCAAAAAAGTTCCCTGATAAAAATCTAATCAGCAATTAACATGTCCTTAAGATACTCATTTAGTTGTTGCAAGCTTTTATCATGTTCTATATTTCCCATTTAGCATTTTGGTTCTCTTCTTTTTCTTTTTGTTTAGTAGGATGGAATGATGGATAGTGGAATAGATGGAAGATTGTTTTAGACACTCAAAGAATATAGCTCCTATTAGTTAGTGTTGACTAAATACTGATATCACTTATATGCTATCCTAGTTTTCCACATCTAATTGAATGAAATATTAGAGGCTCTCTGAAAGAGTTATTTGCTTGACCAGTCTCTACACCACTACCCATATACATGGACTGAAGCTGGTGTTGACTTAATCGGTTTCTTCACTGACAAGGTCAAGGCTACTGCTCACATAAAAGGATGATTACTTTGCTTATGTCATTGGTGTAAATGATTTCTCCAATTGCATTTCTGTTGTTAGATTTGATCTATGATGCATTAATCACTGTTGGAAATTTGTCTTTGGCGGGGAGGTGCGTCCACCCATCTTTAATGAATTAAACACTAGTGTTCCGCATGTTGGAGGCTTTGTCTCTTCTCACATGCATAATCTACTAAGTGAGTAGATGACCGTAGGGCCAAGAATCGTCAAATTTCATTGAGAAATGAAAGATATATTGGTCCACGAAGTAAGGTGTTTGAGGCATGGAAATATGGTGTGGGACAAATCTACCACATCGGTGGAAAAATGAAGAATTGCTCTCTTTATAAGTCTCTAAAGTGGTTAAGGGTTTGGGACCCCAAGGGGTATCCCATGTGTTTAAAGGAGGGAGGACCTAGATGTGCTTGGGTTCAAGGCTAAGCCCACGCGCGCCGCCCGTCCGGTCCGGGCTCGGGTCACGGGCTGTGGGGACTTTCTGATATTATCTTTTTGGGACCCCAAATTGCTTAATATTTACAGTTTGGTCCCTAGAGTTTTTGAAAAGTTGATTTTGGGAATAACGGAAGGCTGAAACTTTCTGCCTACCGTTTGGCCTATTTTTGGAGCATTAACCAGCCATTACTTGGCTGTTAACTCCTCCATAAACAACCCTCTTTCAATGACCATAATCAACCTCTCTAAATGGCCATTAACAGCCCTCTGTAAAGGCCATTAACAGCCATCACTTATGGCTATTAACAACCTTGTTTGTGGCAGTTGAGGAGTCCCTCCTCCATGCTATATATTGATGCCTTTTGGCTCAATTGTGTTGAACATACAGTGACGAAAAACAGTGAGGAAAGACACACATATACACAAGATATACACAACAGAGACACACTATATACACAGAGACAAAACAGAAGAGAAAGTCAATCCAAAAACGTTGGACTAAAACAGAAACTCTTCCTTCCTTTTCCATTTCTTCAGCAAGTCGATTCGTATTTGTTTTCTTCGTCAGACTCAACCTATTTGCTTTATATCATTGAGATTAAAGTGTTGTTTTATCTTGGGAGACTATTGCCCGCTAAAACAGAGACACAACAGAGACACACTATATACACAGAGACAAAACAAAAGAGAAAGTCAATCCAAAAACGTTGGACTAAAACAGAAACTCTTCCTTCCTTTTCCATTTCTTCAGCAAGTCGATTCGTATTTGTTTTCTTCGTCAGACTCAACCTATTTGCTTTATATCATTGAGATTAAAGTGTTGTTTTATCTTGGGAGACTATTGCCCGCTAACGTAAAAGCATATATACGGGGCAATCTTGTCTTAAGGACAGAGTGCAATCACTCGACTCAACACACAGTTGTAACCATCCAGATTTAGTGTTTCTTCATTTCAGGTTATCAAGATTCAACAACTTTGCGGCAGTTCTGAAGATTGACTATTTATTTATCCTTTCGAACACTTGTAATATTTATTTACTTCCCGTACTGCTTTACAATATCCAATAATCACTGCTATAGCCACTAGAATATTTAGAGTTCATTGGATAAACATTATACTCCCTCCGTCCGAAAAAGAGTGTCTTAATTACTATTTGGATAGTCAAAGAATATTTTATTTAACCATAATTTTTTCAATACTTTCTAAATATTTTGAATTGTAAACTATTGTGACTTATAGTACTTTATATGTAGTTTCTAAATATATAAATTTTATTTTCAAAAAATTAAAGATTCTATATCCGAATTTACACCGAACATTAGTTAGTTTGACTCTCATAATTCGAATCAAGACAGTCTTTTTGGGACGGAGAGAGTACTTCTTAGATCTTGTTTCTTGTGTTAGATCTACATTTGCGGAGAAAATAAATCTAAATCCTGCCTACAGAAATAATTGATCGACTTGAGATGTTTGTGTGCTCAGGGTGGTGCCAAGAAGGTTGTGCTCTCTCCTCCTAGCAAGGACACCCCCATGTTTGTTGTGGTTGTCAACGTAAAGGAATACAAGCCTGAATTGGACATTGTCTCTAATGGTAGTTGCACTATTAACTTCCTTGCACCGTTTGCCAAGGTTATAACTTAGATTAATCTTTTCCTCATAGGTGTTATCTGAATCACTTGTCAAATCTTTGTTAATGTGTTTTTATCTTGCTATGTTGTAGGTCATCAATGATAGGTTTGACATATATTGTGGAGGATCTCATAGCACTGTCCACTCCATTACTGGTGAGTGTTTTCCCAATTTACTTTGCAATTTGAATAGGATGAATTTTATATCTAGTTTTTAACCTGCTGCAATGTTTTGCTACTCAGCCACCCGGAAGACTACTGATAGTCCATCCATGAAGGACTGGAGAGGTGAAAGAGTTGCTTCATTCAATATCATTCCTGGTAGTACTGGTGTAGCCAAGGTAATTATTGAATTCAATGGTCATTGCAAATAGTTGTTTTTTATTCCATGTTTGGTACATTTTTGCTATAGAATACCACAAAATGATAATTATCCAGAAAAAAAAAAGAGGAAAGGAAAGAAAATATTACTGTGACATGATACCTCATCTGCAAAATCAATCTTTCAGCAATGGAAGATATGAAGTTAATAGTGACTACTTAATCTTCGATAGTTTAAATGATTCTAATTGGTTCGTCTCTAAAGTTGGGTTTTTAGTCTGTTAAATTCCATAGCAAATCCCATTTATGAAGCATAGCATGAAACTCTGACAAATGGCTACTGTACCTGCTAATACAGTAATACATTGTATTAGACTTTTAGTTTAATCAAGTTGCATTTATCATAATGCAGGCTGTCAGAAATCACAGCTCTTAATGGCAAATTGATCGGAATGGCCTTTAGAGTTCCAACTGTTGATGTTTCTGTTGTGGACCTTATAAGACTAGAGAAAGAAGCCACTTATGATGACATCAAGGCTGCAATCAAGTAATTTTTTGTTTGATCACTTGTGTTGTTTTATTGGTCCCTTGTGCAGCAGCAATACTAACTTCTTTTGTGTTCTCAACAACATAGGGAGGACTCCGAGGGTAAATTGAACGGTATCTTGCTATACACTTAAGATGATTTGGTCTCAACAGACTTTGTTGGTGACAACAGGTATTCCAAAAAATTTCCTTTTTATTTTTCAGTAAGGCACTTAATCTTTTAGTGAATGTTTAGCTCTCTTCATGTTGCTAGTTCGATGTTAGTTCATATTTTACATGCTAAAATGTGTTAATAAAGGATTTACTCCAATATTTTGTTCTGATTCGATCTCTTGATTTTCTTCATAGTAACATATTAACATGATGGGCTGAATGGCATTCAAGGACCATCTTATGTTGGAATTAGCTGTGCAGTAGACGCCTTGGCAATAAGGAACTGAAGTTATTTGGTTCTATAATAGTGGCGATTGATTTTCATTTTCGAATTCTAACCAAAATATTTCTTTTTGCAGCTTAACGACTTCTCAAGAACTTCTTTCATTTCTCTTTTCCTCTCAATCCTATTAACAAGTGTGCTCGAGTTCCGATGAAGTGGTGCACGCATTGAGGCCTGGTGGTGTAACGAGAAATCTAGGTCACTGGTGGTGTTTAAAGTAGGGCTGGCCAGTGGGCCGGGACGGCCCGACCCCGACCCCGACCCGACCCCGTCCCGAGCCCGCCCCGGTCCCGCCCCGACCCCGCCAAAAAAAAAAAAATAACGGGGGCGGGACTCGAACTCGGGACGGGACGATGTCTCGTCCCGCGAGACCCGAGCCCGCCCCAGGCCCGCGAGACCCGACCCCGCCCCGACCCCGCCCCGAGCCCGACCCCGACCCCGCCCTTTTCCCCCCTTTGCAAAAATGACCGTTGCACCAACGACCATTTTAGATTATGGCCGTTGGCCAACGGCCATTTTAGGCCCCCCCTCCCCCAACCCCCTACCCCTTAATATTTATTTTTAACCCATAAGTTATTATATTTACACTTTAACCCAATTTTTCAACTATAAATAACTCATTTTCTCTTCATCTTTCTCACAAATCTTCCTACAATCTCTCTAATTTCTCAATATATCTCTCTACAAGTCTACATTGTTTGCTAAATATTCAATTTTATTTATTCATTTGGGAATTGGGAGTGAAGTTGGCAACTAGCTTGAGGATCTTCCATCGAGCAAAGTTTCAATTTTCAACCTCTCGATTACACGTCGACGTTACGTCGGCGTTTGGTACATTCGTTCCTTCATTAAATTATTATTGTCTGTTTATTTTATTTAGATCACTTAATTTTATTGTCTTTAATTATTTATTATCATAATTAAAATGGAAGGATTAAAATGTATGTTTAAGGGTAAGGGTAAGGGTAAGGGTAAGGGTAAGGGTGCTTCTTCTAGTAGGGGCAACCAGGGCAAGGGTACTTCTTCTAGTCATCTTATTCCTACACAGGATGATTTTGTTGATACTCAACATTTTCCTACAATACCATTAGATTTAGACCAGGAGCTATTTTCTGGAACTCAAGAAGACTTTAATTTAGACGATGATCTAGATGATATACCCACTAATGTTGATGACAACACACCCACTAGTGCACCTTCAACTGAAATACCTCCTATTCCCCCTAGTATGAGACGAGGTCCAAAGAAACGACCATTAAAATCAGATGCATGTACATTTTTGATAGGGACGTAGAGAATCAAGTAGCCATATGTAAAATTTGTAAAAATATTTTAAAATTTAAAAGCGAAAAAGGTCACGGTGGGACGGGGTTTAATTAGACACGTAGTAAGTGCTCATCCGACTAGGTATGCCCAATACCAGGCTTCAAAATCGGGTGCAAGAACGCTCGCTCCATCGGGACAAGGTTCACATCGACATCGTCCGGACCAAGTACATGGTCAAATTAACCGTATGACGGGGGGAATTGTAGGCTCTAAATACAATAAACATAGAGATAGGGAAGCAATATCAAAATTAGTTGCTGTGGAGGGTTTGCCTTTTTCATTTCCTTCATCTCCCGATTTTATTCATTACATTAGAGATATATATAATCCTGCTTTTAACGGTTTTTCTAGATCAACTGTTAAGACAGATGTATTTAAATTCGCGCATGAATATCAACAATATTTACGTTTTTCATTATATCATTTTAATGGCAAAGTATCTATCACGTCTGATATAGGTCGTAGTACTAACGACCATGATTATTTAACTGTAACTTGTCATTGGATAGATTATAAATGGTCTATGCAAAAAGGTATTTTAGCGTATAGATATATAGATGATAGGCACACTGGTACTTTTATTGCAGAAAATATTTATCAAGTGTGCGATTATTACGGAATTACCGATAAAATTATGACTATTACATTAGATAACGCTTCTAATAACAATTACGCAATTACAATTTTTAAAAATAGTTTAACTCCATCTTTTCCAGACCATTTTCATATAAAATGCGTGTGCCATATATATAACTTAATTGTAAAGGATGGTCTATCACTTTTTGAAGACATTCTTAGTAAAATACAATTTGTTATAAACTTTATTTTTAAAAGTAATAAAGTACAACGTAGAAAAGAATATAAAAAAATTTGTCATGATTGTGGACTACCTTTTAGAAAAATTCCACAAGAAGTATCCACTAGGTGGAATTCTTTATACGAGCAACTACTTGTTGCTTATGACTATAAATTACCTATAACTTTATTTTTTAACTCTCATAATAAAAAGCCAATTGATATGATTTTAGATAGTGATTGGGAAAAAATTTCCGAACTTATTGTATTTTTAGAGAAATTTTTTCAAGCAACAAAAAAATTTTCCGGTATATATTATCCTACTATTTCAACTATGTTATTTTATATAACTCTAATATTTTTATTACTTAGTGAATATATGGAAAACCAAATTATAAGGCAAATTTATTAAAAACGTTTCTCAAAATAAAAAATATTTTATTCCTATTCCCTCTATTTATATTATTGGTTACGTATTAAATCCTACTATTAAAATAGACGGTACTAAATCACTAATTGAAACTATTTACGATTGTGTAGAAGTACTACCACCTCCAAGTCCAAAAAATCTAAATCACCCACCACCTATTGAACAAACTAAAGAAGAAGTGTTGTCTAGCGTAGAACACCAATGCAAAAATATATATAGATTTTATCAACAAGAAAATGCTAGTAACTTACCGGCTTCCATACCATCTTCTTCATCTTCAACACAACCTCACAAAAGACATGTTGTTTCGCGCTAGTATTGAAAGCCTCGTAAATAGAATGTGCTTGATCGTACCTTTACTACTAACCAAATTAGCGAGTTGGATATTTTTGTTTTGCAGGGTTCTCAGACCGTATCAAGAAGTTATCAATGAAGATGGACATGAAGACTTCTTTGAAATCTTTGGAGGGAATGAGAAGACCTTTCCGACACTTTCATTGATGACTCGAGATGTTTTGAACATTCAAGCGTCGTCCAAGCTGCGTCTGAAAGCGCTTTTTCTGCAGCGGATATCAAATAGGAGACCACAGACACTCATTAGCCGGAGACAGCTTGGAAATTGCAGTATTATTCAGAGATTGGATACGAGCGGAGCGGAGAAGGTGCGGTCAACCGGAGATCAACGAAGAAGATGATGAAAACTACAACGAAATCTTAACCGAAGGTAGTGGAAGCGACGTGGGTCAATTTGACCAACAAATACCAATTCCAACCGAAGAACCACATGAAATCATCAAGCAATTAGAACAGGTTTTTTTGAGAATGTAATTTTTTTAATTGTAATTTTATTATGTAATTTGCAACTTTTGGACAACACCACAAAGTTGCAATTTAGATTTTAGACAATTGTATTTGTATTACAAAAAAATCATGTGTATTAAATAATATAAGAGGCACAAAAACAGCATTGAGATGTTTTTATTACACTATCTTGTTTTGTTTATTGAGTTTTTTTTATACATATGTTATTTAAAAAAAAAAAAAGGAAAACCCGCCGTATCCTGCCCCGAGCCCGACCCCGATCCGAGCCCGCCCCGACCCGATACCGACGGGATCGGGATCGGGATCGACTTGCTCGATCCCCGCTGCACCGACCCCGCCAGAGCCCGCCAGACCCGACCCCGCCCCTTCTCCCGTCCCGCCCCGACCCCGACCCCGCCAGACCCGGCCTGCCAGACCCGAGCCCGGCCCACTGGCCACTCTTAGTTTAAAGAGAGATGTTTGCAGTTTTTCAAGGCCTTCTCAAAGTTCTTGCTAGTGTAGACACGAGTTATTAGACTTAAATTGAAGCTAGTAACTGGATTCAGGTTGTGTACATTTTCTTTTTATGGTGTTGAAACTCTAGAATTAAGAATGAGTTGTTGTGATTTAACGAAATATTATACTTTTTATAATGGAAGTTAGTGTGTTCATTATGAATGTTTTTATATTAGAATGAATAAGAGTAGTGTTTTCCAAGAATTTTAAGCCATATTAAGTTTTGCTAAAAGATCCACATTTTTACCAGTAATAAATGGGTCTTTATCAACCATTTTAATTGCCACAAAAGATGCCACTTTTACAGACAATTACACTAACTTTACTGGCAATAACAATTGTCATTAAATGTAAATATCAAGGAATTCACTGCCAGTTCTAGTGGATATCACAAATGCGGCCAAATAAGTGCTGCTAAAGGTCGGACCTTTTAGCGGGCAATTATTTGGGTCTTTATCAGCATTTCCATTAATTGCCGCTAAAGCTTTTAGCGATGGCGACTTCACCGGCTAATAACTAATTACCGGAAAATGTTTTGTGGCAATTTTTATTGCCGCTAAAGCCTTTTTTGTAGTAGTGCGCAACGCGACTCATCCACCCTAGACACGCGTATCCACACAATTGCGGGGGCTTTCTACGCGAATGCGAAGACCAGCAGACCCATTCCTTCGCGAACGTGACTCCTTCTTCGCGATCGGGAAGGTCACCCGAACTGAACACTAGATTTTCTGGTGTCTCCGAACTTGGTTTTGATACTCGAAATCACCACGGAATCCTCCGGACACAAACCACATATGCACACAGCCTATAATCGACCCTACAAACTTGCTCGCATATTCAAAACACTAATCACGCAATCCGAAGGCACATTTTTCTACTAAAACCTCTAAGACTCAAACTTCACGACGAAACACTCAAATCATCACCTAGGGCCTCGGAACACGAACCAAAGGCCCGACTAAGTCATGAAAGTAGTTCCAGACCTAATGAAACCGATAGAGCTCAGAAAAAGATAATAATACCCCCGATGTTGACTTTAGTCAACCCTTTTCCACTTATTCAACTTAGAAGCTCTAAAATCCTCAAAATCAAACCAAACCCGCCCGACTATCTCGAGAATCGTGCCACCCATCCCCGTAACTTATAAACGCTCTAAAGAACCACGAGGAAGGTATTTGGGAAAAATGACTAGAATGATCTAAACGACCAAACGGGTCGTTACACCTGCGCAAAAGGACTTAACACTGCTGTTACAATTAAGTCCTTTTGCGCAGAAAATTCCTGCGCAAAAGGACTTAATGTGACAATTTTTGGGAGTATTTTGATTCAATTCCCTAGTTTTTAATCATTTAAGTTCCGGACTCCCAATAGAGAGACTGATCAACTTGACATCTAATCACAAATACAAATTCAAAATTTGAGTGAGCAAAGTTTCATTTGACACATCATTTTTTTGTCACACTATACGTACTTGACGGTACAAATATATACTACTTTCTCTCTCCCAAATTATGTGAACTTTTTAAATATATATGAGAGTTAATTTGATTAGATTAAATCAATTCAATATTCAAAAACTATATAAAAAATACTATAAGTTGCATTGATAAATCATTTTAAAATATCGGTCTAAATTGACATAGTTTGAATATGAAGAAGCTAAAAGTGTCACATAAACTGAAACACGGAGACTAATTCTTTTAATTTTTCTCTTTATTTACTACTCCCTCCGGATAAAAAAGAATGTTCACTTAGTCATTTGCACACCCTTTAAGAAAATACTAACTCCTAGACAAAAATAGATAATTTGACTGAAATGTCCCTCATTAAATAGGTATTGGAATTTGGTCATTTAACACTTAATAAGGGTAAATCTGAAAAAATAAGGTTAATTCTTTCTTGATTTGGTAAGTGAACACTCTTTTTGAATAAAAAAAATAAAGGCCTTGACACTCTTTTTTATCCGAAGGGAGTATAAAAGTTTCAAATGTGAAATTAAAATGTTGATAGTAGGACTGGGCATTCGACGAAGCCTAACCGAGCTTATCCAGTACCGAGTAGAGCCGAGCCGAGCCTAATGAATCATCTTGCAATATAGACGAGTTGAGCTCGACCGAGCTTTACACTCCCCAAGATCACGTCCTAGCAATCTGGCACTAGGACAAATCACTATCAGTAAAGTTACTTGGACCTACGGAGAGGCGGATCTACAATTTTGAGTTTATAGATTCTATTGAGTAGTTTGGTTCAAAAATAAGTTATACATGGATTAGTAATGCAGAGATTAGTAATGTAGGAATTAGTAATACAAAGACTATTTTTTGTTGGGTGTTTGGTTCATTGAACCAAGATTGGACACAAAAAAATACCATTTGAATACAATATTTATTTATTTTTAAAACTTAAAAACAATTTGTTACAATTATACCCTTGGATGCTTGGCCTTTAGGTTTCTACTTTCTTGAAACAATACAAGGCTACTTTTGTCATTTTAGCTTTGTATCCATGGATAAGCTATCCGAGGAGTTGGTATACCTTTGGTGTATTAAATAATCTATGTATTAGTTATACATGTCCAAAATGTCAACCAAACATAATATAAAATAATATCACATATAATATCATGAATATTTTCTGTATGACTTTCTACCAAACGATCTCTAAATTCTAAAAAGATAACTTACTAGAATAATTACAAGATTTTGTCCAAAGTAGCTAAAGCTCTAGCTCTGCCTCCCGATCTAGATACTCTTTGAGAACATGCCTCACAAAACAACCAATGGTCTCATCCAAAAAAAAAGTCACGAGTTAAGGGGCTGTAACGACAGTAATTAGTGATATTGTACCATTAAACGGACCTACTCAGTATGCTCAACATATAGAAATTGTCAAGCAACTCCATAACTATATAAAGAAAATTATAAGTTCATAACATGTTCAACTTAAATACCAAGCGCATAACAAGATTCATAATCTACTATGAAGCTATGTTGCTCGGATTTTTTATAAATGATGTCTCACCCTATTAATGAACCCTTCAAAATTCCATAACTTTTGAAGAATTCGATACAAATGCATCAGTAATATTTTTGAAAAATTCAAACGACATAGCTAGCTGTGAAGTTCAATTACATGTATTACAATTTGAAGTAAGAATTAAGAAAATAGAATACGAATAGATTTCTCATTGCAGCCAAAACTACCCCTGTATTTGAATTAGATAGCTCTAGTTTTCCATTGCAATTTTCGGTTCTTTTTTTTTTTCCAGCAATCAACTTGTAAGAAACATAAGTTGAGAAAAAGAAACAGATCCATATGAGAAATAATTTGCTTATTTATAACATGTATCAAGGTTATATACTCGGGGGAAGGGCAGAATAAAGATCTTAGGCTTTGCATCAATATAATATTGTATGCCTAATTTATTTATTTAGTGTGGTCTTTCATTTATAACCATTCTTCCCAGAGATAAAGTTGGGAATATTATTTGTATGATAAATTTTTCAAAAGGACTAACTTTTCATCAATGCATTATAAGCTTGAAAGCATCATTGAGACTCTCCACAACATACTCATAACCGAGACCCCTAGCGCGGCCCTGGAATTCATCAAACTCGTCCTGTGGAACTTGTATGCCAACTAAAATATTTGCACCAATTTGCCCCTTTTCAAAAACAAATATGAGAAATAGATCAAATTGTTGTCGGGCCTGTGTTCAAAAAATCAGGAAAAACAGAAACCAAACGGAAAGACAAAAACCAGAAAAACAGAAAAACAGAAACTGGAAAAATAATGCAGAAGTAAGAAAATATCCGAGACCACAGAATTCACTGTGTGTCCTTAAGGAATTTAATCCCCTCACTGTACCCGAGGTTATGGATTACTTCCTCCCAGGATAAAATGGATATACCTGTCGCAGGAGTAGCGGTACGTCAAACGCCTTCGACTTCGATGAACTCAAAGTTGGCAACGAAACACAGTAAGACTCGATAGTTTTATTTGTGGAAAAAGAATGCAGAATTTCAGATGCAGAAATTTTTGTTTCAGTTAGTGTATTAAAAGTGAGGCATTGCCTCAGTTTATATAGCCTTGAAGATGCCTCTTCGGAATAGGTTGGTGACTGTTCGGAAAGGTTGCCTTCATTTTCCTTCCATTTCTCATTCACACCAACTTGGCTAGTTTTATTCATTAACTAGCTTTAACACAAATTACTCCATAATAAAAGCAAATGGATCAAACTTATGTTCCAAATAGCTACCTGTGCACGATAATGGATCAAACTTATGTTCCAGCACGGGCTGAAAGCATCTAAACACTTCGACAAAGCACCAGCTTTCTCGGGGAGAGTGAATCGACAAAGAAGCTCATTGTTAAGATCTGATCTACCACCCATCTGAACGATTGATAGCAAGTGGAAAAAAGATAGAAACTAAAGCATATGAGCCATCAATATCTAATGAAAACTCCATATTTCACAAAATCAAGTAGAATGATATTCCAACAGGCTTTTCACCACAGAGAAACAAATATTTGGCTCTTTGCTAATGTACTCAAAGAGTTAAGAATGAGATCGATTGATATCCTTTATACTGATTGAGAATACCAATTCTGAAATTTGTTGATATAAATACTTTCACGATTCATAAAACAACAATATAAGTAAGTAACAGATATGGTTCGGATTTGATGAAATTCAGGATGTTACCAAATGTCTCAAGTGATCATTGACCAAGTCATTGTCTGTAAGATTAATAGTGTGTAGTTGTGCTGATCTCATCCTCTCTATCAGAGCCTCAAGTTCCGATTTTGTTCGAAGAGCAACTCTGCAGATCAAAACAGAACACAAGATCTTGAATAAAAATGTCTTTTCTGTAAAAATATTCATTCATTGGCAGATGTACGCACATGAAAAGATATATTCTTGTGAACAAAGAGTGAAGTCTGTTAAAATGAGACAACGTCTCGTTAAAAGATCAAAAACTAAAGCTTTTTCATTGCTAGAACTATATCTGTAGTTGAATTCAGTAAACTTCATTGTTGGTCTGACCTGTGATCCAACAAGTCAATTTTTCACATTTGTCAGAGAGACCAACAGATAGTATATTTGAGCAAAATTACATATTAAGTGCTCTTATGTGACCTGTTCACAGAACCATTTGAAGCTTCCCATAAAAGTAGCTAGCACAGCTTCGCTTTTTCTACCAACATCTGCAAGTTCGCTTATCAATATTAGTTTGTCAAAGTTCATATTAGCTCCACTTGTTATTGCTACTACATTTTCATCCTTAAGGTCATAGTACTTGCAGTATGCTTCAGCTCCTGCAAGTGCAAGTGCAAGTGCACCTGCAGGCTCTAATATGCTCCGTTTTTCTTCAAACATGTCCTATTAAAAAAGAAAAAGCTACTATCATATCTAATAAACTAAAATTCAGATAAGAAAACAGTTGTGTATTACTTCTAGATTATTTTGAAAATGGTCTATTATGCGACTAAGATAATTGAGATATAGATTTTGTGGTTTTTGTCATTTATAACAAACAAGTAAAGTTGTTTTCGTATGACCTATAAGTCACGTGTTCAAGCCGTGGTAGCATCCACTAATGCTTGCATTAGGGTAGGTTGTTTACATCACACTCCTTGGGGTGCGGCCCTTCCCCGGACCTGCTAACACGGGATGCTTTGTGCACTGAGCTGCCCTTTTTTTTTTATCAAACAGGCATGCAATAAAGGAAGAGAAAGTGATGTTCATCTTTACAACACACTTAATTAAGGACCCTTTTATATAAGGAGAGATATTAACCAAAATTGCAATGGACACTCTAATTCTAGGGAAATAGCTAATGCTTGAAAGAGCATAAACTAAAGGTATTGAAAGATTTGGTCTTCAAGAATATTAAAGACAAAAAGCAAGCAGATAAAATCAGAGTTGTTGTAATCCAAAAGTTGACTGCTAACCTTTATCGACGCACATATAGCATCGCGATTAACTAGGACGACCCCATCTACTAGTTCCTTACACAGACGGAAAGTTTCTTCGCCAACCACTTTAACAGCTACACCATCTGCAAGGCCCAATTATTATTACAGCGTTCTCTACCTTTGCCACACATCTCTTTCTTTTTCTTTGTTGCCTTTTGAAAGGAAAGCCCGTCCATCAAGTCTGTAGAGTTCAGTCCTGCTAGAAGTGATCCTATCTTGTTTGGGAATTTCCTTTGGTAATCCCAAATTTCCAACTTGGTCCAGCATGACTCTATGACCAGTGTAATGAAATTGCCATTGCATTTGCATCACATGGCTCAACTCCAATAATCTTTGTTGAGTTGTGGAGCCTAATTCATCGCCGACACTATGAAGACCCTACGCAGAGTGTGGAACGCTGATCGACCCGAGCAGACAAGTCGACGTGGGGGTTGGAAGGTGGTGGTAAACCCCCCTGCCGGGGAGTAGGGAGCCCCCTGATAATTTTGTAATGTATGATTGTTTAGTGGAGGGTATTTTGAAAATTTCAGGCTTGTATTATGTTCGCCCTAGTTTTCGTTATATATAGACTAGGAGGCCGTTTTCTTTCTTTGAGGTCGAGCAAGAGATTAAGAGAGAATTGTAAACTCAAACTCCATATTTGATTATAGTAAAATCTGCAGCGGCAAAGTGGACGTAGCTCTCGCATTGAGGGTGAACCACTATAAATCTGTGTATTATTTATTCTTCGCTTATTTACTGTTTTCTGATTAGATAAGATTTGGAACACACATATCACGTGAATTTTATCTTTGAGTTGGCAATTGATCTCCATACCTATAGTACCTTGCCTTGCTATGACATCTGAATGATCGAAAGGAGGGATGAACATACGGCTTTCCTCTTCAGCCCTCTTTTTGGCATTTGCTTGTGCTTCATCATAAGCGTCTCCCACAAGAACAACATTAGCACCCAATCTCTTAACTGATTTCCACTGCTCATTTGGTAAAATGAAAGAGAGAGAAAAACAGAGTTTAGAATATAAACTTAGCTTAGAAATAGTTAAACATGACAGCTATATATGGGAAGCCATAAAACCAAGGTGGAGCCAGGGGAGCGCAAAGGGGTTCATCCGAACCTATGTTGCTCGGACTCTCCATTATGTTGCCGCACTCATATTAGATCCTCCACAAATACACCCACTTTGGGGGGATTCAACAAACACGACATCATTTTTTAAGAGTCCAAACAACCTAGATTCGAACTCCCTTTGTCGGAAAATTACATACTCTATCCCAATTTACGTGAAACTTTTTACTTTTCGAGATTCAAACTTCTTAATTTTTATTGTACATTTGGACATAGAAACTTTTAATGTTTCAAGAAAAAACCCCCTACATATTTGAAAACTACATAAAGTATATATAAGTTACAATAATTAATAATTTAAAAGTCATATGAAAAAATTGCGGTCAAAGAATATTTGTTTGACTCTCGAAATCTGAATACCATTACATAAATTGGGAGAGCGAGAATAGTATATACAGGGTCAAAATTATTTTTTATGTGTATATAGTAAACGTTGAACTCTCTTAAGCTTCTTCTTGTTAACTAATTTATATTTTGAATTACCTTAAGTGAAAATCGTGGTTAGACCACAGCATAAAAACCAAAAGTATACACAAAAATCCTAACCTTAATCTCATGTGTAGCAACAGGCATGACAATGAGAGCATTGCAGCCAAGTCTGTGAGAAGCTAATGCAACACCTTGAACATGATTCCCAGTTGATGAGCAAATGACCCCTCTTTCCAACTGCTCCTCTGGATAGATTAAGGCTGGCCAACGGGGCAAGACCTGGGCTCGTCCCGCCCCAGTCCCGTTTTGCCCGCCCCGATCCTGCCCCGCCCCGCTCCGATCTTGCCCCGGTCCGATCCCTCCCCTTTGCAAAAAATGTCTGTTGCACAACGGTCATATATTTTGGCCGTTGTGCAACGACCATTTTTGGCCTCTCCCTACCCCCTTAATATTTATTTTTAACTCTTAAGTTAATATATTTACACTTTAACCCAATTTCCAATTATAAATACTTCATTTTCTCTTCATCTTTTTCACAAATCTTCATACAATCTCTCTAATCTCTCAATCTATCTCTCTACAAGTCTATATTGTCTACTAAGTATTGAATTTTATTTATTCATTTGTATAACTACATCATAGTTCAAAAATTGGGAGTGAAGTTGACAACTAGCTTGAGGATCATCCATCGAGCAAAGTTTTAATTTTCAATCTCGATTACACGTCGACGTTACGTCGACGTTTGGTACATTCGTTCCTTCTTTAAATTATTATTGTTACTTTATTTTAATTAGCAAACTTAATTTTATTATCTTTAACTATTTATTAGCATAATTGAAATGGAAGGAATAAGAGGTATGCTTAAGGGTAAGGGTAAGTGTGCTTCTTCTAGTAGGGGTAACAAGGGTAGGGGTACTTCTTCTAGTCATCCTATTCCTAGACATGATGATTTGGTTGATTACACACATATAGATCAAACTAAATTTTTTAATGATATACCATTAGAGTTAGACGACGAGATATTTTCTGCAACTCAACCAGACTTTAATTTAGAAGATAATCTAGATGACACACCCATTAATCTAGATGACACACCCACTAATCTAGATGACACACCCACTAGTGCATCTCCAACTGAAACGCCTCTTATTCCCCCTAGTATGAGACGATGCCCAATAAAACGAAAATTAAAATCAGATGCATGAATTTTTTTTATAGGGACGAAGAGAATCAAATAGTTAGATGTCAAATTTGTAAAAATGTTTATAAATTTAAAATGGGAAAAGGTCAGGGTGGAACGGGAGGTTTATTGAGACATGTACAAAACTTTCACAAAGTTAGGTGGGACTAATACCTGACTGAAAAATTGGGTGTGCCAATGCGCTCTCAGTCGGGACAAGGTTCACATACTGTCCCGGACCAAGTACAGGGTCAAATTAACCCTATGAGGGGGGGGGGGGGAATTGTAGGCCCTAAATACGATAAACATATAGATAGGGAAGCAATAACAAAGTTAGTTGCGGTGGATGGTTTGCTTTTTTCATTTCCTTCATCTCATGGTTTTATTCATTACATTAGAGATATGTATAATCCTGCTTTTAACGGTTTTCCTATATCAACTGGTAGTTTTATTGCAAGAAATATCATTCAGTTTGCGATTATTATGGCATAACTGATAAAATTATGACTATTACATTAAATAACGCTTCTTCTAATAATTATGCTATTAGAATTTTAAAAGATTTTTTAACTCTATCTTTTCCAAATCATTTTCATATAAAATGTGTGTGCCATATTTATAACTTAGTTGTAAAGTGAAAGAAATAATCCCTTGATTATTTTCATTAATTGAAAAAGTATATATAAAATTTATATCTTTCCATTATAGGAAAATCCGATTCTTATTCTACTCCTAAAACCTTATTCTACTTGGACACTAACTATACAATTATGGTAAGTGTACAATACTAATTACAACCAAATATTACCTAAACTAATATGTACAATTTTGTGACCTATCACGTGATATACACTAAGTGTATATCACGTGTATACTTTAACACACACCCGCAGTCATAGCGGGCGGTCTTCGTACGTTGAGACTGTCCCTAAAATCTTCAAAAAGGACCGAGGGAAGACCTTTGGTGAATATGTCTACAATTTGATACCTGGAAGGGACATGGCAGACGCGTACTTGTCCACGAGCTACCTTTTCGTGAACAAAGTGAATGTCCATCTCGATATGTTTAGGGCGCTGGTGCTGAATTGGATTACCAGAAAGGTATATGGCACTAACATTATCACAATACACCAAGGTAGCCTTCTAAATAGGACAATGAAGCTCCAAAATAATATTACACAACCAACATGATTCTGAAACCACATTGGCCACCCCTCGATACTCGTCATCTGCACTAGAGCGTGACAATGTCGACTGACGCTTCGCAGACCATGAGACCAAGTTATTACCAAGAAATATGTAATAGCCGGACATGGAACGTCGAGTATCCGGACAACCACCCTAATCAGCATCTGTATACGAGACAAATGTATAAGTTGAAGATGGATATAAATGTAAGCCATAGTTAAGTGTTCCCTGGATGTATCGAATGATGCATTTTAGCGCATTCATGTGTCAACCCTGGGATTATGCATAAACAAACACACATGTTGTACGACATACGTAATATCTGGTCTCATGAAAGTAAGATACTGAAGGGCGCCTGCAAGACTGCGATAGCGGGTCGAATCCTCGTACGGTGAGCCAGCCACAACACCCAACTTTGGTTTAGTATCAACTGGAGTGGAAGTAGACTTGCATGAAGACATACCAGCTCGCTCAATGATCTCAGCTGCATATTTCCATTGTGACAAGAACAACTCACCTGCATGACGAATGACAACAATCCCAAAAAAATAATTCAAGGGCCCCAAGTCTTTCATAGCAAACTCAGAACTGAGCATTGTCATGATAGACTGACGTAATGCATCAGAAGAGGCAGTCAAGATAATATCATCCACATATAACAGTATATACACCAAGGAAGACCCACGACGATAGATGAATAATGAATTATCAAACTTGATGTGAGAGAACCCAATAGTCGAAACATAGTCTGCAAACATCTTATACCAAGCCCGTGGGGACTGCTTAAGCCCATACAAGAACTTCTTCAACAAACATACATGATGAGGATATCTGGGATCCCTAAACCCTAAGGGTTGAAGCATATAGATTGTCTCCTTGAGATCACCATGTAAGAAAGCATTCTTCACATCCAACTGATGAATGGGCCATGCTTTCAAAAGATCCAAGCTGAGCACAATACGAATGGTAGCTGGCTTGACCACCGGACTAAAAGTCTCACCACAATCCACACCAACATGTTGAGTCTTAACATCCCCTACAAAACGAGCCTTATGCCTCACAAACGAACCGTCGAAATTATCCTTATGAGCAAAAATCCACATAGACCGAATAATATTAACACCAGATGGATGGGGCACCAACTCCCACATCTTATTATCAATAATAACATTATATTCATCGGTCATAGCAATTTTTCAATTCGGGTCATTTAAAGCAGACACAGGATTACGTAGTAGGGGTGATTTAAGAACATTAGAATTTAAATTAAAATATCTTTTTGATTTAAAAATACCTCATTGACTACGAGTGACTGTTCTATGACTCGGGGGAGAATTGAGTGAATTTTGGGCAGTGACGGAACTGGAACTAGACTGGGCAGTAGCAGGACTAGGCTGGCCAACAGGCAGTGGGCCTGCTGGCCTAATAACTGGAACGTCGACTGGAGCAGTGGGCTGGATTGTTGGCCTAGTTCTGAGAGATGGATTGGACCGTGAGTCTGGCCCACTAGACTGAGGCGAGAGAAATGTGGGGCCAGCGGGCAGTGGGCCCGTTGGCGGATTTGGGGTGCGGGATACGTCTAAAAATTGGTGAATAATATATGGGGATATACCATCATCCAAAAAATTATACAAACTAAGCACGGGATTACTAACCTTAGCAAACAGAAATTAGTATTCATCAAAAATTACATGGCGACTAATGATGATTTTATTAGACGATAAATCAAAACATTTGTAACCACAATGATTTGGTGGATAACACAAGGGGTAGACCGGACCTGAAGTTTATTAATTATGGTAGAGGGAAAGAGTGGATAACACAAGCACTAAAGACCCTAAGATGTGAACACGAAAGAGTCTTATTATATAAAATTTGAAATGGGGAGGAATATGTCAACAGAAACGGAATTGTCAGTGGTGAATTTAAGGACAAACACCAAATTTTTTGTAACATCCCGTATTTTTTGGTAACGATCGAATACACAAACGTAGGCAAGTATACCGGACTCCGAGAAGTTTATGTTGTACTTCGTAGGCTAATAAGAAAATTAGTTTATAAAAGGACGTGACCCCGAAATAATTTTGGATTTGATAAGTGTGACGACGAGGAATAATAATAATAATAATTGTGTATCCCCAAAGAGATTATAGACTAGTATTATATTACAGGAATTATGACATTAGGTATAAGAGGATTTTATAAGTCATCGGAATTTAAGTGAATTGAAATCGGGAATTTATTTGTGTGTATAATTAATTAATTGTGGAGTTAATTAATTATAATTGGGAAGACAATATATAGTGGGGATTAATACGTGTAGTCTAATAAGCAGCGATGCAGTGACAACATTAGAGAAATGGATCGTTGGCAGCTTCAAGGCCTTCAACCAATCCCTTCTCTCTCAATAAACTCAAGCCACCAATTCTTCAAACTCCCTCAAATCCTTAACACTCCTGAAGGAATCCTTCCATGCAGAATTAGTGGTCACATTTCTAGCAGGAAGAGGTAATCCCAGTTGGTGGGTTCTCGAAATTCTAGGTCGTAATTGGGGATTTTCTGTAAGTTTCATATAACCAAAAATGGGAGAAATTCGTAGTGTTCTAGACCTTAGTTCCAGTGAAATTGAAACCTTGAAGCAAGGTTGAAGGTTCAGAAAACCAAGCCGAGACTTTGAGTCTCGGCAAGGCTCAAGCAAAACGATTCTAGTGCTTCTGGTTCTGTCGGTCGGAATCCGGTACGAGCGAAAGGTGTTCCGACGATTCTCGTCGCTATGTTTAACAAAGGTAACCTTTCTTGTTCCTAAAGAATATACAAGTTTTGAACTTGATTCTTGCCACTAGTTCTAAGACGATTATCGAAAATGCTAGGTTAATGGGGTGTTATCGGAACTGTTTGTACGAAATTGGAGGTTACATGTGAAATTATTGTACTGTTTTGGAGATTGTAGCAGTAAAAAGAAGGATTAAGAGGGTTGGGTGTTTCGCTACATACATAGGTTTCGATATAGAAGGAATATATGTTCTACACGTTCAAGGTATTCGCTAGAATGTCTGTAAGAATCTGTTTCTAATATTTTGAGTCGATTATGATTAATTCATCTGTGTGATGTAGATAATCATTCATAGAGCTTACAAGAACCCGCAGAACTTAGATAATTTTGACAACAAGGTATGTAAGGCTCTTTCATTCTTTTTGGCATAATTCTATGTGAAAAACATAACTATAGTATTGCTACATAAATTACTCTACTCTTAGTAGTTAAGGATGATTAAGTCATCGACTCCTATGTTGAAAGAATATCCAAGCATGTTTCTAAGACCTTAATAAGGCACACTGGAAAAGATGTTGATGTCCCCAATATTAACCAAAGGTGTAAAGGATATTATGTCACTCCGGATGTTTTATTGTATTCATGCATTTCATTTGCATCGCATTCATATGTTATCCTGGACCACTTGTGCTATGCACAGTACTATATGGTAAATATTATATATATATATATATATATATATATATATATATATGGGAATTGGGGAAAGGGAAAAAGGCATTATATACGCACACCACCTACAGTTGGTACAGACTATCACGAAATAGCCCGAAGAGGCCAATATGATGTGATGATATTATGCGCTTGTGTGGCGATATAACTTGATGTCCACAGAGGCAGTTATGGGAAGATTCTTGTGTGGACATTAGTATACCGCATTTGCATTGTGCATACATTCATTAATCATTATATGGTATGATGCCCGCAGATGCTGTTATGGTAAGGAAGATGCCCGAAGAGGCTAATGTACATGTATACTGCATTGTGCATAACATTTAGGCATGTGTATTAGGGCCCTCAGAGGCATTTACTGATGTTCAGTTATTTCTGTTTCAGACTATGATATGTATCTACTATGTTATTTCTTATGTCTGACGTACTCAGTATATCAATCGTACTGACGTCCCTTTTGTCGGGGACGCTGCGTCTTATGCCCGCAGGTTCATAATGAGAGAGTTACGATTCACACTAGTAGGTTGCTGGTTCAACTGGTGTCCAGAGCACTCTATTTGTTTTAGAGTCGCGATTTGTTCGTGGTATGTTCTTCTTTGTAGAGGCTTGTAAATAGGTGTTCTGTGGTTAGTTGTCGTGTATGGCCCTGTTGTCTCTGGTATATAAATGTGTAAATTGGGGCTTTTGGGTTGGAACTTTATTTAATCTACCACGACTCTGTCTGTGTTTAAAGTGATTAAGGGTAAAGTGTGGATGTGGTGCTCGGCGGGTAGGGTCAGGGTGCCCGTCGCGGCCCTCTGGTTTGGGTCGTGACAAACTTGGTATCAGAGCATGTCTGTTCTAGGGAGTCAACAAGCCGTGTCTAGTAGAGTCTTCGTTATGGGTGTGTTGCGCGCCACACTTATAAGCATGAGGCTACACGGCATTTAAAGTTGTTTCCATTCTTTCATAATCTAGATCATTCGATAGAGGTGAGTCGTAAGATTATTGGTTCCTAATCAAATTTTCTCATTTGAACTGCAGTAACGTCCACAATGAGGAGCACCTCGAATAATAAGAATGTGAGTACTGTCGCAAGATAAGATGTTAGACAGATACCACCCGCTGGCACGGGTCGAAAGGTTACAAAAATTGGAAGAAGAGAATTGAGTTATACTATGGACTCAGATCCATCAGAAATCATGGAGTCTATAGAGGAGGATCCATCTGAAGATCCTTATGAGTCACCCGCTCGAACACCCTCGATTCTTTCGGCTGGAAGTGGGGTGAGGGGAGTTTCGACTTCACCAAGGACTTTAGTGTCAGTGTCGGGCCCCACCGGCCATGGGATAGAGGGAACAGTCCAGGGACGGGTACAACTAGATTTTCCTCATATATCACGCCATGACCGGGTATGCATGTCGCTTAATGACCCCGACCCTTCCAAAATTTCGGATAGTCCTCAATCTTGGGGATCCGTTAATCAGGGTTCGCCGGTCTATGTTATGGGAGACACGCCGGGGGAAGACAAGAGACAGGCAAGGAGAAGGCGAGTAGGTAGTAATGATAAGAGGGTTCCACTTTGAAGTGTCTCGGATCGAGGCTCATATATAGGGCCAAGATAGGATAGTACAGATTCACCAATAAGAGCATAAGGTTGTCCTAGTACCTAGCCCGATAATCCATAAGATCTTTAAATTAGTTCCCTTAAATAAATGATGTATTGTTTGTAACCGGTATAAAGTTATATGTTTGGATTAATCAAAGGAATGTATGAATTTTGTATGTGAATTGATAAGGTTGTTGTGTAGTTTGGTGTGATTTTAGTTAAGTCATGAAATGGCTTTAAAACTGTTTGTATGCATAAGTTAGGCAATAATAATCTTGATTGGACTGATTTTGGAGTAATTAATGCTCGTTAGAGATAATTTCGACTAAATATGGATTTGTTTTAATGTGACAAAAAAAAGGGATGGGAAGTATGTTAGTTGAGATTGTGCACTGGTATGTTTATACTTACATGAAAGGAATATGTGTATATGACTTGAGAAGTTAATAGAAACCTCATGTGTGTCTGATTGGTTTGTTGGATGGATTGTTAGTATGTAGCCTTTAAGGGTACTGTATGCTTGATTGAAGTATTGTAGTTAAGTCTTATTGCAGACCAAACATGTTTAGGTTAGGTATTTGATTAATTTGTTTAAGTAATCTAGTTGGTTAAGATATTCAACAGGCTTGTATGCAATGATGTGGTATTATTGATATGATTTAGGACATTGATTAGCTATGAGGTACTATGATATATGTTGATTGGTCTGATGTGTCTATAAAATTTGTATTTTTGTAAGTCTAGGATTAAACTTAGTATATATATATGTATTCTTTGGCTAGTTTCTGCTTGTCTTTTTGAAAATTATTGGTGTGTATGGGGTTATAAATTGCTAAATGGTTGACTTACAACTTACCTTATGACCAACCTCATCATGTCACCCCTAAATCAGTCCCTAACATGCGTTTGTATCCAGTTATAAACTGTCTAAATGTATGTCAAGTATGGACTGGGGACATGAAGGCTATGGGGATTGGAATATGTGTTTAGAGATTTGTTTATATCCTCTCTTAGAGTTGAATACCAACAGTGAGATGTGTGAGCTTGGATCAGATTCTGAAGCTAGAAACAAAATGTGTTGAAATGTGATTTGAGTTGTGAAGTACTTAAATAACTAGTGAACTTGAATAGGAAGATTGATTGTGTTCATTGTGTGCTAGCTATGTCAACTAATTGCCCTGCCTCTAGATATGCCTCCAGTATAGATAGTCTTAAAAGATCTTAGTTTAGGTTTAAAGAGTCTGTTAGGTTGGGCCTGATATTTGTCAAATTAAAACATGATAACATATTGATTAAAGTGTGTGATATGTGCATAATTATATAAGAACCATGATAAGAATAGGCTTTTATATGTTGAAATGCTACTTTGTCTAGGTTGTGTATTTCAGCTCATTCTTTAAGACATGATATACATGCTATGCATAAATGCACTTGTGAGGTCCTTAAAATATTGCACTTTGAGAAATGATCTTATACCCTTTGAGTTATGGTTGCTGTTTTACTACTAATTCCTGCTATATGTTGCTACGTTTCCCTGAGTTGCTGTAACTTGAGATAAATGGTTGCTATTTACTACTGTGGTTTTGCTGCAGATATTGCACTTGTTGAGCTGTCCTATTATGTTAAATAGATTGCTGATCTATTGTGCTTTAGTACAAATAATTGCTGCATTTCTGGCTCATTTATAGTTGGTGTTAAGGCTGTTTAATTGTGTTTTAAGGCTATGTGGTTGTTGTTTCAAAAGGGGAGTGGCTACTGCTGGTGAGGGGGGTTGGTTGTTGCTGTCTGTGTTCCATTTTTTGAATACTGATGATTATTTTCCATTAGCTACTACATTGGTTATTGGCACTGTTATATTGAGTTGGTTGTTGTGTATATCTGTTATTTTTCTGATGCATTTAGCTACCATGTCTTGGCTGTTGTTTGAAGTTACTTGTTGCTGCTGTTGGGCTACTATTTTTGCTATCACTAGCTACTGTTATCACTATTGTACTTAATAAGGATTGTGCCCATGTTTAACCACATGTTGCTGCCCTCAAGTTGTGACAAACTTGTAGTTGCCGCATAGCAACTTAAACCAGTACCATGTTGTTACATGATGTCTCACTCATTTGAAAAATGATCACCTGAAATGGTTCAAACACTAGCTATGGAACTGTTAAAAGGAACCTATCATGGGATGATAATATAGTTAAAACATGATTAATTATACTGATTTGTTTACGGTTTCAAAATAACTAGGATACATATAGGGCTTTTAACTAAACATGCTTCTTAGTTGAGTATGAAAAGTGAATGAGATATACTACAAACCTAGGCAAGAATCCATCAACCATTAACTTGAGTCTATGTGTTTCTACTTTGTCTTTATTCAAATCTTTTCTAGTATGTGTTGGTTGGCCAGAAAATGGTATGTATTGAATTCCAACATTGGATAACCATATGTCAACCTATTACTATCATCTAGATAGTCTCATGGATTGAGTTTTGGTAACTACGTTACTATTTAAATCACCTTAATTAATCTCTACTTAGTTAAAAAAACTGAAAATTTTAAGTTGTCATGCCTAAAAGCTATATTATGTGGTCTTTTTTAAGAAGCAAATGAGTTAGATCATGTCTGCACACTCAGAATGAGAGTTGCAAGAGGCTTAAATCTGATTACTCTTACTTACTTTGTGAAATAAGGATAAGGATCATAGGCTTAAAACTTGGGTCCTACTCATTTCTTACTTTCTAAGTACTAGGAATATTTCTGTTCTATCTAACAATATTATGATTACATTACATTGTTCTCTAATGGACACACCGAATACCATTCTTCTGTTGTGCATAAACCAATATAGTTAACATTAATTAAGACCTATAGGTTGTGTTGAATTGTCACCTCAATGGCATGTGTTTCAATAATGAAATGAACTTGAAACTCTTGTGATAAATAGCTAGATTTCCTAGATGTAGTCCTAAGGCTGACCATATAAAGCATAATGGTAGGATAGTTATCTGATAATAGGGAGTGTGAACATATGTGTGAATTAATCTTCCTTTTCTCTTCATGGTTATCTTGTACTCCTGTGACTTGTTCAAAACATCATATTTGCTTTCCTAAAGGCTGATTGTAGTAACAGTCAAGCTAGTCTTGCTTAAACTATTTGCATCATGGTTAACTTAGAATTTTCACTCCTGTTTAGATTAAGTGTTAAACTGTAATAATAGCATAAGTTGTATCCATCATCTTGTATATATAAAAAGAATTTGGATTAGACCTATCATCTCAACATTCGAGGACTAATGTTTCTAAGGGGGAGAGGATGTAACATCCTGTATTTTTGGGTAACGGTCGAATACACAAACGCAGGCAAGTAGACCGGACTCCAGGAAGTTTATGTTGTACTTCGTAGGCTAATAAGAGAATTAGTTTATAAAAGGACGTGACCCCGAAATAATTTTGGATTTGATAAGTGTGACGACGGGGAATAATAATAATAATAATTGTGTATCCCCGAAGAGATTATAGACTAGTATTATATTACAGGAATTATGACATTAGGTATAAGAGGATTTTATAAGTCGCCGGGATTTAAGTGAATTGAGATCGGAAATTTATTTGTGTGTATAATTAATTAATTAATTATAATTGGGAAGACAATTTATAGTGGAGATTAATACGTGTAGTCTAATAAGCAGCGATGCAGTGACAACATTAGAGAAAGGGATCGCTGGCAGTTTCAAGGCCTTCAACCGATCCCTTCTCTCTCAATAAACTCAAGCCACCAGTTCTTCAAACTCCCTCAAATCCTTAACACTCCTGAAGGAATCCTTCCATGAAGAATTAATGATCACATTTCTAGCAGGAAGAGGAAATCCCAATTGATGGGTTCTCAAAATTCTCGGTCGAAATTGAGGATTTTCTGTAAGTTTCATATAACCAAAAATGGGAGAAATTCGTGGTGTTCTAGACCTTAGTTCCAGTGAAATTGAAACCTTGAAGCAAGGTTGAAGGTTCAGAAAACCAAGTCGAGACTTTGAGTCTCGGCAAGGCTCAAGAAAAATGATTCTAGTGCTTCTGGTTCTGTCGGTGGGAATCCGGTACAAGCGAAAGGTGTTCCGACGATTCTCGTCGCTATGTTTAACAAAGGTAACATTTCTTGTTCCTAAAGTTTATACAAGTTTTGAACTTGATTCTTGCCACTAGTTCTAAGACGATTATAAATTACCGTGTGCGAAACATAACTATCGTATTGCTACGTAAATTACTCTACTCTTAATAGTTAATGATGATTAAGTCATCGACTCCTATGTTGAAAGAATATCAAAGCATGTTTCTAAGACCTTAATAAGGCACACCGGAAAAGATGTTGATGTCCCCAATATTAACCAAAGGTGTAAAGTATATTATGCCACTCCGAATGTTTTATTGTATTCATGTATTTCATTTGCATCGCATTCATATGTTATCCTGGACCACTTATGCTATGCACACTACTATATATATATATATATATATATATATATAACTATATATATATATATATATATATATATATATATATATATATATAGGAATTGGAGAAAGGGAAAAAAGTGTTATATACGCACACCACCTGCAGTTGGTACAGACTATCACAAAACCTGATGCCAACAGAGGCGGTTATGGGAGGATTCCTGTGTGGACATTAGTATACCGCATTTGCATTGTGCATACATTCATTAATCATTATATGGTATGATGCCCGCATAGGCTGTTATGGTAAGGAAGATGCCCGAAGAGGCAAATGTATATATATACTGCATTATGCATAACATTTAGGCATGTGTATTAGGGCCCTCAGAGGCATTTACTGATGTTCAATTATTTCTGTTTCAGACTATGATAGGTCTCTGCTATGTTATTTCTTATGCCTGACATACTCAGTACATCAGTTGTACTGACGTCCCTTTTGTCGGGGGCCGCTGCGTCTTATGCCCGCAGGTTCATATTAAGAGGGTGAAGGTTCACACTAGTAGGTTGTTGGTTCAGCTGGTGTCCAGAGCACTCTATTTGTTCCGGAGTCGCGATTTGGTCATGGTATGTTCTTCTTTGTAGAGGCTTGTAGATAGGTGCCCTGTGGTTAGTTGTCGTGTATGGCCCTGTCGGCCCTGGAATATTAATGTGTAAATTGGGGCTTTTGGGTTGGAACTTTATTTAATCTACCACGGCTCTGTCCGTGTTAAAAGTGATTAAGGGTAAAGTGTGGATGTGGTGCCCGGCGGGTAGGGTCCGGGTGCCCGTCGCGGCCCTCCGGTTTGGGTCGTGACATTTTTAATCAATTTTATGATCATAACCACGAATTGGAATTGAATTACCATTACCAATAATTATGCCACGAGGGCTACTCAAATTGGAATAAGACGAGATAGTACCTTGATCGGATGTCATGTGGGTCGTGGCTCCGGTGTCCATGTATCAATTCGGGTCTGGTGAATTTAATCTAAGTGTGTGCATTGCGGCTTCAATATCAATTTGTGTGGGGCCTGCTACATGATGGGCCTGCGAAGGCCAAGGCCAAGGCCCAAGCCCACTAGCCTGCTGCCCTGGCCCATAACCTGGTCTGAAATCCAAGATAGGACTTGAGAAACTGGGCATGGGTTATTGAGAAATAGGGGCCCAATTTCCCGGGTAATAACCTGGAAATTCGCCACTGTTTGGCCCATATTGGTTGGCCCAATTCTACTGCATCTGGGCCCACTGCTGGGCCTAAAACTGTTGCTGCTGCTTACTGCCCCGAGGGCCACCACCGCCACCACCACTGTTCCGACTGCCACCTGTGTTGCCGCTGCGATTTTTGCCATTATTTTTTCGATTTTGACCCTTTTTTCCACCACCGTTGTTGCGGTTTTGGCCCGAGTTGTTGGAGCGGAAAGAGGAAAATTGGACTCGGTCATCATGACTTTTGGACTAGCACTGATAGCCGCCTTTTTGGCTAAGCCGACTTCTTCGAGTGTAAGCATAGAACGAGTCTGATAAAATTGCGGAAGATTGCTCTGACGAAGAAGCGTGCCAACACCACCATATGCCTCAGAAAGGCCTGCAACCATCTCAAATACAAGACAGTCGTTGGTAACTGGCGCACCAACGTTGCGGAGTTGGTCCGCCAATTCCTTCAACCTTTTGCAATATGCTGAAGAGTTAGGGAAATCTTCCATATTGACGTGGGAGAATTCATGCTCCAAGGTAAAAGCACGAGAATTTTGATTATCCTGAAATATATCACGTATTCTATTCCAAGCCGCCATTGCCGTAGCATCTGGTTCGATAATCGTTTGCAACAAGTCGATAGAAATAGTGGAATATATCCACTGAAGAACAGTAGCATCAAGTGTGGTCCATAACTTAAGATCATCCTCGGGTATCGGAACCTCTGTATCCGTAGGAGTTGCGGGGATAATGTGATGGAGAACTTGATGTGAGCGTGCATGAACTTTGAACAGTTTGGCCCACGTCGCATATTGGACGTTTTCTATTTCAAGAACGATAGGGATGTGATTCTTGATAGTAGAAACAGTAAGGGGAGGGTGAAACGTGTTCTTAGCCATAATAGCAAAGCAAGACGTGATGTAGGGATTTGGAAGAAATATTTGGAAAGAGAAAAATAATTTTCGGGCACGGAAACCGAGGAAGGGAACTCAGAAACCTGACAGTTTGGACGGAAATTTTTGGGAGAAAAAAAATTAACCTAGACTTCTGATACCATGAAAGAAATAATCCCCTGATTATTTTCATTAATTGAAAGAGTATATATACAATTTACATATTTCCATAATAGAAAAATCTTATTCTTATTCTACTTCTAAAACATTATTCTACTTGGACACTAACTATTGTACAATACTAATTACAACCAAATATTACCTAAACTAATATGTACAATGCTGTGACCTATAACATAAAAGATGGTCTATCACTTTTTGAAGACATTCTTAATAAAATATAATTTGCTATAAACTTTATGTTTAGAAGTAATAGAATACAACGAAAAAATAATATAAAAAACTTGTCACGATTGTGGACTACCTTATAGAAAATTTCGCGAAGAAGTAGCGACTAGGTGGAATTCTTTATACGAACAACTACTTGTTGCTTATAATTATAGAAGACCTATAACTTTATTTTTAACGCCCATAATAGAAATCCAACTGATATGGTTGTAGATAACGATTAGGAAAAAATTTCAAAACTTATTGTATTTCTAGATAAATTTTTTCAAGCAACAAAAGAATTTTCCGGTATATATTATCCTACTATTTCAACAATGTTATTTTATATAGCTCTAATATTTTTATTACTTAGTGAATATATGGAAAAACTAGTTTATAAAGCACATATTAAAAAAATGTTTATCAAATTAAAAAATATTTTATTCCTATTCCCACTATTTATATTATTGGTGTTGTATTAAATCCGACTATTAAAATAGACGGTTGTAAAGCACTTATTGAAACTATTTATGATTGTATAGCAATACTTCCACCTCCAACTCCAAAAAATCCAAATGACCCACCACCTAAGGAACAAACTAAAGAAAAAATGTTGTCTAGCATACAAGATGAATGCAAGAAAGTATATAAGCATTACCAACAAGAAATTGCTAGCAACCAAACAGCTTTCATGCCATCTTCTTTTTCTTCAACACAACCTCAAAAAAGACATGATGTTTTTGTGGCTAGTATTGAAAGCCTTAGACATAGAATGTATAGTGGTACCACTACTGATTAAGTTAGCAAGTTTGATGTTTTTGTTTTGCAGGGTGTTGTACCGTACCAAGTAATTCTCAATGAAGAAGGACGTGAAGACTTGCTGAAATACTATAGGGAGAATGAGAAGACCTTTCCGACACTGTCAAAGATGGCCCAAGATGTGTTGAATATTCAAGCGTCATCAACAGTGTCTGAAAGCGCTTTTTCGGTCGGAAGATTTCAAATAGGAGAGCAGAGACACTCATTAGCTAGAGACAGCTTAGAGATTGCAGTGTTATTCAGAGATTGGATACGAGCGGAGCGAAGAAGGTGCGGTCAACCAGAGATCAACAAAGATGACGACGAAAACTACAATGAAATCTTAACCGACGGAGGTGGAAGCGACGTCGAGCAATTTGACCAACAAATTCTAATTCCAACCGAAGAACCACAAGACATTATAAAAAACTAGAAAATGTGTTTTTAACTATGTAATATTTTTAATTGTAATTTTACTATATTATTTGCAACTTTCAACACCACAAAGTTGCAAATTTGAAATTGTATTACAAAAAAATTATATTTCTATTAAATAATATAAGAGGCACAAAAACAGCATTAGGATATTTTTATTACACTATCTTGTTCAATTATTGATGTGTTTATATATGTTATTTTTTTAAATGAAATGCAAAAAAAAATTGAAAAACCTGATCCCGACCCCGTCCTGCCCCGATAAGAACGGTCCTCTTTCCAGACGGGATCGGGAACGGGATGGGACATCGGCGGATCCCGCCAGTCTCGCCGGAGGACCTGTCCTGCCCTACCCCCGTCTCGTCGGGTCTCGTCCCGCCGGGACCCGCCCTACCAGCCCCGTACCCGCCCCGTTGGCCACCCTTAGGATAGATTAGCCATCATATTGTAAGCTCCTCTAAGCTTGAATGAGAACACCTGCATGCAATATTATATGAACATTAATGTTACTAACTGCTCATCTCCAACGCAGAACATACATTAAATTCTATTGTAGACGTGAGGATTAAAGACCACTACAACAAATGTGATTAATTACGACAGAGAATTCGTCACTAATTGTTCATTTTTTGTGACAAACAATTTAAATACATGAGTCTAATAATTTTAGTGATGAAACACAAAAATTTGTAGCAAAAGTTTTGTCCACTAAAGTTTTCCACCAAAAAATGAGTTTGCGCAATTTATTGAGTAACATAAGCCACAAATTTATTGAGTGATGAAATATGCTTTTTTTAAGTGATAAAATAATCCGTCATAATCGAATTTGTTGTAATTAACGTACGGGTTGAAGATCTTCTCGTTTGAGCCAGACGTTAACCCCGAGCTTCTGTGAAAGCTTCGGCACAAGCTGTAATGGCGATTCCTGAGCCACGTCATACACTCTCGTACCCAAAATGTCGATCAGATACTGAAATCCACTATCACCTCCGTTACCTTCCACCGGATGATTCGGTATCAAGTACCCTGGCTCGCAACGTAACGAGCTCGGAGACACTACCGGCAATGATGGTGGCGGCCAAACTTTCAATGTCAATGAATCTACGGTGTAGCTGCAGGTAATAATGGATCTGGTTCTCCCCGAGAAATTGGGGCGGGAAAAAAGTGAGGTTGCAGTTGCATGGACGAAAGTAATAAGACCTGCCATATTGAACTATGCGCAAGGAATGGATGTGTTTTACCACTTTCATTTAAATAGATGAGGAAAAAAATGAGAAATCAAAATATTCAAAGTACCTAATTAGTGACAATTGTCAAGTCTCAAGCAGGTGCAGGGTGTATATGAGTCTATTATTTCTTCAGTATTTGTGAATGAAGCAGTTTGAGCAAGACATTTTAGGAATTACATTTATATCGTAATGTTCTGTTGTGTGATAATAACCTAAGACATGTTACTACCCAACTTATGGGAGGGCAAGTGGCCACCCCGAGCATATAATTGCCTAACTTCTTTCTTATTATTATGCTTTATACTCCATCCGTTTCAATTTATGTGGACATTTTCAGAGTACCAATATCAAATTTTATAACTATGACCTTAAATTTTGATATAGATTTTTCAAGTTTGTAAAAATAAAATTTATATATTTAGAAATTACATTAAAAATACTATAAGTTATGATAATTTATAATTCAAATAATTTTTAAAAAATGTAAGTAACACGCAGTCGAAGAACAACTTGTATACTCCCCAAATAATAAAGAGTTCACATAAATTGAAACAGAGTATATATAATCATCTTTTGAACAAAAAAAGTGCTCATGAGTGGTTTGGTCAATTTTTATTAAAATTAAACAAAACCAATTATATCAGTTCGGTCGATTTGGTATGTCAGTTTTTATGGTTTTCAAATTTTTTGAAGCATGAATACTTTGTCAATCTTATTTTATTGAAGTTATAAACGAAATTTGATAAATCAATAATTATGTCTAGTAATAATGTAGATAAGAGAGTCATTCTAGGCTGACTACTATGACTACACGCCCGTCTAATGCAGTGATTTGTGGTCTGTTTGGCCAAGCTTCTAAAATTAACTTATTTTAAAAAGTTTTTTTCAAGAGTGCTTTTCAAAAAAGTGATTTGGGTGAAAAACAATTTATATTTTGCCAATTAATTTAAAAAGTGCTTTTGAGCAGCTATTAGTGTTTGATCAAGTGTTTAAAAAATGTTTCTAAGTATATTTTTGTCAAAAGTGCTTTCGAAAAAAACTATTTTTTTAGCTTCTGAAAAAACAGTTTTTGCTACTCTCCAAAAACACTTTTTCTCTCAAAAGTTTGGTCAAATACCTTAGTTTTTTTAAACAAGCACTTTTTTAAAATTAAAAAAAAAATTGGTAAAAAATAAGCTTGGCCAAACAAGCTACGGGAATGTTCCTAGTATTTTGCACTCCTAATATATATGCACCACTTTCTGACATACACCTTTTCCTTTTATTTTTTATGAATTACCCCATAATGTATTGATTTATTTAGCTATTCATAAATATCCCTCCGTCTAAAAAAATTATCTTAATTTGACTGGTAAAAAATAAAGAATTTTTAAAAAAATATGTGATCCAAAATAAATGTTGGATATTTGTATGACTATAAATCATCTCATAAAGTTAAATTATTTTTAAATATAAAAATGTGTCAATCATGTTTTTACAAATTATTAAAGAAAGTAAGAAAATCTTTTTGTGACGGAGGAGTAGGTCATTTTGTGATGGGCAAAATGAACATTTACATAGTTAATTTAAGAAGGAAAAAGGAGCTGTAAGAGAACATGAGTACATAACATTTGTCCTTTTTTTTCACGTTCGTCCTCCACACTTTATTACTCCATGTACCTTTCCTTTTTCTATCCTTCTCAGGTTATAGTAGCAATTAGGTGTTTTTCTTTGTTCCCTATTAGTTAAGGTTTTAAAAAAATTTCATACTTTTTCTGGAACTAGAACTCCTGTTTTAAGGAAAGATGGAGACGCCCTAATTTAAACACTATTAGAAACAAAGTTGTTTCCCACCAATATTCGGCAAAAAAATTATGCTATAAAACATGATTTTCCCACCTTATTTCCATCGAATCGGCTCACTGAAAAAACGCATGGGGGAAAATATGTTTCCATTGAAACACTGAAAAACTTTTTAATTTTTTCGTGTGAAAAACTACTGTTTAAATTTTTTTCACCAAATGTCTATGGGAAATAACCCCTTAACATTTTTCAGTCAGAAATTCAGTACGAAAGTAGAATTGTTTTAGTAGTGAATTTTTTTAAGTTCTTCTACATTTTCCATTACAAATAATGATGAGTACAATGGTGGAAGACTCATTCTTGCCCATCCTCATTCATTGCTACTCTTAATTATATTCAATGTAACTGTTTTTACATAGTGACTTCTCAAGAGAGTAGAAAAACAGAAAGAAAACACGAGAACATTTAATGAGAAATTTATCTCCAAATTAAAAGGGACCATATATATATATGTGCAAGTAACCACCTGTAGACATAAATTTGGCTGCTTTGATTCTTAAGAATAACAAAATGAGAACTTTTCCTCAATCGGTGGGATTCCTTCTTGAAAACATTTATTTTCATTTGCATTGATGATTTCATGCATGTAACGTATATATACTAATTAATTTGCATTTTGACAAAGGAATAGAATATAATAACTATAACCTTAAAACACATGTTATTCTTTGTTAAAAGTATACTAAGTGTATATCACGTGATAGGTCACGAAATTGTACATATTAGTTTAGGTAATATTTGGTTGTAATTAATATTGTGCACTTATCATAATTATATTACTATAATTGTATAGTTAGTGTTCAAGTAGAATAATGTTTTAGGAGTAGAATAGGAATAAGATTTTTCTATTATGGAAATATGTAAATTGTATATATACCCTTTCAATTAATGAAAATAATCAAGGGATTATTTCTTTCATGGTATAAGAAGTCTAGGTTAATTTTTTTTTTCTCCCAAAAATTTCCGTCCAAACTGTCTGGTTTCCGAGTTCCACTCCTCGGTTTCCGTGCCCGAAAATTATTTTTCTCTTCCTAAATCTTTCTTCCAAATCCCTACATCACGTCTTGCATTGCTATTATGGCTAAGAACACATTTCACCCTGCCCTTGCTGTTTCTAATATCAAGAATCACATCTCTATTGTTCTTGAAATAGAAAACGCCTAATATGCGACGTGGGCAGAACTGTTCAAAGTTCATGCACGCTCGCATCAAGTTCTCCATCACATTATCCCCGCAGCTCCTACAGATACAGAGGTGCCAAAACCCGAGGATGATCCTAAGTTATGGACCACACTTGATGCTACTGTTCTACAGTGGATATATTCCGCTATTTCTATCGACCTGTTGCAAACGATTATCGAACCAGATGCTACGGCAATGACGGCTTGGAATAGAATATGTGATATATTCCAAGATAATTAAAATTCTCGTGATGTTATCTTGGAGCAGGAATTCTCCCACGTCAATATGGAAGATTTTCCTAACGTTTCAGCATATTGCAAAAGGTTAAAGGAATTGGCGGACCAACTCCGCAACGTTGGTGCGCCAGTTACTAATGACCGTCTTGTCCTTCAGATGGTTGCATGACTTTCTTAGGCATATAGTGGTGTTGGCACGCTTCTTCGTCAGAGCAACCCTTTTTCGCAATTTTATCAGACTCGTTCTATGCTTACACTCGAAGAAGCCGGCTGAGCCAACAAGGCTGCTACCAGTGCTAGTCCCGTAGTCATGATGACCGAGTCCAATTTTCCTCCTTCCGATTCCAACAACTCGGGCCAAAACCGCAACAACTGTGGAGGCAAAAAGGGTCAAAATTGGAAAACTAATGGCAAGAATTGCGGCTGCAACACGGGTGGCAGCCGGAACAGTGGTGGTGGCGGTGGTGGCCCTCGGGGCAGTCAGCAGCAGCAACAGTTTTGGGCCCAGCAATGGGCCCCTATATAGTGGAATTAGGCTAGCCAATATGGGCCAAACAGTGGCAGATTTCCAGGATATTACCCGGGAAACTGGGCCCCTATTTCTCAACAGCCCATGCCCAGTTTCTCGGGTCTAGTCTCGGGTTTCAGACCAGATTATGGGTCGAGGCAGTAGACTAGTGGGCTTGGGCCTCGGCCTCCGCAGGCCATCATGCAGCGGGCTCCACATAAATCGACATTGATGCCGCAATGCACACACTTGGATTAAATCCACCAGACCCGAATTGGTACATGAACACCGGAGCCACGACCCACATGACATCTGATCATGATACTCTCTCGTCTTATTCTAATTTGAGCAGCCCTCGTGGCATAATTGTTGGTAATGGTAATTAAATTCCAATTCGTGGTTATGGTCATAAAACATTATCCCCCCCATCCACCCCTTATCTTAAAAAATACCCTTCATGCCCCTAAATTGATTAAAAATTTGGTGTTTGCCCGTAAATTCACCGCTGATAATTCTGTTTCTGTTGAATTTGATCCGTTTGGGTTTTCTGTTAAGGATTTCAAGACGGAGAGTCCTCTCATGAGGTGTGATAGTAGGGGAGATCTTTATCTTATCACGCCAACATCCGGTTTCTCGAGTCACGCATTGCCATCAACGTTTGCAGGTTTGGCTCATTCCTTGTGGCATTCTCGTCTAGGTCATCCAGGGTCGTCTATTTTGTCTTCCTTAGATAAAAAAAATTATTTCTTGTAAGGGTACGCGTAGTACTCCGAATTGTCAATCTTGTTCTTTAGGAAAAATTATTAGATTGCCATTTGTCGCCTCCAATTCTCATATTTTAATGCCATTTGATATTAGTCATAGTGATTTATGGACATCTCCCGTTCTTAGTTCTTTGGGTCATCGCTATTATGTTCTTTTTTAGATGACTATTCTAATTTTTTATGGACTTTTCCGATCGCAAAAAAATCTCAAGTTTTTTCCATTTTTTTAAAATTTAGAGCATTCATTAGAACCCAATTCGAACGGGAAGTTAAAAATATTCATATTATAATGGAAAAGAATATGGTAATGGAGTATTTCAGGAGTTTTGTGCTAATAACGGGATCAATTTTTGTTTTTCTTGCCCACATACGTCGTCATAAAATGGAAAAGCCGAATGCAAATTTCGTACCATTTATAACATTGTCCGAACTTTATTGATTCATGCTTCCGTACCCCCATCTTTTTGGCATCATGCGCTACAAATGGTTGTATATCTTCTTAACATTTTTCCTTCCAAAGGTTTGACATATTCACCCCCTTCAAATTTTATATAATAAGACTCATTCGTATTCACATCTTAGGGTCTTTGGGTGCTTGTGTTATCCACTCTTTCCCTCCAGCACAATTAATAAACTTCAGGCCCGGTCTACCCCTTGTGTGTTTTTGGGTTATCCGCCAAATCATCGTGGTTACATATGTTTTGATTTATTGTCTAATAAAATCATCATTAGTCGCCATGTAATTTTTTATGAATCCCAATTTCCGTTTGCTAAGGTTAGTAATCGCGTGCCTAGTTCGTATAATTTTTTGGACAATGGTATATCCCCATATATTATTCACCAATTTTTAGACGTATCCCGCACCGTAAATCCGCCAACGGGCCCACTGGCCGTTGGCCCCACATTTCTCATGCCTTAGTTCATTGGGCCAGACTCACGGTCCAGTCCATCTTTCGGAACTGGGCCAGCAATCCAGCCCACTGCTCCAGTCAACGTTCCAGTTATTGGGCCAGCAGGTCCACTGCCTGCTGGCCAGCCAATCCCGCTACTGCCTTGGGGCCCTTGAGTTATTTTTTGGGGATTGATATCACTCTTCATGATGGTGGGTTGTTCTTGTCACAACGGAAATATGCAGCTGAGATCTTTGAGCGACCTGGTATGTCTTCCTGCAAGTCTACTTCCACTCCAGTTGATACTAAACCGAAGTTGGGTGTTGTGTCTAGCTCACCGTAAGAGGATTCGACCCGCTATCGCAGTCTTTCATGGGCCCTTCAATATCTTACATTCACGAGACCAGATATTACGTATGTCATATAGCATGTGTGCTTGTTTATGCATGATCCCAGAGTTGAACACATGAATGCGCTTAAACACATCATTCGATACATCCAGAGAACACTTGACTATTCCATCTTCGACCTATACATTTGTCTCATATACAGATGTTGATTGGGGTGGTTGTCCGGATACCCGACGTTCCACGTCCGACTATTGCATGTTTCTTGGTAATAACTTGGTCTCATGGTCTGCGAAGCATCAGTCGACATTATCACGCTCTAGGGAAGAGGCCGAGTATCGAGGGGTGGCCAATGTGGTTTCAAAATCATGTTGGTTGCGTAATTTTCTTTTAGAGCTTCATTGTCCTATTCAAAAGGCTACCTTGGTGTATTGTGATAATGTTAGTGTCATCTACCTTTCTGGTAATCCGGTTCAGCATTAGCGCACTAAACATATCGAGATGGACATTTACTTTGTTAGCGAAAAGGTAGCTCGTGAACAAGTACGCATCTGCCATGTCCCTTCCAGGTATCAAATTGCAGACATCTTCACCAAAGGTCTTCCCTCGATCCTTTTTGAAGATTTTAGGGACAGTCTAAGCGTACGAAGACCGCCCGCTATGACTACGATAGGTCACAAAATTGTACATATTAGTTTAGGTAATATTTGGTTGTAATTAGTATTGTACACTTACCATAATTGTATAGTTACTGTCCAAGTAAACTAAGATTTTAGGAGTAGAATAGGAATAGGATTTTCCTATTATGGAAAGATATAAATTATATATATACTGAAAATAATCAATGATTATTTCTTTCATTCTTAATCGTATAAACATGCATAATTTTTTTTGGCAAATTTATACCACTAGACAAAGTGTCTAGCTCCTTTTAATAATAATAAAATAAAAAACTTAACATGAATAAGTACCAGCAAGGGAGTTAAGCCTTACCTTACTAATCCTAATGAGTGAACGAACATCTACTATTAACAAACATAATGAAAAATAAGAGTTAGAGAATGCTAGGTATAACACACATAAAATATAATTTAGATCATCACTTTTAGGAAACGTTTATTCTATCATTCATAGAGAATTGGAATGCATAAAAATATTGGATAATATAATAGATAACTAAATAAAGTAGAACGTGATACTTGCTCTCTTTCTTCCCACGCCGTACTTAGTCATCATCTTCTACATTCTCCGTTACGAATAATGATTTGAGTGCAATGGTAGAAGACTTTCATTCATGCCCATCTTCGTTGATTGATATCCTTAATTATATTCAATGTGTCTTAACATAGTGACTTCTCTTCAAAGTGGAAAAACAAAAAGAGAACACGAGAACACTTAATGAGAAATTGTTCTCCAAATTAAAAGGGCTGACCATATTAATGCTCGTATTTTAAAAAGTGTGAATAAGAAATGGAAGAGACACTTTTTGAGTTTCACCTCTTCATCTCACTCTTTCACTATTTATAAATTTAGAGGTCTTGACTTAGATTTTACGCACTGAAATTTAAATTTTTTTTCTCACTAAATTGTTCTCTACATTTATTTTTAAAAACAAAATATAATATGGTCACGTGATTTTCTCCATTCTATTCTGAGAGGAATTAAGAATACACAAGAAATTAGTTGTGGGCTCGAAATAATTATTTGTTTGTTCAGGGATTGCTCAACAAATTTTATGGCCTAAATTCAAACTTTAATATTAGGCCTTAATTTTTTATAAAAAACAATTATGCTCCTTCTCCCCCCCCCCCTTTTTTCCACCGCCACCCCTCCCCACACTATTTATTTATATTATGCAAAGTCGTTAATTAATTTCAATGCTCTTCTCTGGGCGTTGAGCCGAGTCTAATTAAGTAGGTATATAACGAGCTAAGCCGAGCCTAACTGAGTTTTAAACAATGTCGAGTCGAGATGAGGCTGAGTCGAGTTCACCGAGCTATTCTACGCTTTGATCAAGATCGAACCGAGCCAGCTCTTTTTTTATTAAATAAAAAATTAAATATAAGCAAGTCTATGATCATGATTAAATAAGCTATCATAAAAAGAAACACTTATGAGTTATTTGGTTGAAAATAAGTTATCCCACGATAATTAATTCTGGGATTAGTTATTCCACCCTCCTCCAGGGATTAGTTATTCCACCCTCCTCCAGGGATAAAATAACACTACAATCCGGAGATAACTAATCCCGGGATAACTAATCCCGGGATTAGTTATACCGTGATTTTATTCCAACCAAACATGGGATAAAGACATCTTAAAATTAATCCTGGGATTAATTATCCCTTATCCCTCATATCAAACGAGCCCTTACATTATTAAGTCAAGAATGTGATAATTTTAGTTCTAATGAATTGTTAAGAATAATGTTCATATTAAATTAAAAATATGATTTAAGGAAGTGTATGATCGTGATTAAACAAGCTATATATTATTTAAAAAAACATTTGCATTATTAAGTCAAAAACATGATTATTTTAGTTGTTATCTAAGAATAAATACGTTAAAATAATATTCATTTTATATTTCTTGTAAATTTTATTCACCTAATTAAAAAATATAGATCTTAAGGCATTTTCTCAATAATCCAAGAAAATTATAGCTACCATAATAAAATGATAGCAAAGGATTATAAGTTGACACATAATGAAAAATTATTTTCTAATTGTAGGAAGAAAAAAAAAGATAAAATATCATTAGATTTCTTAATAATCGAACCAAACTGACAACAACCAAATAGATAAATATGTATTATATTGACTTGATTTTATTTCAATAATTTAAAAAATCAATTAAATTAATTTGACTTTGATTTAAACCAAAAATCAACTCAAACTGAACCATGAACACCCCTACTCATATGATATAGTAGGCATAAGTTACACTGTGGCTAAAAAATTACTTATATCGAATAAATATTAATTATATAACTGTTAAATCAACACAGTATATTAAGTTAAATTTATAATGTACATAGTAATTGATCCTAATGAATGAATATTATTTCTTAAATCATGTCAATTTAGCCGAATCCGAACTTTGTCCGAGCTGAGCTTGACCGAGCCAAATCGAGCCGAGCCAAAATTTAACTAAGAATGACCATCTTTGGAATTCCTTCTTGTAAATCTGCGTAAATTTACGTCTCAAGTAACCATCTGCCGACGTAAATTTGGTTGTTTTGATTCTTAAGAATAACAAAATGACAACTTTTCCTCAATCATTGGAATTCCTTCTTGTAAACATTTATTTTCATTTGTGTCACCTTATTAGGAATTATTTGTAGGCATTTTGTTAAATTATTATTTTAATTTAAAATGCTATTTTAATAAATTATTTTTTAATTTTTAATATTTCCACTTTTATAATAATATAGATATAAACAGATATAAATAATTTATATTTTGTCCTCTACGAGATTGACTCTTTTATGATTTTGCCAAAAAAAATGAATATGGTAGGAGGCAACAACAACAACAACAACGACATACCAGTGAAATCCCACAACGTGGGGTTTGAGGGTGGGTAGAATGTATGCAGACCTTACCTCTACCTAGAGCGGATGTTTCCGAGAGACCATCGGCTCAAGACAAAGCATAAACACAGGCAAAGCAAGAGACACGGTCAGATCCAGACAGAAAATTTAAAGCAGTATGAAAATGCTGGTATCAAAAGCGAATATGGTAGGTAGACTCGTTCATTGGGTAGGGTCGGGCTAGGGTCAGTATTTTTTACCTGTCTGACCTGGCTCGATCACCGACCCGATCCCGCGTGACTTAACCCTTCACTATAAGTGAAGGGTTAACCCTTCAGCAACATCCTCTTCACTTCACTTCACTACAATCCGTCGCACTTCATCTCCTCTCCAGTTCATTTCGGCACACCTTCCTCTCCTCTCCACTTCAATTTGCCGCCCCTTCCTCTCCACTTATGTTCAACCTTCCTCTTATGCTCGGGCCTCCTCTCCTCTCCAGCGACAGCCTTCAGAAGTTAATTTGGTATATTGTGTGCATAAAAAATTATATATAGTATTAATACTTATTTGGTACAGAAGTTTGCATTTATATTTTAACTTTTGTTTTTTCTTATTTGACAAAATTCAATTATAATATGGAGCGGGCTAGCGAAAATAGCAACGCCAATTCTACAGGTACCTCTAATGCATATGTAGCAAAAGAAACCCATGATAGTTTTATTGAATATAATCAAGTTTTAAAGAAGAAAAAATAATCTGATGTTTGGACTGAATTTGAGAAAATTATTGGGGCTAACTCGGAGATGACTAAAGCTAGATGCACTCATTGTAAGCGTGAGTTGGCTGCTAATAGTAAGCATGGAACTTCGCATTTGAAACTTCATTTAGAAAGATGACCTCATAAGATGCATCAAGATATTAAACAATACATGTTGTCTGCTGAAACTAATGTTAATGGTTCCACTATTTAAATAAAGTTAAGTATGACGATTCTGATAGTAAAAGAGCTATCATGTTTTACTTGATTGAAGAAATGTGTCCATTTATTACAGTACAGAAGAGAGGATTTAGGAGAATGACTAGAAGGTTAAACCCGCAATTTAAACATTTTAGTAGACAAACAGCCACGAGAGAGTTAGTTTCCATGTTTGTGAAGGAGAGGGATAATTTGAAAGAGTTTATTGCTAAGGCTCCTGGAAAGGTATGTTTGACAACTGATAATTGAAAATGCAAATATACTAGGGAAGAATATATATGTGTGACTGCCCACTTTGTGGATTCTAATTGGTGTTTGCAAAAAAGAATCATAAGATTTAGGTCATTGGTTCCTCTGTATGATTCTACTTGTATTTCTGATGAATTAATCTTGTTTTTGGGTCAATGGAACTTGGAGCACAAAATTCTTACAATCACAACCGATAATGCTACATATAATTTTTCGATGATGAGATTGATTAAAAGTCACATTCTTTCCAAGTATTTTCTTGTTGATGGTGGAAGTTTTTTTCATGTTCAATGTTGTGCACATAATTTGAATTTAATTGTGCAATATGGATTAAATCCTATTGGAGAAATAATTGATAGCATTAGAAATATGGTAAAGTGCATTGATAGGTCTTCCATTAGATGAAAAAACTTTTTTGACATTGCTGAAAAAATGTTTAACTTGCGAGTTGCTAAAAGGTTTAGACTTGATACTCATGTGAGGTGGAACTCTACCTATATGTTGATGGATCGTGTCCTTCACTACAAGGATGTGTTCATATATGTTGCTGCTGGAGATGTGAAGGTTAAGGAATTGGCTCCTCCACTTACTTCTTGGGACAAAGTTAGTCAAGTTCACAAGTTTTTAAAAGTATTTTATGATGTGACTAACTTATTTTCAGTTTCAAAGCATCCCATTTCTAATTCTTATGTTTTAGAAGTATGGAAAGTTTATAAAGCTTTGCTTGACCTTTCTAAGAGTAAAGATAACTTTTTAGGTGATATGTTAAGCGATATGCGATGTAAATTTGACAAGTATTGGAGTGAGTATAACCTTGCATTGAGTTGTGCTACACTATTGGACCCCCGATATAAAATGACATTTTTAAAGTATTGTATTGTTAAGATGCATGGGGATGAAGGTTGTCAAGAGCGCATTGATCGTATCATGAACGCTATTAAGGTATGGTTTGAGGAGTATAGAAGGGCCATTGATAGTGAGACAAATGTACATAATAGGGTAGATGGATCTGGTACTAGTGGTGGCAATTTTATTACTCAAGATACTTTATCGAATTTTGAAGATTATGATCTATTTGTGACTACAGAGATAGAAAACAATACAATTGGTAAGACTGAGTTGGATTTGTATTTAGAGGAACCAAATCGTCCAAGGGATGATGATTTCGATATTTTGGACTTTTGGTATAAGTCTTCAGCTCGATATTCAATTCTCGCAGTAATGGCTCGTGATCTCTTAACCATTCATGTCTCAACTGTAGCATCTGAATCTGCTCTTAGCATTGGTGGGAAAACAATATCAACTACTAGAAGTTCTTTGAAATCAAAAGTTGTGCAAGCTTTGATTTGCCTTCGTGATTGGGTTCTTGCGGAAGGTATATTGTATACATATACATACATATATATATATATATATATATTTGTATTTTTAATACAATTTATATTATTTTTCCTTTATTAATATTTATTTTTTACTTATATAGGTGAATGGTCAAACGAAGAAGAATCTAGTGATGATGCTTATGATGCTTATGATGATGTTGATGAATTATCGCGATGTTGGTTTGTAATTTATCATGGAATATGCTTCAGTTCTTTTTGGTGTAATTTTTAATGATTTCATGCTTCTATTTGTTGTAATTTTTAATTGGTGACAAATTATATCGGATAACGGATTGGGTAGAATTGCAGTATTTGTTTACTATTTTATTTTGTTTTGTAGAGCGGGTCAGGGCCGATCCGTGACCCGTAGGGTCCCCAAAAGGTCAGGGCCAGGGTCTGAAAATTAAAAAATAAAATAGGGTCAGGGTCGGGCAAGCAAGAAAAAAAGCCACATGACTCGGCCCGATTCGAGTCATGGACAGGTCTACCTATAAGCGGCTTTTTCAAATTAAAGAAAAATAGTTGAAGTTTGGCACATTCAGCTGTTACGGAGACTCCTTTTCTTGAGAAAGTTTTTTGATTTCGTAGAGAGGAAGTTGGGGAAGAAGATGAACTAGAAAAGAAACCTAAATCATGTGAGATAGAAGAGTGGTTTCATCCACTAAAACAACCCAGCCCAAAATAAGAACACTTCTGCCAATGACCCATAGATAAAATCAAACTTGCCCATTGGGCCTTTATTCCCCTTATTAGGCCTTAACCTAAAAAAAAATATCTACAACATTTTCCCACTTATAAATATGAACGTTTAGTCTCTTCAAAAAATCAAAATCTTGAAAAAAACCTTATCTTTCTATCTATTTACTCTGCTGTGCCTTAGCAACAACAAACAATGGCTTCTTCAGTTTCTTCTCTCCAAAACCTTATCCTAACCCCACAAATCCTTTCTTCTCTAAAACTCAATTCCACAACAACAACAACTTCATTTTCATTCTTTTCTTTACCAACAAAGAATCTTTCTTTATCAACAACCCCTTCTTCTATTAAGCCTTTTGAATCATCTTCTCGCTTTGTACGTAACGTTGCACTCTCCGAATTTGATCAATTGGAAGATGATGTTGAAGAAGTAGGGGAAAAACAACCTAATTTTTCACCAGACCTTAAACTCTTTGTTGGTAATTTGCCTTTCAGTGTTGACAGTGCTGCACTTGCTGGACTTTTCGAACGTGCTGGGAATGTCGAAATGGTTGAGGTAATTTAGCTTAGTTTCAATTGTTTCTGTAGTTTATTTGTTTATGTGGTATGTTCCTGCTTGAATTGTTGTGGAACATTAATTTTGCGACTTAATGTCAAGACATAATTAAGTACTCCATCCAAGTGTCTTAGTTTGACGGACACACTTTTTAAGTAATAAAAAGAGACTTTTGAATCTTGTGGTTGTAAATTAAACATGTCTGTAATGTACTAAAATGTCTTTTAAATCTTGTAGTTTTGATTGTCAATTTACTAAATATAGAAAGAGATACTCTTTTTAGAACATGTTAGAGATGTCGAAATGGTTGAGGTAAATTTAGCTTTGTTTCAATTAATTTCTCTGTTTATATGTTATGTTACTACCCGCAAGGATAGAGTTAAGTTTTGTGTACATCATATCCTCTCCCTACCCCACTTGTGGGACTACTACACTGGTGTAGTGGTGTGTTGTTGTTTATTAATTTTGCGACTTAATGTTAAGACATAATTAAGTAAAGCATTTGGTTCACTCAATTCAAGACTTAAAAAGAGTAAGCTTTGGTGAGTGCCTTTCACATATGTGTTGGCCATGTTTGAACGTTATTAATTTGAAATGGGATATTTTAATATAATGTATAACTTTATCCATAATTGTAAACATGTAACTTGCTATGCAACTTTGCGATGTAGCAGAGGGTCTATCCGAAACAGCTTTTCTACCTTTTAAGGTAGGGTTAAGGTCTGGGTATGTACTAACCTCGCCAGATGATTACACGGGATATGTTGTTGTTGTAGTAATTTTTGGGATAATTATATTTTTAAACCGCTCAAAAAGATAATAAGCAAAGGTATAGGTTTTGTATATTTAGTGTAATATACATATAATATACATATTGTATACATATAATATACATAATCAGTATAGGTTATGTATATTTTGGCTACAGTCCGTAATTAATTTTGGCCAATGCGCCAAAAATGAAAAAAGCCCAATTTTTTCCTGCTTGCTCAAGTATCTTGGAGACCGCACCCCTCTTTTTGTACTTTTCCCTGTAGTGAGTTCAAGAAGATTTATTTTCTTTATCAGGTATATGAGTACTGAAGCTGTTACAATTTTGCAGGTTATATATGACAAGCTCACAGGAAGAAGTAGAGGGTTTGGTTTTGTGACAATGTCTACGAAAGCGGAAGTGGAGGCTGCTGAACAACAATTCAATGGATATGTAAAGTCTTTTGCCCTTTTTACTTGCCATCCATTATTATTCATTACAATGTCTGTCTAAAGTTTCCATGGCCTTGGCTATCTTAAAGAGTGATAAAAAACAAACTTTAGTTTTTACCTTTGTGGTGATAAGTGAACAAGACTTGCAATACCCTAATTGAGAAATTGACATAAATTGCCGCCGACCAAAATGTAGCTAGAAAATGTATATTTTTTGTGTATTAGTGTATAAAATACATAAAATATACGTTTTTGATACATAATAGTGTACTACCTCTGTCCCAATTTATATGAAACACTTTCCTTTTTAGTCATTCCCAAAAAGAATGATACATTTCCTTATTTGACAACAATTTAACTTTAAACTTTATCTTTTACGCTTAACGAGATGATCTATAACCACAAATATATTTGGCTTATTTTAGACCACAAAATTCAAAAGTCTTCCTTTATTTCTTAAACTCCGTGCTCAATCAAACTACATCATATAAATTGGGACGGAGGCAGTATATTTTTGACTAGCGAATGCAATTAGTTTTGGCCGGCCGGCAAATGTGCAATTTGTCCATACTAATTAGCTGATGAAAACACTTTCTAGTCTCAGTTTCAACTTATCATTTGCTTAATTTAAAATTCTCGTCTTTCCAAAAGAAGTGCTTGGACATGCATCCATTTCAACCATTTTATCTAAGTAAATGTTTGATGTTCTTTTGCAGGAAATCGACGGGAGGGCATTGAGGGTAAACTGTGGGCCACCACCAGAGAAAAGGGAGAATTCTTTTGGAGGTGCACGGGGTGGGAGAATTGAGAATTCTTCTTATGGCGGTGCACGGGGTGGGAGAACTGAGAATTCTTCTTATGGAGGTGCACGAGGGGGTGGGAGAAGTTTTGATAGCTCCAACAGAGTCTATGTAGGAAACCTCTCATGGGGTGTTGATGACCTAGCACTAAAAGAATTGTTCAGTGAGCAAGGCCAAGTTGTGGATGCCAAAGTAGTCTATGACAGAGATAGTGGTAGATCAAAGGGCTTTGGATTTGTAACATACAGTTCCACTAAAGAAGTCAACAATGCAATTGATAGCTTGAATGGTGTTGTAAGTATATTCTTACTAAGCCTGATTACATACTTGATTCCTGGCCAAATATAGTCGGACCTCTTTATAACAGCCCATCCTCTATAACAAACATTTCACTATTACAACTGTGTTTTATGTGGAACCGGTCTTTCATGTTATGTTATATTATATGTTCTATATTGGACTAGTTTGTACTCAATTTACTAGTTCCTTCTCTTCTAACTAGTGATTTAGATGTTCTTTGTAATCATTCTTTGGTTTCAGCTTTCCTAGATGTTGTTTTTCATTGGACTTGAGTTTTTGTGAAAAGATATTTGATTTTCTCATCATGCTGTTCTGATACTAATACTATGCATCTGGTATGATATTGTGGTGCAGGACCTTGATGGGAGGTGCATACGCGTAAGCGCTGCTGAAGAGAGGCCACCCAGGCGCCAATTTTGAATGTGTTAAAACTACATCTTTTTTATTGGGAAAAGCTTGAGGTAAACAACTCACATTCTGGTTTCAAATTTGTGCATAGTCTTTTGAAAGGCAGAGCTGAGAACGCATAAATACCTATTCTTAAACTCAAAGAATTAGCAACCGTTGAAGAGTCATTTTTTTGATAATGGTACTATAAAAGGGAAGAGAAAGGAGGGTGAAAGTTGAAAAGGATCAATCTACCATATGCATGTTGTCTTTCCGCTCTTAGTCCCATGTCCATTTATTCGGTAATTTTTAGGTTCAACACTCGCATCGAATGTGTTTTTGTTCTCACAAATGTATAATCTACATGGCAGGGCCTGGGAACGATGCAAATTGCGGCAAAGCTCATGAATTGTTTGCACCTTCAATGCCTTTTTACACCAAAGTTGGTACAAAATTTTGGTATCTGCATCTAGACTAATGAGAGTACTCACAAGTATATTTTCTTTTACAGTGTGTATGTTCTAAAATTGCATCGGGGAAAGATTCTGACCTGTAATATTATATCCATTAGTTTATAATGGGCTAGACAATGACATGTTAGATCACTCTTTGGGATGTATCTTGGTGTGAATCATTCTTGTAAAATGAATGTGCAATGAAGTGTTGCAAAAAAATAAAATTAATCTCATGATAAAATCCCACATAAGAGAATACAATGTTTGGTTGGCCCTATAAGAAAAAAAATGGTCACCGCATAACTCATGCAACGTTAGGTTGGTATTATATAATGCTCATATTAAGTTATGTTGGAGTCTACGTATTATGTATGTTGAATAGGATGTAAAATAAGAATACTTATATTAACAATGTAGGGATTAATAAATTTAAAGATAAATATCTTTTTAAAGTTTAAGTAATTCATGTATAACAATCACTTCATTGTTAATTACCTCATAAACAATTTTTACACGACAACAGTACCCTGTGACATAACCTCTCAAGTGAAAGTGATATCTAATCTCTGCGTGCTTTGTACTCTAGTAGTTCATTCACCGCCCTGCAAACTATATAACCTCTTTTATATCTTTTTTGGAAACCATATACTCAGTCTCCCAGGTAGAAAAGCAATTCTAGCTGGCAATGCTGCATTCCAATTGATAGCACACAGCCAGAAAGAGTAAGCAAATATCTCATCAGAGATCTTCTCTCATCTGAATCTTCAACATAATTAGAATTCACACAGCCTATAACAAAAACACTTAATCTTGTCTTTGTCAAATGTCGGACCAATATCCATGTTACCCTTTTGAGTCTGTACCTCGAAATTTCACTGTCTACCTATGTTCTTTGCTTAAACATGTCTATTAGTCACTAACTACTTTAACAAATTGTAAAACAATAGGACGAGTGCAAACCATAGCATACATAGAAAACACAGTGAACTACTGAACTACATACGGCTTCAACTTGAGTCTCCATTCTTGTGATTTTTATGCTCATTAACATGTGGAGGTTGTAGCTTCAAGGGCTTTACTGAATTCAAGTCACACTCAGATTTTCTTCCACAAAACACGTTCCACTTTTTCTTTCTTTTTACCACCTTTTTAAACTCCCGTTTCATGTTGTTGCACTCTTTTTCTAGCTCTGCAACATGCTCCCTCATGTCATCGATAGTTGATCCTCTGCCATTTCTTGTGTTCGCGTCACGGTTGCCTCCATGAAGAGTAGTACTTTGGGAATTGTCAAGATTATCAGACACAAAGAACCATCCTGATATTGCTGTCCGTAGCCGAAGTTGTTCAAAGAACAAGACTTGAACTATGACCCTAAGAGGCAGCCTCTCGTTCTGAGCAGCGTGTGTGCACGCTTCCAATGGGAGCTTCTGGCAATTCATCAGTCTGCAGATTTGCTCTCTTTCGGAATCTGTGAGCCAAGGATGTGCCTAAAATTGAAATGTATAAGAAAGGGTGTGTAAGTAAAGAAGAGATTAAGTTCAACACAGTCACAGTATAAATAGTAGTTACACAATATCAGATCACTTAGAAGTAAATACATGTAATCTGAATGATAAACATTAATTGATAATCTGGTAAAAATGGCAGCTAAACTATCATAGATTAAACTAAGGTTGTCCAGTGGGCCGGATCGGCCCGTCCCGCTACTCGGCCCGTCCTGATCCCCCAAAATAAAAATAAAAAATTTGTCGGGGTCGGGGTCGGGGCCTGGTATCGTCCCGTCCCGTCCCGATCCTGATCTGACCCGCCCCATACCGAGCCTGGCCCGTCCCATCCCGACCTCGTCCCGATCCCTTTGCAAAAATACCGTTGCAGCAACGATCAAATTTCAATGTTGGCCGTTGTGCAACGGCTATAACGGCCATTTTTGCCCCCCACCTCATAAACCCCCTACTCACTTAATATTTATTTTTAACTCCTAAGTTAATATATTCTCATTAATCCTATTTTCCAATTATAAATAACTCATTTTCCTCTTCATTTTTCTCACAAATTTTCCTACCATCTCTCTAATCTCTCAATTTATCTCTCTACAATTCTACAAATCTTCTTACTATTAAATATTATATCAAAGTTAAAAAATTGAGAGTGAAGTTGACAACTAGCTTGAGGATCATCCATCGAGCAAAGTTTCAATTTTCAACATCGATTACACATCGACGTCACGTAGAGATGACAGTGGATCCTGGAACCGGTCCAGATCCGTTTTATAGGATATGGATCTTCAAAATTTGGACCCGGCGGATCCGGATCGGATCCGGATCCGTTTCTGACGGATCGGATCTGGATATGGATCTTGTATTTGAGATCCGTATTCGGTCCAGATTCGACCCGTGAATTCATTTTTTTATTAAATACATTATACTAGGGCTCACATATAAGACCTCTTTAATTTTCTGGGCCAGGCCCAAGTCCATAAAGGACCGAAGCCCAGCCCATGCGTGTTAAGCCAATGAGAGGGTAAAGGGACAAAGCCGCAAAGTCCAGTCCTCACTCAGTCATTCATACCATACGAACTACGAAAGGGGCAAAGACCAAAACCCTAGTCCCTAGCCATCTTCTCTACTTGCTATCCCTACTCATACGACGTCAGTCCATGTCCACCCCTTCCGATTCAAAGGTAGTAAGACAAATCAGATTCAATACTTTCTGCCATATTAAACGGTGAGTTCGATTTTTTTTTGTCCCTTTTAACTTCTGTTAGTTCTTCTTTTTGTTAGTTCTGTTTTTTCATTTATATAATATTTGATATTTTGGGATTTTGAAAGATATATTAACAGTCATTTATATAATATTTGATGTTTTGGAATTTTGAAAGATATATTAACAGTTATTTATATATAGGGTGTGAAATTTCTGGTGAAGGAAAGATAGTGTGTGTGTGTACTATTGTTCTTTAGGAAAAATGAGGGAGAGTATGAGAATCGAATGTAATGGTGGCAGTGGCACTGATTTTTTGTATGCATTGTTTTTATGAAGAGGTGTAAGCTAGTGGAAAGAGAGCTAGGTGCTTCAATTTAGTAGTAGTGTTATATGAGATACGGTCAAGAGTATATATACAATGCATTTTCACAGTATTTGTTCCTGTTGTATTTCAAATGGTACGATTTTATAAATCTAACAAGAAGCAGAGAACAAAGACTAATTTTTGCTTATAAATTTCTGCAGCAAATTGAAGCGTCGATAAATTTCACAGTATTGATGACGTTGAAACTAGTGATTTCGAAGACTAGTTTATGAAGTTTGGCAGAAGGTTATAGATAAAGTTTCCAGTTTGCTAGTTACTGGAAACTGAATGCATTGGCTTTAATAAAGAGAAATTGTTGAAGTTGTTCATTTTTTCCCCTTGCCCAGGAAGTTGTTGTTGAAGGTGAAGATAAAGTTTTCAAAGATGTTATTGAGCCACTAGAAAGTGTTAGCGTAAATTTGGTACCAAGCGGTAAAGAGGGCATACAAGATTTTGGTTCTCCACAACAGGTTTGTTTAAATCATTTATCCCAGATGTTTACATAAAAAAGGCTACATACAACTGTTTGGATGTTTTGTATTATTTTGCCCCAAGGGATAGTGTTAGATTTTTAGTGGATTTCTTGTTAATTTGTGATTTTGGGAACTCATGAATATGTCCCCGACCAGAGGCTATTCATATTGCAGGTTGTTGAAATGTGTCCCTGATCAGAGGCTATTCTTAATGTTTAGTTAATTCTACTTCTAGTTCAATGAACCTTTTATTCAGAAGTTGTCCTTTAACTTTACTTGAAAATGCATGTATTTATCTCCATCTTTTTACAGTTCATGTTGTGACAAATATGATTCAATGCATTATTTTGACTGGTGTCCTATGTTCCAATTATTTTGATCTGGAATATTATTCAAGGCAATTTTTTTTATATGTGGATCCAGATCTGATCCGTGGACCCGGTGGATCCGATGGATATGGATTTGAATATGATTTTTATGGACCCGATAGATCTGGATACATGTATGAGAAATGTATATGGATCTGGATCTAGTAGGATCCGGTCCAGATCATATCCGTTGACATCCCTAACGTTACGTCGGCGTTTGGTACATTCGTTCCTTTTTAAAATTATTATTGTTATTTAATTTTAATTATCTCACTTAATTTTATTTATTTAATTATTTACTTGTATAATTAAAATGAAAGGATTTAAACGTTTGATTACGGGTAAGGGAAATGGTGCCTCTTCTAGTACGGGTAATAAGGGTAAAAGTACTTCTTCTAGTAATCCTATTCCTAGTCCGGATGATTTGATTGATTTCAGTAATATTGATGAAAATGCTTTTATTAATGATATACTAGTAGATGATGAAGTAGATGAATCAAATTTAATTTAGACGATAATATAGATGACACACCCAATAGTGTTGCACATCAACATCCCTGAAACTACAACTGGAATGCCTCATATTCCCCCTATTATGAATCGAGGCCCGGCAAAACGAAAGTTAAAATCACATGCATGATAAATTTTTGATAGGGACGAAGAGAATCAACTAGCTAGATGTAAAATTTGTAAAAATGTTTATAGATTTAAAACCGGAAAAGGTCAAGGTGGGACGGGATGATTATTGAGACATATACAAGGCGAGCACACAACTAGGTGGAATCAATACCAGATTAATAAATCGGGTGTGCCAATTCTATGAGTCGGGAGGTTCCCATAGTGCCCCAACCTAGTACAGGGTCAAATTAACCCGACAACAGAGGAAATTTTTGGTCCTAAATATGATAAAAACAAAGATAGGAAAAATATGGCAAAATTAATAGCGGTGGAGGGTTTGCCTTTTTCATTTCCTTTATCTCCTGATTTTATTCATTATATTCGGGAAACATATAATCCTGCTTTTAATGGTTTTTCTAGATTAACTGTTAGAAGAGATGTTTTTAAATTTGCAAGTGAATATCAACAGTATTTACGTTATGCACGGTATCATTTTAATGGAAAAATGGCTATCACTTCTGACATAGGCCGTAGTACTAAAGGTAATGATTATTTAACGGTAACATGTCATTGGATAGATCAAAATTGGTATATGTAAAAACGTATTGTAGCATATAGATATATAGATGATAGGCACACTGTTAGTTTTATTGCAGATAATATTAATGAAATTTGTGAATACTATGGAATAAATGACAAAATTATGACTATTACATTAGATAATGCTTCTTCTAATGATTATGCTATAAGACTTTTAAAACTTAGATTAACTCCATATTTTCCTGATCATTTTCATATAAGATGTGCGTGTCATATTTATAACTTAATTGTAAAGGATGGCCAAAAAATTTTTGAAAGCATTCTTGATAAAATACAACTTGCTATAAACTTTATTTTTAAAGGTAAAAAAATACAAAGAAGTAAATATGACAAAAATATATGTCATGATTGTGGATTATCATATAGAAAAATTTAAGAAGAAGTTTTGACTAGATGTAATTATCTGTATGAGCAACTACTTGTTGTTTACAATTATAGACAATATATTACTTTATTATTTAACGCCCATAATAAAAATTCAAGGGATTTGCTTGTAGATAGTGATTGGGATAAAATTTTAGAACTTAATGGATTTTTACAGAAATTTTATCAAGCTACTAAAGAATTTTTCGGTATTTATTATCCTACTATTTCAAATATGTTATTTTATATAACTCTAATATTTTTGTTACTTAATGAATATATGCAAAAACTAACTTATAAGGCAGTCAATGAAAAAATGTTTAAAAAATTAAAAAAATACTTTTTTCCTATCCCCACTATTTATATTGTTGGTGCTGTATTAAATGTAACTATTAAAGTAGACGGTTGTAAACACTTGTAGAAACGATTTATGATTGTGTAGAAGTACTTCCAACAGACCTAACTGAAGAACCAATTGACACACCAACTAAAAAAGCAGTTACGTCTAGCATACACACCGAATGTAAAAAAATATATACGTATTACCAAAAACAAAATGCGAATAATCAACCGGCTTCTGTACAATCTTCTACTACTTCGCTGCAACCTTATAAAAAACATGCGATTTTTGCTGTTAGTATTCAAGGTCTTAGAAATAAAATGTGTATTGGTTCAACTTCTTCACAAGTTAGCGAATTTGATGTTTATGTTTTGCAGGGTGCTATACCGTACGAATTAATTGCCAACAATGAAGGACAAGAAGACTTGGTGAAATACTTGAGGGAGAATGAAAAGACATTTCCGACGCTAACAAAGATGGCCCGAGATATGTTAAACATTCAAGCGTCATCAACAGCGTCTGAAAGCGCCGCCTTTTCCGGATTTCAAATTGGAGAGCATATACATTCATTGGCGGGAGACACATTGGAGATTGTAGTTCTATTCAGAGACTGGATTCGTGCGGAGCGTAGGAGGTGTGGCCAACGAAGAAAAAGACTACAACTACAATGAAATCTTGTCTGAGGGAGCAGGAAGCGACGTTGAAGAATTTGACAAACAAATTCCAATTCCAACAGAAGATCCTCAAGACATTGTGAGAAAATTCGAAAGAGTATGGTTGAATATGTAGTTTTTTAGTTGCAATTTTAGTATTTTACTATGTCATTTGCAACTTTTGAACAACACCACAAAGTTGTAATTTTGAAATTGTATTACTATGTCATATTTCTATTAAATAATATAAGATACACAAAAACAGCCTTGAGATGTTTTTATTACACTATCTTGTTCAATTATTGAAGTGTTTGTATATAGTTATATATTATTTTTTTAAAATGAAGTGGCAAAAAAAAAATCCCGAGTCCCGGCCCGCCACAACCGGACCCCGTTCAGGCGGGAAGTGGGACGGGACCTCCCACCGTCCCGCCTATCCCGTCCCGCTGGAACCCTAGTTTCGACCCTCCCCGTCCCACCGGGACCCGCCCCGTCGGACACCCTTAGATTTAACTACACTGATAGTGTAAAAGAAAGAGGTAGAGAAGTGAATTTTGGCATTCTTGTTACTACTTTACCATATAATAGAAACTCATCAGAGTTGCTATAAAAAGTCGAAAAGTAGTTGCTATCATGACATTCTGTTTCAAAAGAATTATTTTCAACCACAATAACAACATGCAGCGAAAGTAAGAAGGATTGCGTATCAGTTAATGGAAACATAGACCTACTTTTTACCTTCAAATATATATCAATTGCACGATAGATGCCTTCGGAAAGTGGCCTTGCGAAATCGGGGATTGTGGCAGCAAGAGACTGAAATTTCGGGAACTTGAAATTAACATCGGGCGCCACCTCAGAAAGATATGAATCCACCAGATTCGCCACCCTTGTTAATGAAGTCAAGGAATGTGAACCTTCCATCGATTGGCTTTCTTCCATAATACATGGAGAAGGTGCAGAAGAAGCCTGATCTATTGATATAAAATGGTCCAGAATTCTCTGAAAACAGTCTATGTCATATAAAGTTTCCACTGAATATCCCATATTTGGTATTAGCAAGTCATCTAGTGCAGCTTGATCTAACTGCAATCCAACTCTTCTCTCCAAATTTTCTGTTACTCCTCTCTGATTTGGTAGCAACTCCATTATCTCCTCTAAGAGTGCCCTTTGGTCTGCCTCTGATGGAGTTGAAATTATTAACCCTGACTTAGTATGGCTAGTAGCATCCTTGAAACTTGCTTGTCTATTCATCAAAGGAATATATTTCTTGGCATAAAACACAAGAGCACCTGCTACATTTTCCGGCCTCATTCCTCCGGCTTCAACCGCCTGAATCAACCGTTTATACAGAGGTAAACTAAGGAATGACACATCTTCATACCACCAATCATCGGTCATGGGCTGTGTCTTCGATCCGGAGCATATACCGTTCCACACATCTGCGCCCGTGGGACCCTCTTGACCATTTTCGGACAGAGGCCAGTTAAATAACTTTGTATCAGTACAAGCTTTCATTGCTAAGGAATTTATGCACCTTAGACACAATATGGAGCTCTTCAGCATGTGGTAAAACTTCTTCACATGTTTCTAAAGCTTTTATGGTATCTATCCAATTCCCGAAAACATCGTTAAGAAAGGCTTCTGTTTGTGCAATTAGATTTCCATCACCATATTCATTTGTCATTTGCAGATACTCCGATGCACATCGAAGACTCACTATGTTTAAAGGGGTTAGTTCTATTTTGACACCATAGCAGAATTTGGCTACTAGCTCAAATGCTTTAGCACCACCAGGTACGTCGCTAAGCTGCAGGACACAAACTGATCCGTCGTCGTTGCATGATTCTTTAATTAGCTTTGCTAGTAGTCCACTTCTTGATATCAATGGGAACTGCAAAACAATAATCAAACAAGATAATGCACAAACTCTACATTTGAATAAAACAATAATTGATATTTCCTTCCGTCTCATTTTATGGGAAGGTGTTTGACTGTCGACGGAGTTTAAGAACGCAAGGAAGACTTTTGAAATTTTTGGTCTAAAATAAGTCATAGATATTTGGGTGGCTATAAATCTATCTCCCAGCCTCTCTACCCCACAAAGCCATCCCACCTTCCCAGACTCCACCGGATATTGTTGTTGTTGTTATAAATCAAGGATAAAATGAGAAGTTTAAAATAAAATTATTACTAAATATAAAAATGTGTCATTTTTTTTAAACTGTCTAAAAATGATAAAATGTTACATAAATTGGAACACAAGAGTAAATAAAAAAGGTTCATAATTCAATGAAAGCATTTCTAATTTTGCTACTTCAGAAGCAAAAATGAAGAAAATGTATCAGTGTTTAGTTTGGATTGTTAGTGTTATTAGTGTATATCCCCATGGAAACGGATTATTTGTCAAATTCTAGTAAGTCTACATATTCAAGAAACCAAATGTGCCATATGAAATTCTGTTTCTTTACATTTATACTTTTCTTACCTGATTGGCCGCGAAAAAAATTAAGACCAGAAGAGTCAAATTCTAACTAAACACCAGCCATACGCGAATAAACTTTTATTATGCTTATGTGAGGCACCATTAAGATGTCAACTCCTGTTACTGAAAGATTATAAACATATGTTTAATGTTTCACAGGGACTGCTACAAACAGAACTACTATACTCGGGACATATTGTTCTTCTTATTATTATTATCATAGTTACTGTTAATTTTACAATAATCACTCCAAAAATACACATAGGAATCTCAAGGACAAAAAGTTGATAGAGCCTATAATATAAGAGAAGCAAAGATAATTCGATTGTTGCGGAAGGAGCAAAATCTAAGCGCATTAACATTAACATAAACACCATAGATATGAAAACCAATCCATCAAGGATTATGATGAGATAAATACGATTAATTCACCCTTTATCAGAGGTTTCGAATCCCAAGAACAAAAAATGCCTCAAAGCAGATACCGAACATTGGGCCGAAAAAGAAAGGCTGAAAAGGGGCTTACCAAGCCTGGCCTTCACGGTGGAAGGCCTCGGATTTCGAGCCAAGTTTCACAAATGCCATGTATCCAAAAGTAAAATGCAATAAGTTGTTTCAAAACTGACAAATAATTTCTTTTTTCTTATACTGAATTGATCCTCTCTACTGCAAATTTACACAAACATGTAGAGTTCTCTCGCTGAAAATTAAGATAAACACACTACATTAGAAAATCATGATAATCAAGGATTTGGGAAAAGGGTATTTGAGAAAATTATTATATATGTGTATATACACGTAATATTTTTTTAAGAAATTATTTTTTCTCTATGTGTATTAATTAATAATAATAATAATAATTCGGATTAAAAGTAGCTATTGAGTGCAGCCACACTCAGTGCTATGATATTAGATCCGTTTCTGCAGGTAGCAAATAGTATTATTGTGCATGGAGAGAGAGAGAGAGAGAGTATTGTGTTATGTGTCCCGAGTCTAATATTGCAGTAGTGAAGAAGAGTGAAAATCCGGTATTGGGTTTTTTGCAGTTATAAAATACTCACTCCGTCCCAAATTATGTGAATATTGGGTTTGACTGGACATGAAGTTTAATAAATAAAGGAAAATTTTTGAATTTTGTGATCTAAAACAAACCAACTATATTTGTGTGGTCATAATCATCTCGTAGAAGGTAAAATTTAAAGTTAAATTGTTATCAAATAAAAAAATGTGTCATTCTTTTTTGGGACGGACTAAAAAGTGTATCATATAAATTGATATTGTTTTCCCTCTCCTATTTTTGACCTGTTTATACTCAGCATATTCATCCCTTTGTTAAAGAAGTAATGCACCAACTGTAAATATTTATTTGCAACGAATATTTACACGAAATCAATGAATGTATACCGTAGTTAAGTGATTTAATGGAGTGACACATACATAAATTGACTGCATGGTTAAGTGATAGATGTGTATATTCATACATATGACATGCATTTATTGATTTGGTGTGGTGTACACTCGATGCGGGTAAGTTTTTACCTGCACGGAGAAGCAAAGGAAATAACATCTCCTATATATATATATATATATATAAAATATAGTTTTTGACCTTTGTATACAATATAATTTTTTTATGAAGATGGCCGGATGAACCCCTTGGGCCAATCACTCCCTCTTGCAACTTGCAAGAAAAGACTAGTACAAATACTGTGAAATTTAGTAGACGTCTGAACAATTTTTGGTTTTTGAGTCTCGTAAATTTAGTGCTTGAGTTGGTAGCCAGTTATAAAAAATTCAATATGATATAAGTAACATAATCAATTAGCCGTAGAAGTTGATTAATGTCGATTAGAATATTTCCATGATCTCAAAATAGTTAGTAAAATAAAAAACAATATCAAACATTACAAATGTCAAGACTATCTAAGTGAAACTGGTGTAATCCTTAATATTTGAGCTCATATGGATCTCCTTTTTATCCTAAAACTAGATGCTACATACATTTACAATTTATTAGCTCTCCAGTGTAAACAAGAATTTTAGTTGGTTAGTAATGATTTTGCCTTCACAAGTGCGTAACATGTTAAATCTGGATAGGCAAAATGGACTAAAAGCTTAAAGAGGAAAGTAGATAGGTGTCCATTTAATCTAATTTTGGGGTAAGTTTCATTTGGGCTATTAACTTATTGATGAATGCCTTTTAAACTAGTTCTAATGGGTTATAAGGTCTCTTCTTTTGTGCAGATTAACCCATCTTCTAACTGTTATTTGCAAGAAAATATTTATAAGACCATACTTTTCGTACAGTATCTTTGCATTGGACCAAAACACTTCCAATCATTTATTAGTAATATTATAAGTATGAAATATTCATTTTGACCACAAAAAGAAAAAAACTCAGTTGCATGGCCCCTCCCTCCTCAAACAATGCAAATAATTTTGCCTTCTGTTAGCTTTTTGTTTTCCTCTTTATACTCCTTCCGTCTCAAAATATTTATCGGTCTTTACTAAAAATACATATTCCAAAATATTTATCATTTTATTCAATTAAGATAAATTTAAGTATAATAATTTTTTTCCATTTTACCTTTGTATTAATTAGCAATATTTAAGAGATTCTCATTCTTGATAAAGTACATATTTATTGAGAAGAGATAATATGAAAAATATGTTAAGATGATGAAATAATCAAATTGCTACCTAAATAAATATTTTTTTTAAAAACGTGTAAATGAAAAATGCATATTTTGGGACTAAGGAGTAAGTCGATTGATTCATTTTATTCATGGCGTGATAATAGAGACGTTCGTTAGAGAGGCTAGTGGAGTAAATTTACACTCAGTATATTCAACAGTCAAGTTAGTATCATGAGATCTTGGCCCGTTTTGTCATTTAAAAAAAAGTTTATACGGAAACAAAACAAAATATTTTCTAAAGATAAACATTCCAAGAATTCTTTTTAATTTCATACATATCAATTTATGTGGTACCTTTTAATTTGATACTAATTTTTTAATAAAAGAAAGACTTTAAAACTTGTGTTAACATACACAATATTGTGTGGCCATAAGTAATCTCACTAAGAGTAAAATGAGAATTTAAAAATAAGTCATTTTTATATATAAAACTATATTATTATATTTTAAAAACAGACTATAAAAAATATGTCACATAAATTGAGACAGATGAACTAAGTTGAAGGAGGTAATGTAGTTTTAAAAGACAAGTATTCAAACATGCCTTGTATTTGTAAAAGATCATCTTAATTCTTAGGCATTAAAATCACAAAGTAATATTCTCCCTATATTTTAATCTATGTGATATGGTTTGAACTGACACAAAATTTAAGAAAGAAATTAAAATAATTGAAATTTGTGACATAAAACAAGATATAATATTTGTGTGGTTATAAAATTTTAAAACTTATAATTCTAAATATATTATAACATTTATGTGATTATAAAAAAACATTATAAATAAAATAAAAAGTGTAAGTTAATTATTTATAAATATAATCTGTATTTTTCTTAAATAATTTAATTATGGTACTCATTCTGTCTCAATTTATGTGATATATTTTTCTTTTTAATCTGTTAAAAAAGAATAATATATTTTCATATTTAAAAATTTATTTAAGTTGAAACTTTTTTATTTTATCTTTAATGAAATGATTTAAAATCATACAAATATCTATTCTGTTTTGGATCATAAATTTCAAAAAAAAAATCCTTTTTAAAATTCGTATATAGTGGAATCATATCAAGTAAATTGAAATGGAAGAAGTAATATAGAATATTATCAAATAAATTGGAAGGGAGTATAATACATAGGTTAGCTATTTTTGTCCATTGGTCGAAATAAAGGGTCCACACAGGAAAATAGCAGCACGATTCATACAGTGTGGAAAGACTTTTTCTCGGAGGGTACCAAAACGACACAAATTCTGAAAAGATGTCTAACAAGCATGTCATAACTCAATTCATCTTATGACACCTATTTCCATACTTTTGTGTCATGCATAAATATTTGTCAACGTTCTCTGTTTACTGCCACTTCCCTCTCCGACAATAACTCAGGGTCCGGAATTTAAATAACTTCAAAAAAGTTAAAAGTGATTAAAATACTTTATTAAAAAAAGGTATTTTTTATGTCCTCTTCTACAGCTTCTGAATCCGTTCATAGTCAATCTCTCGCACCTCCGCATTGAGATATTTATGTCTCTTCTATGCATATGTCCAAACTATCTCAACCTCGCTTCATGCATCTTATCCTCCACCGAGGCTATTCTCACTCTATCCCGTATATCATCATTTCTAATCTTATCCCTCCTTATATGTCCACACATCCATCTCAGTATCCTCATCTCCGCAATTTTCATCTTCTAGTTATTTCTCAGGTTACTTATCTCCCCTCCTCTCTCTCTCTCTCTCTTCCCTTCCCCTCTTCTTCTCTCCCTTTAACACAGTGACCACCAACCACCGGAGGCCATAAGTTCTCTCTTGCCTTATTTATATATAAGAACAAATCGGATCGACCCGGCTGATATGATAGATGGAATGGTAGTTTGTGTTATATTTAGTTAGGACCTTGTCTCCCTTTCGTTATCTTCCGCTCTCCTTGTATAGGTTGGGAAAGGGCCAGGCGGATTACCTTTGGGAGCTAAGTCGAAGATCTCGGTGGTCTTGTGAGTGGTTGATAAACTGCGATTGCAGCTTTAGGAAGTCCCATAGCAGTGAGGCTTAACAGATAAAGAAAATGGTGGATACTTTTCCAGGTAGAAGATGACAACCTTAATGAATTGACTATGAAGGTGTCTCTTAGCTACATCAGCGCTCAAAATCCTTAATCGTTATTGCCCAGGCTTCGATGATCAACCCTTGGTTTTTCTCTTTGAGCTCTGATAGCAGTATCCCAGTAGGCAGTCGGCAGTCCGCGGTAGCATAACCAAAACGATTTAAGGTAAGCTTTCAATTTTAATTTATACTGGCTATGATTAATTACAAATTTAGCCCCCCCCCCTTCCGTTTTCAGTTCGGTTCATCACCAATACTAAAGAACCGAACTAAATCATTTAACCCTGATAGATTCAATTTTTTAAAGAATCAGTTTTTTTAAAAAAATTTAACCGAATTTAAACCAAACCAAATTTGATTCGGTTTTTCGGTTCACCAGTTTTTATGCCACCCCTAATATTTTCCCATGTACTCTAAAAAAAGGACCATATTTACCACTACGTTGTCAAATTCTCATTTTCACCTTAGTTTTTCTATGTAGTGCCTACGTGGCACTTTCTTTTTAAAAATCTGGAAAACATAATTTTTTAAAATAACATATATATGAAAATGGGTTTATTTTAAAAATCTGAAAAACTGATTTTTTTAGATTTTTTTTTTAAATTGTCCTACAAAAACAAATTTTCAAGATTTCATTTTAGGACACTTTTTAATTTTTTTTTTATAAAAATCTAGAAAAATAATTTGTTTTTCCAGATTTTATAAAAAATTTAAAAAGTGTCCTAAAAATGAAATCTGTAAAACCTGAATTTTTTAGGACATTTGAAAAAAAAAATCTAAAAAATCAGTTTTCCAGATTTTTTTAAAATTTTAAAAATCAAGTTTTCAGATTATATAAAATTCATTTAATTTTTTTAAATTGACACGTAAGCGCCATATAGAAAAACTAAGATGAACATGAGAATTTAATAATGTAGGGGTAAATATGACCATATTTTAGAGTACAAAGACAAATAAGACAGTATGCGAAGGGCAAATATTGAGTACATGTACAAATCTGACCCTTTTCCGTTTTGCAAAACATAAGAGATTTGTGAAGGAACATTTTATCCCGCCCTTGTCTATCCAACTTCTTTACTAGTTCTCTCATTCTTCCTTTTCCCTCAATGTGTGCAAGTATTTCTGTAAACGCTCTCAATGGTTCCCTTTCTTGTCATTTTCCATTTAGGGTGTGTTTGGTACGAAGGAAAATAGAAAATGTTTTCCAAATTTTTCATGTTTGGTTGGTCAAAAGTTTAGAAAATATTTGCTTTAGGAAAACAAATTCCTTAAAAATGAGAAAAATGACTTTCCTAATAAAAGTAGGCAAAACAAGTCCCACAAATGACATTCAACCAACTACCCCACCACCACCGTATACAACCCCACCCCCACCTATCTCCCTCAACCTAACCCCCATTTTTTTTAAAATAATAATTTCTTTTTTTGTTTTTCTCACCACCCCCCCACTCCTCGGATCAACCCCCACCACCCTCCAAAAAAAATAATTTTAAAATTCTTTTTCTATTTTTTACCCATCTTCCCCCCGGACCCTAACACCCCCATCACCCCCTCCAAAAAAAATTAATTGTCTTAAAAAAGAGTTTTTATTTTTTTTTCTACACCACGCACCAACCCCTCCCCAGCGACACCCCGGCAAGGGGGCAGGATGGGGATAAGGAAAAAACTCTAATTTTTATAAAAATACAATATTCAAAATAGAAAATTAGAGGGAGGGAGGGTTGGGTGGAACGATGGTGTGGTGTGGGGTTGGGGTGGGTGTGGGTGAAGATGAAGTGTGTTTGAGGGTGGTTGGGTGGGAGTGATATTTGGTTGGGTGGTGGGTGGTGGAGGGTGGGTGCTTGGGTGGGGTGGTGGGGGTGGGATTGCTGGGGTTGGTGGGGCTTGGATGAGTATTTTTCGAAATTTCCACTCCCCACCTCATCCCGCCCCATAGTATTTTACTAGATATATAAATACTCTTAGGATGATATATTATTTTTACTTACTTACCAAACACTAAAAAATAAATAAGAATCTCACTCGTCCTCCAAGAAAATATTTTATTAGGAAAACATTTTCCTTCATACCAAACACACCCTTACTACTTTTTTTCTCCTTGATAGTATTAGTATCCGTTTTGAGGTTCTGATTTTAACCCCCTAATCCTTGTAATCAGACGATCTCTTTAGTGTTATAATTGTAATACCAAAGTAATTACTCTCTACTGTTCATCTTTATTTGTTCACAATGAACTTTATACCCCTCTTAAAAAATAATAAATGAAGTGTTTATTTTATTATGATACCCATATTAATTGTTGTATAGTCTAAATTGACTTGAAAAATAATTTGGAATGAGTAATTAATGCTAAGGATAAAATATGAAAAATAAGTTATTTTTCTCATTGATATACTAAAGTGAATAAGTAAAAAAAGAAAATATATTTTCAACATAGCGGACAAGTAATCCCCCGATTTATTTTTACTTGTCCAACTATACAAAAAATAGATTATCACTTTTACTTGTCAAATTTAACCTATCAAGTCAAAAATTTCTTTTTCATGTTTTACCCTTAGCATTAATTATTCGTTCCAAATTATTTTTCAAGATTATTAAGATTTTACATCAATTAAAATGGGTATCATAATAAAATATTTATTTCATATTTTATTTTTTAAAAGGTGTACAAAATCAAAAGTGAACAAGTAAAAGTGAAAGGAAGGAATATATTTGTTAACCAAAAGACTCCTAATTAATGTTACTAGTAAACATCTACCAAGTAATCGTACAACCAAACTTTAGCTCAACTAAACGTGGAGGTTACGCAAAAGCACAATTAGTTAACCCCGGTAAAAAGTTAAACTTCCTCCTAATCATGGTTAGTCTATTAAATCTTTTGCTTTCATTTATTATGCCTACTTAATTAAACACCACATTTGCCTTTTAGTTTTTTGAGAATATTGTTGAGTGTTGACTTTACATCATTCACACACTACCACACACGTTGATATAATCAAATATCAGGATAATTACTCTAAACTAATCCAACTTCCCTTATAATTAAATCCAAGAGAATAAATATATTAATTTTTTATCAATGGAAGAATTATGAATATGACACCCCAAACATGTAGTACCTAATTATATATTAAATAAAGTGAAATGGATAGCTTGCTTTAAGATCTTTGTTGTTTTAGTGACTTCTGATAGATACAGTAGAGCTTCTTCAGATCCGAAGAAAAAGGTCAGAAAAATCATTATTTAATTAACCAAACCAAAAATCCCATGAAAAATGTACAACCATAAATAACACTTCTAGAAACAAAGAAAAGGACTACTTCATATTCCATATTTTGACACATCAATAAATGTAAATGTAAATGTAAATGTAAATATATATATATATATATATATATATATAAATCATAAGTGTATTTGAGACATAAAGATGACAACAAATTTTTATGTAACAAAAGACACATCAATCACCTCTTCCGTTTTTCACTAGGGTAATTTTTTATTTTTTTTTTCAGTCTTGATTCTTGTGTTTTTTTGGTGAATTGTTAGTGGATTTATGTTATTTTTTTGTGGGTGCTGGCCAAAAAGTGTCAAAGTTGGTTCTTGGAGAAGTGAATTGCTATTAGTTATTGATTTTGGATTCTTTTTCTTTCTTGATTTTGTACTCAAAGGTGAGTCAAAGTTGGTTCTTGGAGACTTCAAGATTTTTTGTATTTTTTTTATATCTGTGTTTTGCCATTCTGAAGTGATCATTGAATTCTTTTGTGTTAAAATTGCAGTAATTCAACAAACTTTCTGAGTTTAGAGACCTTTTTCTTGGAGGAACTTTTCAAGAATTTGACTTTCAGATACTTATGAGTGTTTCGGATATAGAAAGGTATGTATGGACTTCATTTCTAATCCATTTAAGTTGAATTTATTTTGTTACCTTTGTTTCCTTCTCTTTTGATTTCAATTAATATACCTTCCATTACAAGTGTGAAAATAAGTCAATTAATGAAAAGGGTGATTTGCATTTCTACAGAATCTGTTAATTTGAAGATGATTACTTTTATGGATTCAAGGGATAAAGTAAAGGAAGAAGAGAACTTGTTAGATTCTCATTTGTGGCATGCCTGTGCTGGTACTATGGTAAAAATACCCCCGGTTAATTCGATAGTATTCTACTTTCCTCAGGGACACGCAGAGCACGCTTGTGGAAGTGTGGAATTTAGGAATGACATTAGGATTCCATCATACATTCCTTGTAGAGTCTCGGGTATTAAATACATGGCAGATCAAGAAACGGACGAGGTTTTTGCCAAAATTAGGTTGACACCTGTTGGTCATAATGAAGTTGAAATTGCTGACGGTGAGATGGTTGTGGAAATTGGGTCGGATAATAGTTCATATAAACCCCCTTCATTTGCTAAGACATTGACACAATCAGATGCGAATAACGGTGGAGGTTTTTCTGTCCCGAGGTATTGTGCAGATACAATATTTCCTCTCTTGGACTATGATGTAGATCCTCCTGTCCAGACCCTCATAGCGAAGGATGTTCACGGGAAGACATGGCAATTCAGACATATTTTCCGAGGCACGCCAAAGCGTCATCTTTTAACGACCGGTTGGAGTACTTTTGTGAATGCGAAAAAGCTCGTCGCAGGTGATTCCATCGTGTTCCTAAGGGATGAAAATGAGGATGTTTGTGTAGGCATCCGCCGGGTAAAGAAGGAAATTGCAAGTGCATCTGAGACTTCTTCCCGGTGGATTCCACCTGTTGGGAACTTTGTGGTACCATCTGGGGGGTTTTCAGCTTTTCTTAGGGATGATGAGAACAATTCAATGAGCTATGGGAGTACGAACTCGAGCGGGAACCTGATGAACAGGGGAAAAGTGAAGGCAGAATCAGTTATTGAAGCTGCAAATCTTGCAGCCATCGGGCAGCCCTTTGAGGTTACCTTTTACCCGCGTGTTGGTACGCCAGAGTTCTTTGTAAAGGCATCGCGTGTGAAGGAAGCGTTGCAGATCCCTTGGTGCTCAGGGATGAGGTTCAAGATGCCCTTTGAAACTGAAGACTCAATGATGAGCTGGTTCATGGGAACTATATGTTCTGTTCAAGTTGCTGATCCCAGTCGATGGCCAGATTCGCCCTGGAGGATTCTTCAGGTAATATGATCTCTATTCAGTGTATCATGCCGTGTTCTGTCATACTGCATCTAATGTAACTCGTTAGCATTTTTGTTAAAATCATTTATTACTTCCCTAACTTTGTTAAAGAATCAGTGGGCTAGGATTCTATGTTTTTGACTTTCCCGTAGCTTTTATAAATTTTGGCCATGAATTACAGCAAAAAAGGCTTTTCTAGTCTCCTAAAGTAGCTTACTATGTGTTTCTGGAGACAACAACAATATACCCAGTGAAATCCCACAACATGGGGTCTGGGGAGGGTAGAGTGTACACAGACCTTACCTCTACCTTGGTAGGTAGAGCGACTGTTTCCGAGAGACCCTCGGCTCAAGACAAAGGACAAGCACAAGAAAAGCAAGAAGAAACGTCAGACCCGGATAAAAAAATTTAAAGCAATATGAAAATGCTGGTATCAAAAGCGAATAAGTCATGATAGCACATTCTGAAAAAAGAAGCACTAACTAACGTAGGTAAATAAGATAAACAAAGTACACTAGAGAACACAAGCAGCAGAAATCAAACGACAGGGGATTATAAAGCAATCCTGCGCCTACTAGTATGATAGGCTAAGCGGGTCTACAATAGTAACACTACAACTACTGGTTTGTGTTTCTGGAGAGCACTAGGATAATTGACAACCACCTCCTTGGCGTCAAACTACCGGAAATGACCCACAATCAATATTAAAAATGATGAAACTAAACATAAGTATCCTTCTTGAAGGGTTTGATTTGACGTCTTTATCATCAACATATCAGTTAGTAATCTGCAATTACTGTCACGTTTATTTTGTAATGCATTACCCTTTAACATAGAAAAACATAACTCTTGTTGCATGCCAAGGATCAACCAGTGCTAAAGATTTTTAGTTCCGACTTATCCAAGTTGTTCAGAGTAGATTGGAGATTGCTTGATGTAAAAACTTAAATGTTCCCCAAGGTGCTGTCGTTGAACATGCGTAATTCATCACTCTAATAGCTGAAGTGGGAAGTGTAGTGCATCTTGTGTTTTCTAGCAGAGTAAACATTTACCTTGCATTTAAAGATCCAAAATAATTTATACTTCTTGTTGATGCATCATATGGTTTTGGTTTGGCCATGTTATACTAATTTTCTTGTTGGATTCTCCTTAGGCAGTTAGAAAGGTAGAGTAGTTATATTTTTTGCAATATGTAGTTGCTAGTGCATATCCGTGCATCTCATGGTTCTCCTGACATGATGTTTAGGGCATTTAAAATCATTTGAGAAAAAAGAAAAAAACACTCCACTTTGATTGTGAAACGTGTTTGCACTCTGCTGGAGTTTCTGCAAATTACAGTGCTGTGTCATATGATGGTCAAGTTGTCAAATCCACATTCCTTCAAACTGGTTCTAGTTTGGCTTAGCTGTTTGCTTATAAAAGGTTCAATGGTTTAAGAGCTTTCCAAGTTTTCGCTTTAAGATTTTATGTGGGTTATTTCAGACAGATTGACATTAAGGAGGTGTTGTTCAACTACCTAATATCTCCAGGTAAATCTTGTAGGCTGCAGTCTATGGCAGTGTAAAAGTAGGTTTAAAATGTCCTACGAAGACATCTAGTTATGTGTTTGTTCTTGTTATTGTTACACTAATTGTAAACGACAATGTTAATTTAGTCGTCGAGCTTTCCCTAAAACCCGTAAGGCAATAATTCTATGCTTTGTTTTTTCTGTCATTTTCTTTCTCTTCTTTAGGATTCAAGTCCATCCAGATTTTAAATGTTCTCAAGTACTTGTGTTGTTTCAACTTGAATGGAGCACGCGGCAAGTTTTTCAAATTTTTTTACCGATGAGTGGACAACTGTGATAAATATCTAAACAAGGAATCAAGGTTTTTTGAATGTTAGAGTTATTGACTTATTGTAGTACTACCGTTATTTCTTTTACTTTTACTCCCTCCGTTTCAATTTATGTGAACCTTTTCGGAGTACGAAGGTCAAACTTTATAACTTTGACCTTAAATTTTGACATAGATTTTTCAAGTTTGTAAAAATAAAATTTATATGTTTAGAAACTATATTAAAATTACTATAAGTCATGATAATTTATAATTCAAATAATTTAGAAAAAATATAAGGAAAACGTGATCAAAGAATCACCTTGTAGACTCTCCAAATAGTAAAGGGTTCACATAAATTGAAACAGAGGGAGTATTATTTTTACTATTTCCGCTATCAATATTTTTCTTTTCTTTGATATTTTCATAATAGCTTCCTTATTTTTTGTATTTTTCAAACCTCTTTTATAAAACATTCTTCTTGAATTGAGGGTCTATCGAAAACAACCTCTCTACTCTAAAAAGGTAGGGGTAAGGTCTGCGTATACCCCACCCTCCCTAGACCCCACTTGTGGGATCACACTTGGTATTTTGTTGTTTTTGTTAAAATCTTTTCTAGGAAAAAAAACATTTTTCCTCATCTTTGTTATTCAGTGAGCTTTTATGCTTTGTAACAAGCATTTTGATGAGTTGTGACCTCATGAAGTTGGAGAGTTGGAATTAGTGCTGTGTGAACTCAATTGAACAATAATTGTGAATTGCGAACTTTATCTGTATGACTCTGTAATGCATAATATTCCCTTGTTCAGTCCTTTTCCAAGTAGTAAAGGAGGTCAAATGTTATTTTCGAGACAGGGAGTTATTTACACGTTGATTCTTTTCTTGGTAAACTTTTTGCCATGATAATTCATTCTAATGTTCCAATACAAAGTTTACTTTTGAGGCTTCTTAAATATGTTTATCTCTAAGTATTGGTGAATTGCTTATCTCTAAGTATTGGTGTATTGCTGCAGGTGACATGGGATGAGCTAAATCTACTTCAAAATGTGAAATGTGTCAGCCCATGGCTTGTGGACATAGTCTCAAACATGCCCACAATCCAATTTTCTCCATACGAGCCTTCACTAAAGAGACTTCGATTACCTCAAGATCCAAATTTTCCTTTTAATGGTCATCTTCCTATGCTGGGTTTTCCCGGAAACCACCTTCTGAGGCCCAATGTCCCCTTTGGTTGTCTTCCTAACGACACCCCTGTCGGCATGCAGGGAGCCAGGCATGCTCAATATGGTTTATCATTACGGGATCTCCACCCCAATAAGTTGAACTCGAGTCTGTTTTCTCTTGGTCTTCCTCCACTTGATTGTGCTGGTGCAACCCCTAGCCCCTCCAATTGTACAATGATTCCCCAGCCAAGTACCAGCCATCATATGTCTTGTTTGCTAACTCTTGGAAGTTCTACCCAAACTATGGAGAAATCTAATTGTGAGAAAGCACCACAACTAGTCCTCTTTGGTCAACCCATAATTATTGAACATCAGATCTCTAGCAGCTCAGGGGATACTGTTTCTCCTGATCGTGTAGGGAATAGTTCTTCAGATGAGAAAGCATGTAAAAAAGGTAACATATCTGATTAATCGGTTACGACATTTGATCACCGCAGTCTACCAGATCGCTTACCATGTGAATCATTTCAATCTGAGCATTCTGTGGAGATTGGACACTGTAAAGTTTTCATAGAATCAAAAGATGTAGAAAAAACACTGGATTTATCATTGTTGGGATCGTACGAGGAGTTGTACAGGAAGTTGTTGAATATACCAGGCATTGAAATCTCAGAAATGCTTAATCATGTCATTTACCCAGATATCACTGGTGCGGTGAAGCAACTTGGTGATGAACCATTTAGGTATGTTTTTAACTTCCCTAAGTGTGATACTATATACTTCAGCTTCACAAAAATTTACTCAGATATTCCTTAATGTTGGTGTTGTAAGGAGCTATCATTGATGAAATTGTTTTGTTTGTGTATGTGCATTTGTTTTGCAGTGACTTTGCGAAAACAACACGGAGGTTAACAATTTTAAAGGATGCAGACAATGATAATATAGGAGCTAGGGAGTAGAGAGAATAAGTAACATCACATTGTACAGCTTGATGACTGAGCGTTATTATGCAACTTTTGAGTACATTATTTTGAGTTTTTATTTTCAAACAATATGTAGAACAAACCCAATAGGTGCTTTTTGTAGTCTTTGTCTGCTCATTCTAGAGTTGTTGATGGTGCCTTCTCAGTAGAGGCTAAAGTTAGGCTACTCGTGTTGTTACTTTCCAAGGATCACTCGTTAAAATTAGTGGCCTAAAGCCAAATTTAGTAAGAAGTTTTTGTAATACTTGTGGTTTGTAACGTAATATTCTTAAAAACCATAAAAAATTAACTTCACATAGTAATAGTATTATTTATACTAGCAAAAATCAATTCAACTTCATAAGTTGTTAGTATATATTTGCAATACATTACCTTGGATGTTATTGTAAAAAAATTATTCACTAATATGAAGATTTAAGTAGTTATTAGAAGATCTAAATCATTTCTAGTGTTAAAAGTTATTGAGTCTTTCTTTCTTTGGATTGTCTTCAATGGATAATTACATTATACATATAGGTAAAAAAATGTTATTGTGTATATATATAAGTTGTTGAATCTCATTTACACTAGGCAAACTTTTTATTTTTTTTGTGGTTCAAAAACTGAAGTTTGTAGGTTGAAATCCCGATTGTGGAACTTTCTCTTTTTTCTTTTGAATTCCTAATTCTGCCACTGATCATGTTTGTTAACTACCAAATCGTCACCTTCCCATATCCAGAAAACCTATAATAAAAGACCATATCCAGAAAATCTATAAGAAAAGTAGGGAACTATAAACATAGTATTTTGTAGGATATAAATAAACATAGACTTAAAAAGAAGTGCTGAATAATGGTATTGGCTGGATTTTTGCAGCCCTCTTGTTAATATTATCATTGTTGGGACATGGAATTGGAATAGTATGTCTTCGAAAAATTAGAGCAAATATTTCCTCAATGGGTTTTGGTATATTTTGCGCGTAGGATTACGTTTCAAGGGGAAAAAATCCAACGAATTACTACATTTAATTTTAATGAATAACTTCAAAAAGTTGACTTTGTTAATTGTGTTAATCTAATCTAATGTAATCAAATAAGAGATCAAAGAAAAATGACTCTTGACAAGTACATAAATGATATGTGCACAACAAAATCTGCAGTCCAAAAAGAGCAGAAGTAGTCACATGGTAGAGACCTAAACATTCAAAGTTGCTATTTTGATGCTGCAAGAGTTGGGAAACTTGTAGAGCTAGGAGTGAGGGGAAAGAATAACCATGAATAGCCTAATTAAGGCCATTTTGAGTGACTGAAGGGTTGTATATATTTAATTAATTACGAAATTTTCTCCTAATCTCTAATTTGACAATTTCTTAGGAGCATCTCCTATTTAAGGAAAATTTGCATGGCATAACTAGCTACTAGTACATATTTATATTTAGTAGCTATAGTTTAGATTAATTACATCTTATAGCTAAGAGTAATATATTAAATACAATTAATAGCTATTAATAAAGATACACAGTAAAAACTATTACCCAACCGCTGTTGTAAATTTGCCTTTGACGGGAGTTACGTCCAACCATCTTTAATGACTTAAACACTAGTGTTCCGCATGTTGGAACCTTCGGTTTTTCTCACGTGCATAATCTACTAAGTAAGTAGATGACCGTAGGGCCAAGGATCGTCAAATTTCATTGAGAAATGAAAGTGATATTGGTCCACGAAGTGAGGTGTTTGAAGCATGGAAAAATGTGGTAAAAGAGCAATCCTCCCTCATCGGTGGGGGAGGAAAGATTTGTTTAGTTAATAAGTCTCAAAGTTGGCTTGGGGTTTGGGACCCCAAGGGGTATCCCATGTGTTTAAAGGAGGGAGGACCTAGATGTGCTTCGGTTCGAGGATAAGCCCACGCGCGCCGCCGCCCGCCCGCCCGCCCGCCGTACCGGTCGTGGGCTGGGCTTCTAATATTATCTTTTTGGATTGGGCAGAGAACTTTGCTGTTGGTTTTTGAAACGTCAACCAGCCTTAATTTGCACTCAATTCAGTCATTTATTTTGGCTGAATTACTCTCCCTAAAGGCCAATCCGTTGCACATCAATTCATCATTTATTTTGGTGAATTACTACCTCCATAATTGAAACTTCAGATTGTTGTAATTTCATTTTGTTGTAATACTTAGCAGTTACTTATTTCCGTTTCCTGCACCATTGTAACCAACAAGTTTAAGACAAGATTTTGCTTGCTGTAACTGCTTCTAAACATGGCTGGAAACATGAATGATGCTATTGCTGCTGCTGCCAATCAAGGCAAAGAATTCGCCAACCCCGCCGATGTCGCTATCGTTCGGCGCAAAGAACTCCGCTTTCCCGATCGTTGTCGCTCCACCTTCTGCCTTCCACCATGAACGCCCTGAAAAATTCATGGGCTCAAACTTTAAGAGATGACAGCAAAAGATGTTGTTCTACTTGACTGTTATGGACATGGCCCGGTTCCTAACGGAAGATCCTCCAAAATCTGGAGATGAAATGGACCCTTCGCCTTCTGAAATGGGTGAAGGGGGCCTAGGTATCCATGTTATTAATGGCATGAAAATGGTTCTTGATGCATGGAATCATAGTGATTTCATGTGTAAGAATTACATATTGAACTGCTTGGCAGACCCTCTCTACACGGTCTATTGCACCGTTGGCACTGCCAAAGAGCTGTGGGAAAAACTGCAAAAGAAGTACAACGCATAAGATGCAGGTACTAAAAAGTTCATTGTTGGGAAATTTCTAAAATTTCAAATGGTGGATAGTAAGACAGTGATGTCCCAAGTCCAGGAATTCCAAATGATTCCACATCACATGGATTTGGAAGGAATGAAACCAAATGAGCAGCTTTTGGTTGCATCGCTGATTGAAAAGTTACACCTTCGTGGAATGAGTTTATGAGCTACTTAAAGCTCAAGACAAAGGAGATGAACTTTGAAGAACTTATTATCAAACCCCAAATTCAGGAAGATAATAAGAAGGCCTTGCCAAGGGGTAAACAACCTGCTGAGGCAAAGACAAATCTGGCTGAGGCCAAAGGGAACCCAAGGAAGAAGTGGAAGTTCCTGAAAGACGGCAAGACCCACGCAGCGGAGATGTTCAGAGGTAACTGTCACCACTGTGGGAAACCTGGTCATAAGATCAAGGAATGCCGCAAGCTCAAGACTGAGCAACAACAAAAATCCAAGGCTAAAGGCAAGGTGCATGCTAACGTCGTCAAGGACACGCTCCTGGATGACATGATTGAGGAGTTCTCAGCAGTGGTGCTTGAAGCAAATCTGGTTGAGAATCCCATGCAGTGGTGGATGGACACAGGTGATACTAGACACATCTGTTCCAACAGAAATGCCTTCTCCACGTATACACCCAGCCAATCCATGCTGTCGCTCATGGGCAACAATGCTTCGTCTGACGTGATGGGGGTAGGAAAGGTGGTCCTGAAGATGACTTCTGGAAAGGAGCTCACTCTGAAGGAAGTGATGCATGTCCCTGAGATTAGGAGAAATTTAATTTCAGGACCTTTATTGGTTAATGCTGGTTTTAGGCTAGTGTTTGAATCCAATAAATTTATACTCACTAAGAATGACACTTTTGTGGGGAGAGACTTCGTCTGTGAAGGCCTCTTCAAAGTTAACACTATGTCTGTAATGCGTCCAAGTAATAAAGTTGAAGCTTCTTCTTATTTGCTTGAGTCTTCTAATTTATGACATCATAGATTAGGACATGTTAACTACAAGTCCATCTAAAGGTTGGTAAAATTGGAGGTGTTGCCGTCTATCGACGTAAACCCTCAACATAACTGTGAGGTGTGCGTAGAGGCAAAACTCACAAAGCTTCCTTTTTTATCCGTCGAAAGGAATACCGCTCCTCTAGAACTTATTCACACAGATATATGTGATTTGAAGTTTGCACAAACTAGAGGGGGAACAAGTACTTTGTTATATTCATTGATGATAGCACAAGGTATTGTTACCTTTACTTGTTGAAAAGTAAGGATGAAGCCTTTGAAGCGTTCCGACGTTACAAAGCAGAAGTTGAGAACCAACTAAGCATGCAGATTAAATCAATTCGTAGCGATAGAGGGGGAGAATACGTAGCTCCATTTGAGAAATATTGTGCCCAATCAGGCATTGTTCATCAAATGATGACTCCATACTCACCTCAATCAAACGGTGTGGCGGAACGTAAGAACCGCACATTGAAGGAAATGATGAATGTTTTGCTCATCAATTCCGGTCTTCCCCAAAATATGTGCGGAGAAGCCGTCCTTACCGCTAATACAATTCTTAACAGAGTCCCACATAAGGGTAAGGACAAAACTCCATATGAATCATGGAAGGGAAAGAAACCCACCTACAAATATTTAAAGGTATGGGGTTGTCTGGCAAAGGTTGAAGTACCCAAGCCAAAGCAGGTCGATATTGGACCTAAGACTGTAGATTGCATATTCATCGGATATGCAAATAACAGTAGTGCCTATCGCTTCATAGTGCACAAGTCAGATATTCCAGATATCCACTAGGGTACAATCATGGAATCAAGGAATGCTCAATTCTTTGAAGGTATCTTTCCTAGAAAGGAAAATGACATAACCTCTCGCAAACGAAGTTATGAACAAAACTCTCAGGAACCGGGAGTCGTTGACGACCCGGATCTAGATGGTTCAGATCTAGCGGATCTCGAAGTGGCTGAATATCCGAAATCTAGTGTTCCAGATTCTTAGAACTTGGAGACTCCAGAGATGGAACTAAGGTGAAGTAAAAGGGCCAGAAAGGATAAATCCTTTGGTCCTGACTTTGTAGCTTATATGGTTGATGATGAACTAAGGACAATTGCTAAAGCATTGTCAACTCCAGAGGCACCGCTCTGGAAAGAAGCTATTGAGAGTGAAATAGGCTCCATTCTGCATAACCATACTTGGGAGTTGGTTGATCTTCCTCCGGGAAATAAATTGTTGGGTTATAAGTGGATACTCAAATGGAAATATAAAGCAAATGGGTCTATAGATAAGTACAAGGACAGGTTGGTAGTCAAGGGCTATCGGCAGAAAGAATGTCTTGACTACTTTGACACATACTCCCCAATATCTCGGATGACATCCATACGGGTATTCATTGCGATCGCAGCTTTGCGTGACCTTGAGATACATCAAATGGATGTCAAGACAACCTTCCTAAATGGTGATTTGAAAGAAGAAATTTATATGGACCAACCCGAGGAGTATGTGGTTCAAGGGTAAGAGAAGAAAGTCTGTCGGCTTGTCAAATCTCTGTACGGGCTGAAACAAGCCCCGAAGCAATGACACGAAAAGTTTGATAGTACTTTACTATCAAAGGGTTTCTCCATTAACGAGTGTGGCAAATGTGTCTACACGAAAGGTAACTCTGACTCGTTCGTCATGATATGCCTGTATGTAGATGACATGTTGATCACAGGAAGCAGTCCTAGGGTAATCCTAGAGACTAAAAACATGTTGAACAATGCTTCGACATGAAGGATATGGGGATCGCAGATGTAATCTTAGGGATAAAAATCTCTAAGACGTCTGACGGACTGATCTTATCTCAGTCTCACTACATCGAGGATTTTTTGAGAAAGTTCGAGATGTTTGACAGTTCGCCGATAAAGTCACCAATGGATATAAATCAAAAGCTTGATAAAAATCACGGTGCACATGTATGCCAGGAGCGATATGCACATGTGATCGGTAGTTTGATGTACATAACAAACTGCACCCGACCTGATATTGCTTATGCAGTCAATAAGTTGACTAGGTTTACCCGTAATCCGAGTGATGATCACTGGAAGGCGTTAAATTGGGTATTACAATACCTGAAACACACGTTAAATTTTGGGTTACATTATTCGAGATATTCAGCTGTGCTAGAGGGGTACAGTGATGCAAACTGAATATCTGATATAGAGAACACCAAGTCCACCAGTGGGTATGTAATTACAATTGGTGGTGGGGCTGTGTCTTGGAAATCCTCTAAGCAAACTTGCATCGCCTGATCCACAATGGAATCTGAGTTTATCGCTTTAGACAAAGCAGGAGAAGAAGCTGAGTGGCTTCATGACTTCTTAGAGGATGTTCTGTGTTGGAATAAACCCGTACCTTTTGTAATGATCTACTGCGACAACCAGTCGGCTCTAGGAAGGGCACGAAATGCTATGTACAATGGCAAGTCTCGTCATATTCGACGGAGGCATAAGACCGTTAGGCAGCTGATCACCACGGGTATAATATCCATTGATTACATAAAGTCAAAGGATAATATAGCAGACCCTTTGACAAAGGGCATACCCAAGGATCAGATGTTCTTCCTGTCTAGGGGAATGGGCTTAAAACCCAAAGTATAAGGACCAATACGGTGGTAACCCAACCTTACTGACTAGAGATCCAAGGAATTTGGTTCAATGGGAAAACTAAGCTGTAAAGGTTCAGTTGATCGCTTTAGTGGAAGAATGAGCACTTCGGATAGTGATTTCTGTAAAGAAACACCAAATCCAAAGTCGTTCCCGTAATGGACGTTAAGTGCTATCTGTAGTGTGGGTAAAGGTTAAGTTTTCAAAACCTTTAATGATCCTCAACTGTTGAGGTTAGGTTTGGAGAAACTTTTAATGGTTTCTAATACTCTTGAAGTGGGATATAGCAGGATACCTTATAGGAGACCACCTATTTAAGTGCGAGGACAGGCCACCTCAAATGAACGCACTTAAGAATCCAAGAAGTTGTCCACGGCCACAACGGACAAAACATTACGAAGAAGAGAGTAAGGGAATTTGTTGTGTTGGTACTATTGACTTGGTTTACATTAAACACCGACGGTTCAAGACATCACATTCACCACGCAGTAAGTAAGTCCGATGGTATTTAACTATGGAAGGTTCAAAGCTGAAGCTACCTCTCCTTATGCAACATCGGTCCGCTGAAATATTGCTGGGAAAAGGCACCATGTGAGTGCGCCAAAATCTCTTTCAAGAGGAGATTGTTGGAAATTTGCCTTTGGCGGGAGTTGTGTCCAACCATCTTTAATGACCTAAACACTAGTGTTCTGCATGTTGGAACCTTCGGTTCTTCACACGTGCATAATCTACTAACTAAGTAGATGACCGTAGGGCCAAGGATCGTCAAATTTCGTTGAGAAATGAAAGAGATATTGGTTCACAAAGTGAGGTATTTGAAGCATGGAAAAAGGTGGTAAAAGAGAAATCCTCCCTCATTGGTGGAGAAAGAAAGATTTGTTTAGTTAATAAGTCTCAAAGTTGACTTGAGTTTGGGACCCCAAGGGGTATATCATGTGTTTAAAGGAGGGAGGACCTAGATGCGCTTCGGTTCGAGGATAAGCCCACACGTGGACCGCCGCCGCCCGCCCGTCCCGTCTGGTCTCGAGTCTCGGGTCGTGGGCAGTGAGCTGTGAGCTGTGGGCTGAGCTTCTTCTGATATTATCTTTTTGGACCAAAATTGTTTTGTATTTACAGTTTGGTCCCTGGAGTTTCAAGTAAGTCAAAATCGGGCGTTGTTGTTGGTTTTTGGAACATCAACCAGCCTTAATTTGCACTCAATTCAGTCTTGGCTGAACTACTCTCCCTAAAGGCCAATCCGTTGCACATCAATTCACCATTTATTTTGGTGAATTACTACCTCCATAATTATCATTACTTGCCTAGTAACAACAATTATGTGGGCAGTTGGTAAGTCCTCTCCTTCAACTATATAAAGGAGTCTTTGCACAATTGTTGAGACACACAGAAACACTGAAATGAATCAGATTCTTCATACAAACTTTCTAGCATCATTTCATTACTCAAAATTCTTCAAGGTAGCACTTGAGTTTCCTTTCCTCAATTGTTCAGTTGCTGTTTTATCTTGGGAAACTATTGTCCAGAACGTAGAAATGATATATACGGGGCAATCTTGTCTTAAATACAGAGTGTCATCACTCGACTCAGCATATCAAAACTATTCCAATTCATTGTTCAAGTTCGTTGAAATTTCAAATTGTTGTAATTTCATTTTGTTGTAATACTTAGCAGTTACTTATTTCCGTTTCCTGCACCATTGTAACCAACAACCGCAACGTACGGCAGTTTCCCCCAATACATCCATATTCAAACCAATTTCTCTCTCTTTCAACTTCAATCTTCTCCTATGTTTCCTCAATTTTCCTTATGCACGATACAAACACAATCATATTCTCCTAAATCATTGCTTTATACTAATAGGTAAGTTATTGGATAGTTTTAAGTTATTTTACACTGTATTTCGTTCATACATTCTTCAATTTCTTTGATTTTAATCCATAATTTTACGCCATTATTAGGGTTTTCATCGGAAAGAGCTTAGAGTTGTATGTTAACGGCGGATCAAAGTACTCCAACTAGAGTTACTAGAGGTATACTCAATTTTGTGGATGCTCCTTCTTTTGATTTGTGTATCACTCAAGACGAAATCGAAATTGCAGGCTCCATTGCTAAAATGTATGTTATGCGCCATGAATCGGACGTCGCAAAATCTCCCAAGCCAAAGGAGGTTGTTCAAACTCCATAGAAAATCAAAGCCTCGGTATCAAATATAAAAAAGCGGAGAAAAGTCGTTCATGCCGCTTCATCAAGTGAGCCTAAAAATGAAGATGTGGATGCATCGGATAGTGAGCCTAAAAATGATGCTGAGGAAGAACATCTGAAAACAGTACCGGTGAAACCTCAGCTACTGTAATTTCAGTCTCTTTGATGAATACTATGTATTTATGATTCATAATTCTATATTTGTCAACTTCATATGGATATTGTATTTTAATTTTTGTAACATGAATACAATTTTTGTTCATGTATATTATGTACTTATATTTGTAATAGTGAATACATTGTATTTTTTATATACATTAATTTAGTGTCAACAATGCATATGATGTATTATATATACACTATATAATCAAATTTATGTATACAGAGCTGATTATGTTGTCCATGTATATTATGTATAGGTATGGCAGGTGGGTATAATTTTTTGAATTTCGCACCGCACCCGTCCCAGTTGGGGCGGGTATGGGTATTGAAAATGTACCCGTCACGGGTAGGTGGTGGATTTGCCTACCCGCCTGCCTACCCGCCTAACATATATAGCTGAAATAATATCTGAGTTTTGTCTACATTTGTAATATATAGTTATTTGGGTGGATAATTTTTGGGTTTTCTTGGAAATTTTGTTTTCTTGATTCTTTGTTGTGCAAGGGGGAAGAGATGAAAAAATTGGAAATTCTGATGGTGAAAAAATCTGGAATTCTCCTTCCTCTCTCCTAAATAAAATGAGATCGTGACAGTATTGATTCTTGACTCAAAATTTTGGGATAATTTTTGGAATTTGAATTTTTGAGATCATGTTGATCACTAATGGATTACAAAATATGGCAGGCGGGTACATGCGGGTATTGGCGGGTGACGGATATCCACTTGGGTGGTGGAGCGGGTGTGGATTTAGGAATATACCCGCCTAGGCGGGTATGGATGTTGAAAATTGTACCCGCCGCGGGTGGAGGGTAAAAACATTTCTGGCGGGTACGAGTATGGGTACGGGTGCGGGGGTACCCGCCCCCGCCCCGCCCAATTGCCATCCCTAATTATGTATACATATCATTAACAGTGAATACATTGTATTTTGTGATATACATTGATTAGTGTAAACAATGCATAATGGAATTTATGTATACATTGTTGATTATGTTGTTCATGTATATTGTGTATTTATATTTTTATCAATGAATACATTGTATTTTGTGATATACATTGATTAGTGTAAACAATGCATTTATTATACTATATAATGGAATTTATGTAACTGTTGATTATGTTGTTCATGTATATTGTATATATGTATTTTTAACAGTGTATAAGTTTATTTTCATTGACGAATACAAGTTCCTTTTTCATGAATTTTGTATATGCATAAAATGTATTTATATTTATTGTATACACATCATGACTTTCTCTTCTTTAATTAGCACAATCACGATTGTTGTATTATTTTTGTGTTAACACAAGGTTTGTTTAAGTGTATACATGATAAGAAATTCTTTGTGAGATATCCTCTGATGCATCATGTGCACATGAGTTATTACACAAACATTGATGTGTTTAAAGAACTGAAAGACACATTTATTGAACGACAATACAAATTATTTGTGGAAACTTGTTTTGGCGTATTTCTCCGAATGCAGCATTGCGAAGTTCAAGCACAAATATTTCGGCACTTTATGTTGAAAGAGTTGACAGCAAGTACTGAAGATGCCTTCTTGATGGAGATAAATGGTAGGGAATTGAGGTTTACCATTAGGGAGTTTGCTACTGTAACGAGTTTGAAGTGTATTGGGAATTTGAGTGATTTCAAAGTTGCACTAAAAAAGAAAATTAGGCAAATGAAAAGGTATTTTGGGGGTCAAGAAAATTGCACACAAAGACAGCTTTGTTTAAGTACTTTAAAGACAAAGATTGGGGCCAAAATGATGGCGATGCTATTAAGATATCAATCCTATATTTCATCCATCAGTACATTTTGTCCGATGAGCTGAGCACAATTGACGATCCAAAACTGCATTTTGATTTTGTAGAGACTAAAAAATATAGTGAATATCCATGGGGCATAAAAGCATTTCGTGATTTTATGAGAGCTATCCGGTAGAAGATGGTTTCAGTCAAAAAGTATTATAGGCTTTACAGAATGTCTCTTGCCATGCAAGTATGGTTGTATCAGTGATGTTCATTAGTTGACAACACTATTGCAGTCAAAAGCAATAGTGAATATATTCCCATAATGCTCAATTGGATGACAATCAAAAGTCAGCTAGCAATTGAATATCTTATGAACGACATGTTTAAAGAAGGTAACGATCCGGTAATTTTCTTGTATTCATAGTTTTGGATATATCTATATTTTTCTATTTTTCAACCTAATTGAATGCAAATACATCTCTCACTTTGTATTTAAATATTGTATACAAGGTCTGACAATTTTACTGTTCATTAGGATATGCATATATTCGCTAACATATTGTCAACAACCAATGAGATTGTGCGCTTCAATTTCCATCTATTGTCACTATGGCAGAAATGAATACAATCACAATTCGAATCCAAATACAAAACATTGTCGGAAACGTATTGCCACCCCTGCTCTGAAATCTACTATCGCCGCTGCCCAAGAAAATCAAGAGGATGATTTTGATGATTTCAGTTCTACACCACCATCAATGCCTAAGGTCACACATCAAAAGGGAGTTATAGGTTCAGAATCTCCACCGCAAAAAAAGCTTAAGCAGTTGTCTGTTGGAACTTCATCAACAAAGAAGAAAAAATCCTTTCCCGATACAATTCCAACATATATTAGTACTCCCTGTGGAAAGAAAATAACTAAGAGGATTGTCAGAGAAAATTTTCTCCAAATGCCAATGAACAAGCCCAACAGGATCCCACATCTGTCCCGCCTGATGTTCCGACAACCAGCAAACAAGATGAAATGTCTCTCATGATGCAAGAACTGAATGTTTTGAACGATTCTGTAAGTGTCATGTTTATCACTTTAGTTGATTTTACATATTTTATTTTGAAATGTTATGGTATTCATACTATATTGAAATCTAATTGAATTTTTAGGTTAAGGAAGAGTTCAAAGATCTTCGCAAATACATGAACAACAAATTCATAAAGATTTTTCAAGCAATTAAATGCAACAATGATTCTGAAATGGTAATACAAGTCAATTATCAGTTTCTTAATATCTAATTTCAATTATAATGTACATAAATATATTGTTGTTGTATAGCATGCTTGCAGCGAAGCTCCACTTCGGCAACATGACGGTGAAATTCACCGAACAATAGAAGAAAATTTACACGCCAATTCACAAATTCAAACAGATCATGACACAGTTCATGCTGAAAATAAGGTAATGTCATACAACTGTAATTGACGTTTATTGTATTCAAATCCATGTGTTTGAATCAATTGAATAGATGAATACATGTGAATACTAATTGCTGTTTATGGATACATTTTGTTGATAGTCACACTGTATTCAATTGTTGTATTTTATCTGAGAAGAACTGTATTCACTTTCATGTTGTTGTTATATTTTGTAGTTTGTATTTACTTGTCATGTAAGAATGTATCAATAATTTTACTGTATTCATTTTTTGTATGGTTATTTGATGAATGCAGACTTGTATGAAAAATGAATACATACTTCACACAAATATATTTGTTGTTGTGTCAATATAAATGTAAATTAGAAGTTGCATCCATATATCCATAATGTATTCATGTGTTTGATGCAGCTATATACATGAATTCAAGTATAATGTATTCATGTTTTGATGTCATGTTAAATGAAATATTTTGATGTAAAATGTATCCATATAGCTGATGTAACAACAACAACATACCCAGTGAAATTCCACAATGTGGGTCTGAGGAGGGTAGAGTGTACGCAGACCTTACATGTACCTTGGTAGGTAGAGCGACTGTTTCTGAGAGACCCTCAGCACAAGACACGACAAGGCATAAGCACAAACAAAGTAGGAGAAACAATCAGATCCGGTCTAGAAATTTAAAGCAGTATGAAAATGCTGGTATCAAAAGCGAATATGTCATGATAGCGCATCCTGAAAAGGAAGCAGTAACTAACGCAGGTAAATAAGATAAACAAAGTACACTAAAGAACATATAGTAGCAGAATTCAAACTGCATGGGATGTATCCATAGATATGATATCTTGATAAATATAATAAACTCTAAGGCATACATATATGTACACTGTATTCATTTTTTTATCTTGCCGATCTCGTTACAATTTTCTAATAATATATTCAAAAGTTGTAAGGCATTGCAACATCAATACATGTCCCAATGGGTGATGTTGGAATTAACAAAGAAAACTTGAATGGTGATACCTTAAGGGCCTCAACAGGAGAGATACAAGAAGGAGGTGATCTTTCGGGAGAACTAATTGAAGCAGAGGTATTCAACTTTATTTAACATGTATTACAACTATGTATTCAAACATTAGGTCACTTTAAAACATTTGTATATTCTGTTATTATTTAGTAGGATATTGGATATCATCAGCATGGACAAATGCCTATCAAGAAATTGATCTTAGAAAACGAACAAGATAATGTAAATCAGCAGGATCATGTAATTGTTAATGCAGGGGTACATTAATTAACTTATTTTTATTTTTTTGCAATAAAACTTATGTATTCTTTAGATAATTAATAATTGTTCATATATTTTTATAGGGTTTTAGTTCTCAAATCCTAATTGAAATATTTCAAAATACGTATGTTGATTGTTGCATATCTAGCCATGAAGAAACTCACGTGTCAGTAGATGAAAAATCTGACAGTGCACCCTCCGATGCTGATTTATCTTTTGTACATGGTGTTGTTGCGGTGAGTGATGAAGCAGCAGAGTGTGATGACTTGCAAACATCTCAGAAAATGGTTTCATACTCTCAGTTTGAGTTTCCTGACGAATTACTTCCTTCTCAAGTACCACCAACAAGAATTGTGATGACACTGCGCAAGGAGAGACGTCTTGGCCTGACCCAGATATCCCTTTTTTGACAAAGTTTGATTCGGCATCAAGTTAGTATTATAACATATTACATACCTTCTGATTATTATAATGTACTCGTACTTAATGTAATTTCATTATATTCATGTAGGTAGCTCAATAAAAATTACTGAGATATTTAACAAGAAACATCCATTTGAGAACAATTGCATCACGGGGCCACGTAACATGGCGCTTTTGAATCAATTCTCAAAATGGATTAGAGATGGTCTGCTTTCTAGACACAACGCCAAGTAAGTTATTTCATACCTAAATACTTGCGATTAGGTATATATAGATACAATCATAAACTGATTTTTATGTATCTTGTATTTACTATACAGAAAGCAATATGATGACCATTACAAAAAGGGTAAGGCAACACTGCCGATGTTCATGGAGTGTGGTATTTCAAAAATCAATGACAAGAAGTGATTCTACCTTATGGAAATGGATGGACAGTTGTGGCATGACGAGGCTCAATGTAATATATTTGTATTGTATTTTATCATTTTTATAGTGTTGTGTTTATGAATTATAACTTTTTTTGCTATACATTTAGAGCACGTTGATGTCATCTTTTACTACCTACGGAAGAAAGTCAACTATGAACCAAATTACAGGTACAAATTTACCACCGTCGACTGTGTTTTCAAAACAAAAATTGATGTCATTCACCAATAGTATGCGGATTCGAATTCTGACACTAACGTAGCAACACAGGAACAAGTTATGTGTAAATACGTGAATGACGATCGTGTAATTTGTGTTATCCTGTGACGTATAGTGGACAATATTTTTATCCCAATCAACATGAAGGATAAAAAATATTGGGTGTTGGCGGTCTTATCATTCATGGACATATGTCTTTATGTTTATGACTCATACCTATCAGCAGGCCATGTTGCAGCTGTGAATTCTGAGATTGACATTCTGGCTTCACTATTGTCGCTGTATCTAGAAATGACCGATTTCTACTTTGACAAGCAAGGCATTGACTAGACTCATCACCTGGCATACAAAGACAAAGCCTTGTCTGAAAATTTTATTATCAAGTATGTTTCCGATTTGCCACAGCAAATACCCGGGAGCATGTAAGTTAATTTCAAATTCTTCATGTTTACATACGCGCACAACTTTTGCTATTTTTTTAGTTCATTTATTTTCTTCCGAGCAGGGATTGTGGGATGTATGTTGCGGCAGTTGCTGAGTATTTGAGTTTGGGAGAATGTATTCCAAATGAAGACTTTAATGACGAATTACTGCGTACAAGATATGGTGCAGAAGTCGAAGTCAGAAGCAATCAATGATGATGAGGCACTACCAAAGTCAATCAAACCAATCATAGATTTTGATCAAGTTGAAAAATTATAGTTAATTAGTTGTTTATATGTTGGATTTCAGAACAGAGTGTTATGATTTTGTACATATTTTTCATCGTATTTTTCATGGCTTATGCAACCATTTTGATGTTGAATACCAAATCCAATGTGGTCACTTGCTCATGAATACAATTCATTTTATCCAATGTTTTCAATTTTTAGATTTCATTTTTTTCTGGTGAATTAATGTCTTGCAAGTATATTATGAATACAGTTCATATTTTTCATCGAATACCAAATATGAATACAGTTCATATTTGTGTATTCATAATTTAGGTTATAATTTATTTGAATACACAAATTATTGAATATCAGACTTTTTTATACATCAATGTATTTATATAGTTTGTTATCAAAACTAGTATGTATTAAGTACTTAAGGTATTCAATTTTTGAATGACATCTATTGTATTATAATTACATGATTATTAGTCAGTTTCTTACCAATATAATTTATAATTTCAATATATTCAGGTCTTAAAGGTATATCAATGCATGAAAAATGAAATATAGTATATATATATATATATATATATATATATATATATATATATATATATATATATATATATAAATGTATTCATTATCAAAATGTATTTAGTTTTTTATTATAATCACTGTTTGTATTCTATATTCAGGATGTAACCTTAATGTGCATTACTGTTGTAATGTATTCATTTTTTGAATCCATCAAAATGTATAGAGTTAATACAATATATTGCAACATATGCAAAATGTATTCATCCATTATTAACTACATAAAAATCTTGTATAGAAGAACAAAATTTGAAAACATTCATGTCAATTGATAAGCATATTGGTCCAATACAAAAAGTATTCATTCATTATTAACTACATAAAAATCTTATATAGAAGAACAAAATCCGAAAATATTCATGCTAATTGATAAGAATCTTGGTCCAATACAAGAAGTATTCATCCATTATTAACTACATAAAAAATAAAAACTACTTTCTTTGAGGTTCATTCCTACAAGAACGCCTATTTTGTTCAGTAAATCCACATCCACTGCACGAATTTGATTGTTTACCAGGTATACAAACCTTCCTCTTCAGCTATGTGTAAGGGTATTTTTCATTCACTCGGATTCGGGAGAGAAATAATCGAGACATCATAAGTATTCATCACAGTTTTTGATTTGTATAAGTATGAGCAGTAGTTGTCGGGTGGTAGATTGTTGCTTTTAAGAACTACCCAAGCATATGTGCATGTCATCTCATCCATTTGGAACCTTTTACAGCTATAAGTTTTGTTTTCAATACACACAATGAAACACCGTCTTTCTTCCATTACTGTGTGCAAGTACTCTATTATTGGTATTACCTAATCATAAAAAAACAAATTCTAATTAAATACGTTATGTATTCATTTACTTTTTTAGTATTGTATGATTGTTTTCAAAAAATTCAGATGTATCACATTTATAAAAACAGATACAACAAGAAAAAAATACTTCGCTATTTATTCAAATCAATTAATAACACAAACAGATATTAAAATACAAATCATCATGCGCGTTGACTGATACTCATTGATGGAGAGCAACTCCTGAAACTTTTTTTCAAGAGTTGTGAATGTATATGAACCATTCTTTCGGTTGGTGCAATTCCATCTTCCAAAGATCATCCTAACTTCTTCAAGAAAATCAAAGAGATGCAATTCCCGCGCATCTAATAGTACCTTGTTAATTGACTCAACAATATTTGAAGTCATTGTCCATCCTCGGTTAATAGTAGAATATAGCCTAGCCCACTTTTCTCTTCCCGCTTGTTCCAAGTACTTTTTGACACCAATATCCACCTGCTCAACTTTTTCCATTAGCATATCAAATTCATCTTGTGTATACGTTTTTGTCATTGAATAGAACACCCCACCCAATACTTCTTGACTTTTCCTGTATTTCTTCCATACATTTTGCCAAAGATGTCAAATATATGCATATTGGGGAACATTAGGATATACTGTAGATACAACCTTTATGATGCTTTCATGTTTATCAAATATAACACATATGTACTACCGTTCATCAAAAGCTTCCTTGAAATGTTCAAAAAATCATCTCCAAGACTTATCATTTTCAGAATCAATCACTCCATATGCAAGAGACATTATATTCCCTGCGAAAATAGTTGAATAGGTGCAACAATTTAAAGAACTTTTAATATTGTTTTTGGATTTGTATACATATATTCGGTAATATATTATCATGTATTCAACATACCTATGCCATCTAACGTGTTGGCTGAAACGAATGTACCATTGTACATTGTTTTAAGGTGGCTGTCGTCTACAACAGTGATAGGTCGACAACAATCGAATTCTTTAATAAAGGCATGCAGTGCTACAAATAGATACAAAAACTCATTTTCAATAGATTTGTGCATTCTTATATGCGAACATGGATATAATTTATCCAAAATGTATACATATCCCAGTAATTTTTTATAAGAATCTGTTGGATCCCCCATCAAGTCCATCATAGCCTTTTCCTTAGCACGCCAGACTTTCATGTATGACACTTCTATACCAAATTCATTTCTCACACTGTCTACTATATACGTGGCATATACTTCATTTTATAATTTAAAATTATGGGCTTGATAACACTAGCTATAAATTCACTACTAGCTTGATATTGTAAATAGACTTTATCTTTTAATGGACATGTATGTTCGTCCATAAACTCCCTGACTTTGAACATGGATGATCTATTAATACTCAAAGACTTGAATTTCCACTCACATTGTGGTGATATGCATACAAGCGTATAGATGTAAATGTGAATTGTATACATATACAATCAGTTATATATTCAAATTCATTATATACACACTATAATTGCAAAACAGAATGTATGTATACTGACTATTTATGAATATAATATGTATACAAAATAGACTGTATATGTATATAATGTGTATACAAAATAGACTATATACATATACAATCAGTTGAATATTTAAAATTTATATACATATAAAATCAAATTTGTATACAATACAGTCAGAATTTATATACATATACAATCAATTGAATTTTAAAATCAATATATATACACACTATACTTGCAAAACAAATTGTATATGTAAATTATGAATACAACTAATCTTATATTTGATCGCTCCATTCGGAATTGAAACCTGTTCCTTATTGCATACTACGCCATCACAGACTTTAAAGTTTCTTTATCATTGTATACATGATCTACCATGACCTCTTTGTGATAATGATCTGTAATGATCAAATATTTGACCGTTCCTAATACAACTACTGGCTGACCATAATTTTTTATCGCCGGTGCCATCGAATCAACTATATTCATAGCTTGTATGTCAAATCCGTATTCGATTTGCGCTAGGTCATTTTGAACAACACTTTCACCTGATGCACTGTATTCATTCACCTTATCCATTGTACTGACACACATCATATACATGTTGAATTGCCTATTTCTTTCTTGAGTTCAACATACACCATGACACTCATGTCGTTGTGTATTTCCAATGGAATAGAATTATCTTCGATCATGTATTTGATATTATTTATTTTTAAACTCGTATCTATTCTAACTTTATTCGCTATTGCAGCAACCAACTCCACATACGACGCATACTCTTTGAAAATAATTGTATCAATAGTATAATTCACAAAACAACTTTGATCGTTCCAAATACCGGAATGACGAATTAACGTCGTTATGTTCGACATTTTTGTATTCAAATTTAATATTATATACCATATACTTCAAAATCACAAAAATACAACAACAACAACAACATACCCAGTGAAATTCCACAATGTGGGGTCTGAAGAGGGTAGAGTGTACGTAGACCTTACCTCTACCTTGGTAGGTAGAACGACTGTTTCCGAGAGACTCTCAGCTCAAGACAAATCATAAGCACAAAAAGTAAGAGAAATGGTCAGACCCGGGCAAAACATTTAAAACAGTATGAAAATGCTGGTATTAAAAGCGAATAAGCCATGATAACGCATTCTGAAAAAAGAAGCAGTAACTAACGCAGATAAATAAGATAAATAAAGTACACTCAAGAACACATAGCAGCAGAAATCAAACTATAGGGTACTATAAAGCAATATTGCGCCTATTAGTATCATAGGCTAAGCAGGCCTACAATAAAAATATTACAACTATCAGTTTGCAAGCGTAAGTAGGACTACGCTCGACTACTTACTACACTTCTACCCTAATTCGTGTCCTCCACAACCCTCTATCTAAGGTCATGTCCTCAGTAACTTGCACCTGCGCCATATCCCGTCTAATCACCTCTCCTCAATATTTCTTCGGCCTACCTCTACCCCTCCTAAACCCATGCATAGTCAACCTCTCACACCTCTGCACTGGAGCATTTGTGTCTCTCCTCTGCATATGCCTAAACCATCTCAACCTCGCTTCCCGCATCTTATCCTCCACCGAGGCCACTCCCACTCTGTCCCGGATATCATTATTTCTAATCATATCTCTCCTTGGATGCCCACACATCCATCTAACAATTTCCAATTAATCAATTTAACCAGTTCAAATTGACAAAAAAAGCATCAACAATAATTAAATTATAAGTTAAATATCTGATGAATGTTGCATATATGCTCGATCTCCGGATTATAATTGATACGACAATAGTTGGACCATATCGTTATACGTCAACTAAAGCAAATTATGTAGAACCTTGTAATAAAAAAACAGAGTTGTAATATACAACAACGAAATCGAATCGAGAATAATATTGAGATAATCGTAAATTAAAGTTTGTGTAAAATTGAAACCAAAATTTTGTTATTGATGTGCCCTGTTTTGATGATAATGATGGAAAACCTTGAATTTCAAATTGAACGTATGGTTGAACAAAGAGCCATATGAAATATGAAAGGAAATATGTTACGCGTGATTTGGGGAAAGATTTATTTTGCTTTCAATGTTTAACAGATCACATCCCATGATTTCAGCTAATTTTAATACAACGAGAGATATTATGAATAAAACGTTAGGAATCTCGTTGTATCTACAAAAAAAAGTAGCTACGCTTGGTAATTATGCAAAGTATAACTAGGCACAATTTAAACCCTTAAATTATAGCTTTTTGTGAAATTTTCACCCTATTTAATGGCTCCTTCATCCTCAGCTTTAGTGTTCTGTTTTTCCCTCTTTAGTTCTCTCTCTTTCTCTCTTGATTTACAAAAGTTTTAAAGATAAGTTCTGTTATTGCTCATCTCTATCTTTTATTTCTTTCCTTTTCATTTCGTTTTCCTTTATTCTCTCCATCTCGAAAAAAGAATGGTGAAATTCGAATTATGATAATTTATCAACTATTTTCTTTTTAATTAGATGTTTAATATATATTTAAACACTACATAAAAAAGAATGACGAGGTTCGAAGTAATCCTCGAACGTGTACTTGTTTTGAGTATCTATTATCTTCTATTGGTATCTATGGATTATCATAATAAAATAAGGTTAGAGGTATTATGTGTTTTGAACTTATATTGAATGCGATAATATTAATTTTATAACATTTTCTTATAGTAATTGTACCTTTTTCTTTGGATAAAAGTTAAAAAGTACGTCTTATGTATTGATTTGATTATCTAATTGTTCAATCAATGTTGATGCTCTGCTTCTTGTCTTTTACAATCTAATACTATTACTTTCGTCCTGATCGATCTGATTCTGATCTCAAACATTTTTTTTATATTCCATAAATTTACATAGCTCTATAAGACTTTGTTAACTTATCTAATTGACTCCATGTAAATTGTTGAAGCTGCTTGATTATCAATATTGTAGATCTAGAACCGATTCACGAAATCCAGTATGAAAAATCACTTAAGTAATATTTATAAATATTTGATTGTGAATCTAGTCATTAGTAATAACTTGAGATTGATTAAGAACCATAAATCTAGATCTGCCCATGTTATATCGTGATCTAATGATGAACTCTTTGGTATGGGGAAAGCGTTTGAAAGTTCTAATTATATTTGTGTCATTAATCAAACCTAAATCTTAATATATCGTCTATTTACTTAAATCTCGTTCCTGATTATATGGTCTTATCATACACTCTCAGCCATAATACCTCTTATTCATCGACTCTGTAAATTTTTTCATAGTGTTTATAACGTTCTTACTAATTCATCCACTGCCTAATTAGGATTTTGAAGTTTTTAGATTATTTCACATGTTACTGAAGGCATTCTTTGGTAAATTCGTTTCAACAACCGCTTTCTCCCTATGTATTCTATCTTTATGGGCTAGCCGTCCATTATTTCTCTCTTAATTCAGCCCATTGAATTATAAAATCAACTCTAATAACCCTCATTAACTTGTTCAACCTTATGTCTATTATGCTAGGTCCATTTCTTAGCTTGTTGAGTCTATATGTTTTGCTTCAAGTCCCATTCTTCGATTCAATAGAAAAGTCGAAGTCTTTAATCCACACGTAAATTACACATGCCGAAGGATGTAGACAATATACTTGTCCTACCATGTCTTTGTTGGAAATTTGCATTTGGCGGGGAGGTGCGTCCACCCATATTTAATGAATTAAACACTAGTGTTCCGCATGTTGGAGGCTTTGTCTCTTCTCACATGCATAATCTACTAAGTGAGTAGATGACCGTAGGGCCAAGAATCATCATATTTCGTTGAGAAATGAAAGAGATATTGGTCCACAAAGTAAGGTGTTTGAGGCATGAAAATATGGTGTGGAACAAATCTACCACATTGGTGGGAAAAGGAAGAATTGCTCTCTTTATAAGTCTCTAAAGTGGTAAAGGGTTTGGGACCCCAAGGGGTATCCCATGTGTTTAAAGGAGGGAGGACCTAGATGTGCTTGGGTTCAAGGCTAAGGCCACACGCGCGTCGCCGCTGGTCGGGTCAGGGGCTGTGGGCTGTGGGGACTTTCTGATATTATCTTTTTGGACCCCAAATTGCTTAATATTTACAGTTTGGTCCCTAGAGTTTCTGAAAAGTTGAATTTGGGAGTGACGGATGGCAGAAACTTTCTGCCTACCGTTTGGGCTATTTTCTGGAGCATTAACAAGCCATTAACTTGGCTGTTAACTCCTCCATAAACAACCTCCTTCAATATCCATAATCAGCCCTCCTTCATGGCATTAAACCTGCCATTACAGCCCTCCTTAATGGTCATTAACAACCATGTTTGGGCAGTTGAACAGTCCTCCTCCTTGTTATATATTGAGCTGTTTTGGCTCAATTGTGCAGAGACATACAGACAGAAATATAGCACAAACAGACACGAAAAACACTGCCAAACAGTGTGGAAAAACAGTGAGCAAAGACCCTCATATACAGAAGATATACATAACAGAGACACACTATATACACAGAGACAAAACATAAGAGAAACCAGAAACTCTTCCTTCCTTTTCCATATCTTCAGCAAGTCGATTCATATTTGTTTTCTTCGTCAGACTCAACCTATTGGCTTTGTAGCATTGTGATTAAAGTGTTGTTTTATCTTGGGAGACTATTGCCCACTAACGTAAAAACATATATACGGGGCAATCTTGTCTTAAGGACAGAGGGAAATTACTCGACTCAACACACAACGTTGTAACCATCCAGATTTAGTTGTTTCTTGATTTCAGGTTATCAAGATTCAAGACACAACAAGCTTGCGGTAGTTTTGAAGATTGACCATTTATTTATCATTTCGAACACTTGTAATAGTTATTTACTTTCCGTACTGCTTTATAAAGTACAATAGAGTACCAACATTCTTCTCCCAAAAAAGAGAGAAAAAACGCAACCTATAACGTGTTACATAAATAAATTAATAGGAGTTAGACAATATGCTTGTTTCACCTTTGTTTTGTAAAGGTTTTCAAAGGAGTTTATTATGTCCATAGTTACTTCACATGCATTTTAAGTTGTTGGTTTAGATGTTCAAGTCTTTCACACTATCTAGTCTTTTTCTTTTTTAAATATTGACACCCTTTAATTGAGTATTATTTAGATTATGTTTTCCATTTGAATGTATATATCCTTATAATAAGTTATTGTGTTCTCTAAACTTAATAATGATGTCTATAATGCCAAATAGCTTCTCTATTGTATGTGATTTCTGATGCAAATCTTTGTTAAAACCCTCAATGGAAAGACCATAACTCTCGAGGTTTGAGAATTTTGACATCATTAATAATGTTAAAGAAAAGATTCAAGATAAGGAAGGAATTCCCCGACATCTGCAGAGGCTGATATTTGTTGGAAAACAACTTGAGGATGATTAATCACTTGTCGATTACAATATTCAAAAGGAGCCCACCCTCCATCTTGTCTTTCGTCTTCGTGGAGGTTATAGGGAAGATGAAGTTTATTCAATCATTATTGAAAAAAAATAACCCCTTGATTATTTTCATTAATGAAAGAGAATATATACAATTTATAATTTTCATAATAGAAAAATTATATTCTTATTCTAATACCAAAATCCTATTCTAGTTGTACAAGAATCCTATAATTATGGTAAGTCTATAAGACTAATTAATGTAATGTGTATCCTAAAATATTACAAAAATATACATACCAAATATACACAACCAGTGGGCTGCCTCTATGTACAAAACTGAGACCTATTTGGTTACCAACGGTATACCTATTGTTTATTTAACACACACCCGCAGTCATAGCGGACGGTTTCCGAACGCTGAGACTGTCCCTAAAATCTTTAAAAAGGACCGAGGGAAGACCCTTTGTAAAGATGTCTGCAATCTGATACCTGGAAGGGACATGGCAGACGCGTACTTGTCCTCGAGCTACCTTTTCTCGAACAAAGTGAATGTCCATCTCAATATGTTTAGTGTGTTGGTGCTGAACCGGATTACCAGAAAGATAGATGGCACTAACATTATCACAATAAACCAAGGTAGCTTTCTGAATACGACATTGAAGCTCTAAAAGAAGATTATGTAACCAACATGATTCAGAGACCACATTGGCCACCCCTCGATACTCGGCCTCTGCACTAGAGCGTGATAAAGTCGACTGACATTTTGCAGACCATGAGATCAAGTTATTACCAAGAAACATACAATAGCTAGATGTAAAGCGTCTGGTGTCCGGACAGCCATCCCAATCAGCATCCGTATACGAGACAAGTGTAGACGTCGATGAAGGATATAAGTGTAAGCCATAGTCAAGTGTCCCATGATATACCGAATAATACGTTTGAGCGCATTCATGTGCTCAACTCTGGGATCATGCATAAACAAACACACCTTCTGTACGGCATACGTAATGTCTGGTCTCGTGAATATAAGTTACTGAAGGTCCCCTCCAAGACTGCGATAGCGTGTCGGATCCTCATAAGGTGAACCAGCCGCAGCATCTAACTTGGGTTTAGTATCAACCGGAGTGGAAGTGGACTTAAAGGATGACATCCCAGCCCTCTCAATGATCTCAGCGGCATACTTCCTCTGGGATAAGAATAACCCACCTACATGATGAGTGACAGCAATCCCAAAAAATAACTCAAGGCCCCCAAGTCTTTCATAGCAAACTCAAAACTGAGCATTGTCATGATAGACTAGCGTAATGCATCAGAAGAGGCAGTCAAGATAATATCATCCACATATAACAGTATATAAGCCAACGAAGAACCACGACGATATATGAACAATGAATTATCAGACCTGCTGTGAGAGAACCCAATAGTCGAAACATAGTCTGCAAACCTCTTATACCAAGCCCGTAGAGACTGCTTAAGCCCATACAAGGACTTCTTCAACAAACAGACATGATGAGGATATTTGGGATTCCTAAACCCCAAGGGCTGATGTATATAAATTGTCTCCTTGAGATCACCATATAAGAAAACATTCTTCATATCTAATTGATGAATGGACCATGCTTTCGAAAGAGCCAAGCTGAACACAGTGTGAATGATAGCCGACTTGACCACCGGACTAAATGTCTCACCATAATCCACACTAACCTGATAAGTCTTACCATCACCTACAAGACGAGTCTTATGCTTTGCAAACGAACCATCAGAATTATCCTTATGAGCAAAAATTCACGTAGACCGAATAATATTAACACCAGATGGACGGGGCACCAACTCCCACATCTTATTATCAATAAGAGCATTATATTCGTCGGTCATAGCAATTTTCCAATTCGGATCATTTAAAGCAGACACTAGGTTATGGGGTAAAGGGGATTTAAGAACATTTGAATTTAAATTAAAATATCTCTTTGGTTTAAAAATACTCCGTTGACTACGAGTGACTGGTCTATGACTCGGAGGAGAATTGGGAGAATTTTGGGACATTTGATACACGGGATGGACTGGCCAGCAGACAGTGGGCCTGCTGGCCCAGAACTGGAACCCGAGACAGTGAAGAACGGAACTGGGACAGAGGCTGAATCGGGCATTGGGCCATTTACCAGAATTGGGCCATAATTGGGAGGAAGCCCATTTTCTGGACACACGACGGTGGTGTGTCCTGGTAATGGAGAACCAGCGATAGTGGGCCCGTTGGCGGAGTCGGGGGGCGGAACATGTCCGATAAACGGCGGAGAATATATTGGGAGATTCCGTCATCCAAAAAATTATACGCACTAGGCACGGGACTACTTACTTTAGCAAACGGAAATTGTGACTCATGAAAAAGAACATTGCGACTAATGATGATTTTATTAGACAATAAATCAAAACATTTGTAACCACGATGATTAGACGGAAATCCCAAAAACACACAAGGGGTAGAATGTGCCTGGAGTTTGTTAATTGTGGTGGACGGAAACAACAGATAACATAAGCACCCAAAGACCCTAAGATGTGAATACGAATGAGTCTTATTATATAAAATTTTGAGAGGGGATGAATACGTCAAATCTTTGATAGGAAGTATATTAAGGAGATATATAGTCATTTGTAGAGCATGATGCCAAAAAGTAAGAGGTACGGAAGCATGAATCAATAAAGTTTGGACAATGTTATTAATGGTACGAATTTTGCGTTCGGCTTTCCCATTTTGTGAAGACGTATGAAGACAAGAAAAATAAAAATTAATCCCATTATTAGCACAAAACTCCCGAAACATCCCATTATCATATTCTTTGCCATTATCACATTGAATATTTTTTATTTCCCGTTCGAATTTGGTTCTAATGAATGCTCTAAATTTTAAGAAGGTGGAAAAAACTTGAGATTTTTTCGCTATCGGAAAAGTCCATTATAAATTAGAATAATCATCCAAAAATATAACATAATAACGATGACCCAAAGAATTGAGAAAAGGAGATTTCCATAAATCGCTATGGATAATATCAAATGACATTAAAGTATGAGAATTAGAGTATACAAATGGCAACCTAACAATTTTTTCTAAAGAACAAGATTAACAATTCGGAATACTACGCGTACCCTTACACGAAATAAAATTATTTTTATCTAAGGAAGACAAAATAGATGACCCTGGATGACCAAGACAAGCATGCCACAAGGAAGGAGCAAGGGCTGCAAAAGTTTATGGCAAGGCTTGACTCAAGAAACCGAAACATGGTGTGATAGGATAAAGATCTCACCTACTATCACACCTCATGAGAGGACTCCACGTCTTGAAATCCTTCACAAAAAATCCAAACGGATCAAATTCGATAGAAACAGAATTATCAGTGGTGAATTTACGGACATACACCAAATTTTTAATCAATTTAGGAGCGTGAAGGGTATTTTTCGAAATAAGGGGTGGATGGGGGGAGACAATGTTTTATGAACGTAACCACGAATTGGAATTGAATTACTATTACCAATAATTATACCACGATTGTTGCTCAAATTGGAATAAGACGAGAGAGTACTTGAGTAAGACGTCATGTAAGTAGTGGCGCCGGTGTCTATGTACCAATTTGGATCCAAATGATTTATTCTAAGCATGTGCATCGCGATTTTAATGTCGGTAGGAGTGGGGCCCGTGGCATGATGGGCTTTCGGAGGCCGAGGCCCAAGCACGCCGGCTTGCTGCCCCGGCCCAGCACTGTGGCGGAAGCCACTGGACTGTTGCTGGAAATTGGGCTGGAATGAAGTAGGCCTGGAAGTCTGTCCAGCCCACTGCTCGTAAGATTGTGGCCCTAAAAATAAGGGTTGTTGGGCCACTACCCACTGGCCTAAGCCCACGGCCAGGGGGCCCAAGGCTGGGACCAGTTGGGTTGTGACCCACTGCTAATGGGGCGGAACCCACTGTTGCCGGAATTGCCTCCGTTTCCATCGCGTTTGTCCCCGCAATTTTTGCCATTATTTTTCTAACTATTTTTGCCACCCTCTTGAGCCCGGTTTTGGTTTGAATGGTCACCAAAATTCGGAGAGTTAGTGGACGACGTCATCATGACCAAAGAACTAGCACTCGTAGCCGCCTTTTTAGCTAGGCCGGCTTCTTTCAAAGTAAGCATGGAACGGGCTTGATAGAACTTTGGGAGAGAATTAATTTGACGATGGAGAGTGCCAACGCCACTATAAGCATCAGATAGGACATCAGCCATCTGTAGAACAAGACAGTCTTTACTAACGGGTGCACCATTGCAGAGTTGGTCCGCCAATTGTTTCAACCTTTTGCAATAAGCTGAAATGTTTGGGAAATTTTTCATGTTGACATGGGAAAATTCATGCTCAAGGGTAACATCTCTGAAATTTCGATTATCTTGGAATATGTCACGCAACCTATCCCAAGCAGCCATCGTGGTAGTGTCTGGCTCAATAATCGCCTGCAACAGGTCAGTAGAGATAGTGGAATAAATCCACTGAAGGACGGTGGCATCAAGTGTTGTCCATAACTTAGGATCATCCTCGCTTTTAGGCACCTCTGTATTCTCAGGAGCCGCGGGGATGATATGATGAATGACTTGATGCCAGCGAGCGTGAATTTTGAACAACTCGACCCACGTCGCGTATTGGACGTTTTCTATTTCAAGAATTAGAGGGATGTGATTCTTGATGTTAACAACAAGGGCAGGGTGAAACGTGTTCTTTGACGTAGACATAATGAAAGAACAATAGGTGATAGAGAGATTTGGAAGAGAGATTTTCAGAGCGGAAAACAGACGCGGAAACTGAGGAGTGCTCGGATTCTGCTTGGCCAAGGAGAACAAAAAAAAAATTTGGGAGAGAATTTTTTTTGTTTGACCTAGACTTCTGATACCATGAAAGAAATAGTCCCTTTGATTATTTTCATTAATGAAAGAGAATATATACAATTTACAATTTCTATAATAGGAAAATCATATTCCTATTCTAATACCAAAACCCTATTCTAGTAGTACAAGAATCTTATAATTATGGTAAGTCTATAAGACTAATTAATGTAATGTGTATCCTAAAATATTACAACAATATACCTACTAAATATACACAACCCGTGGGCTGCCTCTATGTACAAAATGGAGACCTATTTGGTTACCACGGTATACCTATGGTATATTTAACAATTATTAGGACATATAAGGCGGAAAAGTTTATCGTAGAAGTCAGAGTTAGCTTTACAATTGAAAACATTAAAAAATCGGTCCAAGGAAAATGAGATTATAAGGATAGAGTTATTGGATGGTCAACATCTAGAAAATGAGAAGCGTCTTTCTAATTATAAAAGGAGATTATGCTGTTAGATGGTAAACATCTAGATAATGAGAAGAGTTAAAAAAATTGGGTACTCCATCTTATACGGCGATAGAAAGATGAATTATAGATCCTTGTTTAAGAAGTAGAAAATTCTCAAACTATTCATGATGTAAAGCAAAGATTAAGAATATATATAGTGTTGTGTACGCTCCTCTATCAATTGACTCTAATCTCATTCATCATAGAACAAATGTTAAAAATACTTTTGAGTGCAATACTGGAAATAAAGGTTTTGGTGGAAAATTTGTGTTAGAAAATTTAATTTTTCCACTCTATTCCCACCGAATCAGCTCACGGCAGGGAAAATGCATAGTTGAAAACATGTTCTCATTGAAAAGCTGCGAATTTTTTTAAATTTTCGTGTGAAAATACCACTATTTTTTCTTTTCTCACTGATTCAATCAATATAAATGTAGGCATAACCACTGAACATTTTTTCAGTGAAAAATTTTAATGGAAAAATAGTAATTTTTTGATAGTGGTGCTTTAATGTCATTCTTAGCTTTTTGGAGAATGAACAATAATTTTTGGTTCTTGCCTTCATTATAATCCATCAATCTCAAATTATTTATCGTGGTTACTAAAAATAGTTGTCTCAAATTAATTATCGTTTAGAAGTTCAAGGAATATTTGATCATGTTTTCTCCATTTTACCCCTTGTCATTAATGAAGATAACGCATAAATATAATAAGTATTTAATGGAGAGAGATTAGACATAAATAAGGATAAAGTAGATTAAATATCCCTCATAATTAATATTTCTTAAGGGGTGCGTAAACAAAAAAAATGACAAATAATTTGAGACGGAAAAAATAATAAATAAATTCTAAAGTTTAGGTACATTTCTTGGTTCTATCGGGGAAAAACAAGCGGTACAAGTGCATGATAAAGGTAGCAACAAAATAAATACTCATTCTAGATATTTCTCCAATTTATGTGAACTACAGAAGACCTCAAACACAAGCACAAATTGAAATGGGAAGCAGCTATAGTACACCACAAAATAAATATGGCAAGGTAAAAATAATCAATCACAAGAGACGTCGATTTTTACCTGGAAAAACCTTTTCAATATGAAACGCGACTAGAGCTCCTCTAAATCAATGTAAGAGAATTACAAAAGTTCTCCAAAATGACCACAATATCAATCCTAAACAAGGAGCAACAACAAAATTTCTCCTCCTCCTTCTTCTAATTTGTATGTTGAATAATGCACTAGATTATGTTAATGAATATTGAACGACAAGTCAAGTTTATTTTTGTTGATATTCCAGTATTATCCATTCTAAGTTCTTGAATTATTCCAGTTTTGTATGTTTACTGGCTACTTCGTTTATAGTGCAACTTTTTATGTAGAAAGTTTAGATTTGTATGTTGATTATGCTGGGTTAATTTGGTTGTTTTCACTTTAGAATTTTTTGGTTTTATTACCCAGTTCACTGTCTAGATTTTTTGGGCATATTACCTGTTTATCCGTCCAATTTTTTTGGTTTTCTTACAATTTCCAGTCAACTTTGGTTGGATTTAGGAGGTTATTTATGTGTTGAATGTCATTTTCCAGGTGAAGTTGCACAAAATCTTTAAGGCAACCAACATTCACAACTAAAATAAAATTTAAAAGGTGATAATGAGACTGAGAGGTATGTTAGTGGAATAGGGGCATAATTGAGTTAGTTTGCTATGAACAAAGATATTTTGATCATATTTTTAAAACTTTAGATGTAACTTTGGACCAAAATGTAAACTAAAAGCATTTTTATCAATTCTAATAGTTTATAGACATCTTTTACTCTATTCCGAATAAAATGTGTATGTAGTGTTTGGACATGTTTTTGAAATCACGACTTGAAAATATTGATGTGAGAGGTTGATTTAAAGGTGAGATTGTGATTCGACATGAAATTTTTAAATTTAAAATTATATTTCTTTTATAAATATAAAAATTCATAATTTATGAAAACTATCAAAACGATCTTGAATTACTGTCAAAGAATTATATCGCAAATGATGGTGTTGCTAGTGATAACTCCCGCCGACGGATTGGAACAACCACAACTTGTCGGATTGAGAAGGTGTGACTGTTGGAGAAGGATACTTTGCAATAAATCTAAGTCGTTTTTTGCTAAATTTAAAATTATGAGTCACATTTTAAAAAAATTAAAAATTAAAATCATATATTTAGCATTGAAATTCTACCTTTTAGGTGAATTTGAAATTTAAAATCAAACGTTGAAGTTTAATTTAAAATGTTATAAACAAATATAAATTTCAAATAAAAAACTTTAAATTTGAATTTCTAAAGTGGACGTGCAAACAAACTCCTAAGTTGGGGTCATGTATTCTTCCTTTTGTTATTTTCCAAAGCAAGAGGCCAAATATCATTTCGTTTGGCAAATGTCACTTAGTTTATACCATACTTATTTTGGTTGTTACTTAAATTTTATTATAATATTAACTTCATTTTTCTGTAACGAAAATTCTCATATTATATAACAACCAACTTGTGGGTTACAAAGGATGCAGGAAACGAAAATTACAAGTAACTGCTAAGTAATACAAGAATTAAAATTACAATTTAACAAGAAACTGAAATTACAATGATCTTGAACAAGAAAACTGGAACTGTTTTTGGTGTATGCTGAGTCGAGTGTTTGCACTCTGTCTTTAAGACAATATTGCCCCGTATGTATCATTTCTACGTCCTGGACAATTGTCTCCCAATATAAAACAACAAATGAACAATTGAGCAAAAGAAACTCAAGTGTTACCGTGAAGAATTTTTAGTAATGAAATGTTGATTGGAAGGTTGTAGGAAGAACTGAAATCTGTTTGTGTTTATGTATTTTCGTGTTAAGTGTGTAGCTCAACAATGGTGACAAGGGGTTCTTTATATAGTGTAAGGAGAGGCCGTTTAACTGCCTCCATAAGTGCCATTACTGTCCAAGTAATGGCCATTATGGAGGTAGTAATACCACCAAAATAAATGGTGAAGATGTGCAACGGATTGGCCATTTAGGATGAGTAATTCAGTCAAAATAAATGGTTGAATTGAGTGATGTGGAGTTTCTGATCTCTCTGCCCAATTCTGACTTTCTGGAAACTTCAGGGACCAAACTGTACATCTTAAAACTTCAGAGACCAAACTATATATATGAAAGAATAAACTGTACATATGAAACTTCAGGGATCAAACTGTACATATGGCAAAGTTCTCTGGTCCAAAAAGATAATATCAGAAGAAGCACAACCCACGACCCGTGAACCCGTGAACCCGGAATCGGACCGGACGGGACGGGCGGGCGGCTGCGGCGCACATGTGTCCTTTCCTTGAACCGAAGCACATCTAGGTCCTCCCTCCTTTAAACACATGAGATACCCCTTGGGGTCCCAAACCCCAAACCAACTTTGAGACTTATAAACAAAACAATTCATTCTTCCACCGCCGATGAGGGAGAATTGATCACAATACCACACTTTTCCATACTTCAAACACCTCACTTCGTGAACCAATATCTCTTTCATTTCTCAATGAAATTTGACGATTGTTGGCCCTACGGTTATCTACGTACTTAGTAGATCATGCACGTGTGAAGAACCGGATTCTCCAACATTCGTAACACTAGTGTTTAAGCCGTTAAAGTTGGTCGGTCGCAACTCCCGCCAAAGGCAAATTTCCAACAATCCCCTCTTGAAAGAGATTTTGGCGCACTCACATGGTGTTTTTTCATTTCCAGCAATATTTCAGCGGACCGATGTTGCATAAGGAGAGGTAGCATCAGCTTTGAACCTTCCATAGTTAAATACCATCGGACTTACTTACTGCGCGGTGAACGTGATGTCTTGAACCGTCAGTGTTTAGTGTAAGCCAAGTCAATAGTACCAACACAACAAATTCCCTTACTCTCTTCTTCGTAATGTTTTGTCTGTTTTTTGCCATGGACAACTTCTTGGATTCTTAAGTGCGTTCATTTGAGGCGGCCCGTCCTCACACTTAAATAGGTAGTCTCTTACAAGGTATCCTGCTATACCCCACTTCACAAGTGTTAGGAACCATTAAAAGTTTCTCCAAACCTAACCTCAACTGTTGAGGATCATTAAAGGTTTTGAAAACTTAACCTTTACCCATGCTGCAGATAACACTTAACGTCTATCGCGGGAATGGCTTTGGATTTGGTGTTTCTTTTCAGAAATCACTATCGAAAGTGCTCATGCTTCCACAGAAGCGATCAACTGAACCTTTACAGCTTAGTTTTCCCATTGAACCAAATTACTGGGATCTCCAGTTAGTAAGGTTGGGTTACCACCGTATTGGTCCTTATTCTTTGGGTTTTAATCCCATTCCCCTAGACATGCAAGCCATCTGATCCTTGGGTAAGCCCTTTGTCAATGGGTCCGCTATATTATCCTTTGACTTAATGTAATCAATGGATATTATACCCGTGGTGATCAGTTGCCTAACGGTCTTATGCCTCCGTCGAATATGATGAGACTTGCCACTATACATAGCATTCTGTGCCCTTCCTAGAGCCGACTGGCTGTCGCAGTGGATCATTACCGAAGGTACGGGTTTGTTCCAACACGGAACATCCTCTAAGAAGTTATGAAGCCACCTAGCTTCTTCTCCTGCTTTTTCTAAAGCGATAAACTCCGATTCCATTGTGGATCGGGCGATGCAAGTTTACTTAGAGGATTTCCAAGACACAGCCCCACCACCAATAGTAAATACATACCCACTAGTGGACTTGGTGTTCTCTATATCAGATATCCAGTTTGCATCACTGTACCCCTCTAGTACATCTAGATATCTCGAATAGTGTAACCCAAAAGTTAACGTGTATTTCAGGTATTGTAATACCCGATTCAACGCCTTCCAGTGATTATCACTCGGATTACGGGTGAACCTAGCCAACTTATTGACTGCGTAAGCAATATCAGGTCGGGTGCAGTTTGTTATATACATCAAACTACCGATCACCTGTGCATATCGCTCCTGGTATACAGGTGCACCAAGATTTTTATCAAGCTTTTGATTTGTATCCATTGGTGACTTTATCGGTGAACTGTCTAACATCTCGAACTTTCTCAAAACATCCTCGATGTAGTGAGACTGAGATAAGACCAGTCCGTCAGACGTCTTAGAGATTTTAATCCCTAAGATGACATCTGCGATACCCATATCCTTCATGTCGAAGCATTGTTTCAACATGTTCTTAGTCTCTAGGATTACCCTAGGACTACTTCATGTGATCAATATGTCGTCTACATACATGCATATCATAATAAATGAGTCAGAGTTACCTTTCGTGTAGACACATTTATCACACTCATTAATGGTGAAACCCTTTGATAGTAGAGTACTATCAAATTTTTCGTGTCATTGCCTCGGGGTTTGTTTCAGCCCATACAGAGATTTGATAAGCCGACAGACTTTCTTCTCTTGCCCTTGAACGACATACCCCTTGGGTTGGTCCATATAAATTTCTTCTTCCAAATCACCATTTAGGAAGGCTGTCTTGACATCCATTTGATGTATCTCAAGGTCACGCAAAGCTGCGATCGCAATGAATACCCGTATGGATGTCATCTGGGATACCGGGGAGTATGTGTCAAAGTAGTCAAAGCCTTATGTCTGCCGATAGCCCTTGACTACCAACCTGGCCTTGTACTTGTCTATAGACCCATCTGCTTTATATTTCCATTTGAGTATCCACTTATAACCCAACAATTTATTTCCCGGAGGAAGATCAACCAACTCTCAAGTATGGTTATGCAGAATGGAGCCTATTTCACTCTCAATAGCTTCTTTCCAGAGCGGTGCCTCTGGAGTTGACAATGCTTTAGCAATTGTCCTTGGTTCATCATCAACCATATAAGCTACAAAGTCAGTACCAAAGGATTTATCCTTTCTGGCCCTTTTACTTCGCCTTTGTTCCATCTCTGGAGTCTTCAAGTTCTGAGAATCTGAAACACTAGATTTCGGATATTTAGCCACTTCGAGATCCGCTAGATCTGAACCATCTAGATCCGGGCCATCAATGACTCCCGGTTCCTGAGAGTTTTGTTCATAACTTCGATTGCGAGAGGCTATGTCATTTTCCTTTCTAGGAAAGATACCTTCAAAGAATTGAGCATTCCTTGATTCCATGATTGTACCCTAGTGGATATCTGGAATATCTGACTTATGCACTAAGAATCGATAGGCACTACTGTTATTTGCATATCCGATGAATATGCAATCTACAGTCTTAGGTCCAATCTAGATCTGCTTTGGCTTGGGTACTTCAACCTTTGCCAGACAACCCCATACCTTTAAATATTTGTAGGTGGGTTTCTTTCCCTTCCATGATTCATATGGAGTTTTGTCCTTACCCTTATGTGGGACTCTGTTAAGAATTGTATTAGCGGTAAGGACGGCTTCTCCGCACATGTTTTGGGGAAGACCGGAATTGATGAGCAAGACATTCATCATTTCCTTCAATGTGCGGTTCTTACGTTCCGCCACACCGTTTGATTGAGGTGAGTATGTAGACATCGTTTGATGAACAATGCCTGATTGGGCACAATATTTCTCAAATGGCGCTACGTATTCTCCCCCTCTATCGCTACGAATTGATTTAATCTGCATGCTTAGTTGATTCTCAACTTCTGCTTTGTAACGTTGGAACGCTTCAAAGGCTTCATCCTTACTTTTCAACAAGTAAAGGTAACAATACCTTGTGCTATCATCAATGAATATCACAAAGTACTTGTTCCCCCTCTAGTTTGTGCAAACTTCAAATCACATATATCTGTGTGAATACGTTCTAGAGGAGCGGTATTCCTTTCAACGGATAAAAAAGGAAACTTTGTGAGTTTTGCCTCTACGCACACCTCACACTTATGTTGAGGGTTTACGTCGATAGACGGCAACAACTCCATCTTTACCAGCCTTTGGATAGACTTGTAGTTAACGTGTCCTAATCTATGATGTCATAAATTAGAAGACTCAAGCAAATAAGAAGAAGGTTCAACTTTATTACTTGGGCCTTAATCTGAGACATGGCATTCACTTTGAAGAGGCCTTCACATACGAAGCCTCTCCCCACAAATGTGTCATTCTTAGTGAGTACAAACTTATTGGATTCAAACACCAGCCTAAAACCAACATTAACCAATAAAGGTCCAGAAATTAAATTTATTCTAATCTCTGGGACGTGCATCACTTCCTTCAGAGTGAGCTCATTTCCGGAAGTCATCTTCAAAACCACCTTTCCTACCCCCAGCATGTCCGAGGAAGCATTGTTACCTATGGACAGCTTCTTGTCGGTGACCGGTGTGTACGTGGAGAAGGCATCTTTGTTGGAACAGATGTGTCTAGTAGCACCTGTGTCCATCCACCACTACATCGGATTCTCAACCAAGTTGGCTTCTAGCACCACTGCCGAGAATTCCTCAATTATGTCATCCATGAGTGTGTCTGTTACACCTCGTAATTTTAAGACAATAATTAGAGGATGTAATTAAGAATGTAAGATTCGAATCTTGGATATGGGGTATATTTATATATGCTAATCCGGAAATTAGTATACAAGAGGATGTGATTCCGGAAAGATGTTGGTCACAATGAGGGTGACGTTGGATACTTATAGCAATAATTGTATATTCCCGTTATGGAATAGTATTGTATTATAAAATTTTGACATTGAGGATACGAGGCTTATGAAATTCTCTGGAATTAAAAGAAGTGGGTTTAAGATTTATTAATTGAAGAACTTGGGGGCCAAAGTGTAAAAAGGAAAAATCAAATTTTTTTTATAAACCTACACTCTTCATCTTCATCTTCATTCTAAACTTAACCAAAAACCTCACATCTCTTCTCCAAACCCACCCCCCTGCTGGCTGAAAATCACCCCCAACCCCATACCCAATTTAAGATTTTTATCTTCTCTTCCTAGACTACTTTTTTCACTAAAAATTAGAAGCAAAACAACACCAAAACAGTGGCAAAAACAGCCACTGCTGGCCGAAATTGTAGCCCAGAAATTTCGAATTTTTGGGATGAAATTTTGGAAGAAAAACGTGTAAGGATGATGGCCTAACATTGTAGAACACTTGCATGTCAATTGGAGTTGAAGAAGTGAACAAAAAAGAGGAGAAAAATTACAAAACAGTGGGATTTTCGGACAAACAGTGGGCAGAAAATTGCGGACTGTTTTGGGCGAATTTGAGGTATAAAAATTCTTCTTTCTATGATATAATTGGAATGCATGTTGTTAGAATTAAGGTTATGAATTTGTGTTAAGGAGAAATTGGAATTTAAGCGTTGTATGTGATAATTTTGGGCTAGTTGTCAATTTGGGACAGATTTTGGTATTATTGGATTCGTTGGTTATTGTTGTTATTATTGTCACTAATTGCATGATGAAATTGAAAGGAAACATTGATATTTAGTTGGAATTAGTTATATGAAAGTATTGGAATACGAAATTGGATTTTAGGAGTTAAGATAAGAGTTATGGAATTAGGATATGTTGTGGCCAAGAACTTGTATGAAATTGTTGGACATGTTGCGATGTATATGGATTATTTTAGGGACTGTTTTGTGGTGTTATAATGCTAAAAATTTAGTTATCATTATGCATGTTTAAGTGTGGTAATTGCTAATGTAAGTCCTAAAGGAATAAGGGTGTAGAAAGGTGTAGAAAGGCTTCACATTCTACCCTCGTTGTTGTTGGAACATTGACTATTTTGTGGGTTGCTTTTAAGGTGGATTAAGAGGCTAAATTTACATGAGAAGTGGGTGTGTAAATTCCCTTTATTGTTTTTTTGGTTGTGCCCTTAATTGGTGCTTGGTTATTGATGTTATTAGCATCATTTGAAAGTTGTGGAAACATGTATAAACGGGGGAAGTGCTACCAGAATTTTTACAGAATAAGAAGTCGTTATTCGATATAAAGTATGCTAGTAACCATAGAATTAACGAACGTATTATCATTATTATAGGTTGAAGTTCTCTAACGAGGCATATTCTAATATTGGGTGGATTAGTTCATCTAAAAGGTATGTGAAACCCTTACTTCTTTCTTTTGGCATGATTTAATGAAAGTACGGCGGACGTACTTGATTCTTATACAGTTAAATTCCTAAAGAGGATTGTTATGAGAAGTGCCTATGATTTTTCAGCAAAGAGTTTATTATGACATTATTATAATAATTTTATTGAGAGTCAAATGATAATATTTACTTGCATATGGTTACTCATGATATCTACTCGTGCTAAGTGTTACTACTTCACCTCAACGAGTCCCGGGCCGGGTTACGTTCGTGCACAACCTTGCATTTTTCACCGAGACCCTCACTAGAGGGCCGGGTTATGTAGGATAGATCCATAGATGATATATGACTTTACCGAGTCTCAGCATGGGTCGGGTTATGATATGATTCCACCGAGTCCCGCATTAGTGGGTCGGGTTACGTTACAGGTATATATATGTATATGGACAGGCATTCATGTTTTCTTGACTTGACTCTCATTTTTATAAGGCACAACTGACTTTTATGGTTTATGGCACAGTTGGATTTGGATCCTGATTTTTATACTGATCTCACATTTTACATTGGCTCACGATGATCTCTTTTCTGACTTCATGTTTTACATACTCAAGACATTATTTCATCGACCCCTTTCCTCGGGGGGATGCGTTTCATGCCCGCAGGTACATGTTTTCAGTTTGGTGAACCTCAGGCCTAGGTTTCTACTCAGCAGGTTGGGAAGCTCCTTTGATCTAGAGCTTTGTCATTTTGGTACCGCACCTCTTTTAGACTTATGTTTGTATTTAGGGGCACGACGGGGCCCTGTCCAGTCATATGTCGTTGTCCTTCTTATAGAGGTCTGTAGACAGTTGTGGGTTGTACTTATGTAAGGGTTATAACTCTGTTTTGGTCAGTCATGCTATTGTACTCTGTGTTGGGGTGTCCCGTGTATATATGATATTATCTAGTGGCAGCCTTGTCGGCTTACCTGTTGTATTGTGTTGGCTAGCTGTGACTCCTCAGGAGGCAAGTACATTCGGGGGTAGAGGTAGCCTTGTCGGCTTGCCTACCCTGCCATATGTTGTTATTGCAGCGTTATGCTGCCGAATTTCAGACTCATTAGGTGTTAGTTGGATTAAGTGTGACATGTCAGGATAATGATGTCATTAGGGCCGTTAGTCGCGGCCCATCGGGTCGGGTCATGACAGTGTCCTTGACGACGTTAGTATGCGCCTTGCCTTTCGACTTGGCTTTCTGTTGTTGCTCAGTCTTGAGCTTGCGGCATTCCTTGATCCTGTGACCAGGTTTTCCACAGTGGTGACAGTTACCTTTGAACGTCTCCGCTTGCGTGGGCCTTGCCGTCTTTCTGGAACTTCCGCTTCTTGCTTGGGTTTCCTTTGGCCTCAGCCAGATTTGCCTTTGCCTCAGCAGGTTGTCTACCCCTAAGCAAGGCCTTCTTGTTATCTTCCTGGATTTGGAGTTTGATAACAAGTTCTTCAAAGGTCATCTCCTTTGTCTTGAGTTTTAAGTAACTCATTCCACGAAGGAGGTAACTTTTCGATCAGCGATGCAACAAAAAACTGCTCGTTTGGTTTTAATCCTTCCAAATCCAGGTGATGTATCATCATTTGGAATTCCTGGACTTGGGACATCACTGTCTTGCTATCCACCATTTGGAATTTTAGAAATTTCCCAACGATGAACTTCTTAGTACCCGCATCTTGTGAGTTGTACTTCTTTTGCAGTTTTTCCCACAGCTCTTTGGCAGTGCCAATGGTGTAATAGACCGTGTAGAGAGGGTCTTCTAAGCAGTTCAGTATGTAATTCTTGCACATGAAATTGCTATGATTCCATGCATTACGAACCATCTTCGGGCCGTTAACGACATGGATACCAAGGCCCCCTTCACCCGTTTCAGCAGGCAAAAAGTTTATTTCATCTCCAGCTTGTGGAGGATCTTCCGTTAGGAACCGGGCCATGCCCATAACTGTTAAGTAGAACAATATCTTTTGCTGCCATCTCTTAAAGTCAGAGCCCATGAATTTTTCAGGGCGATCATGATATGAGGCAGAAGGTGGAGCACCAACGGTCGGGAAGGCAGCGGAGTTGCTGCCTTGAATAGTAGCGGTTGCATCAGTGAAGGCAGCAGAGTTGCTGCCTTGGCCAGTAGCGGCATTAGCGGCATTACCGGGGAAGGCAGCAACGTTGCCTTGAGTGGCAGCAGCAGCAGCAGCAGCAGCAGCATCGGTCATATTTCCAACCATGTTACATCAGTTACAGTAAGTGAATATTGTCTTAAACTTATTGGTTACAAAGGATGTAGGAAACGGAAATTACAAGTAACTGCTAAGTAATACAAGAATTGAAATTCCAATTTAACAAGAAACTGAAATTACAATGATCTTGAACAAGAAAACTGGGACTGTTTTTGGTGTATGCTGAGTCGAGTGTTACCACTCTGTCTTTAAGACAATATTGCCCCGTATGTATCCTTTCTACGTCCTGGACAATTGTCTCCCAAGATAAAACAGTAAATGAACAATTGAACAAAGGAAACTCAAGTGTTACCGTGAAGAATTTTGAGTAATGAAATGATGCTTGGAAGGTTGTAGGAAGAACTGAAATCTGTTTGTGTTTATGTATTTTCGTGTTAAGTGTGTAGCTCAACAATGGTGACAAGAGGTTCTTTATATAGTATAAGGAGAGGCTGTTGAACTGCCTCCATAAGTGCCATTACTGGCCAAGTAATGGCCATTATGGAGGTAGTAATACCACCAAAATAAATGGTGAAGATGTGCAACAGATTGACCATTTAGGAGGAGTAATTCAGCCAAAATAAATGGTTGAATTGAGTGATGTGGCATTTCTGATCTCTCTGCCCAATTCTGACTTTCTGGAAACTTCAGGAACCAAACTGTACATCTTGAAACTTCAGGGACCAAACTATACATATGAAAGAATTCTGGTCCAAACTGTACATATGAAACTTCATGGATCAAACTGTACATATGGCAAAGTTTTCTGGTCCAAAAAGATAATATCAGAAGAAGCACAACCCGTGAACCCGGAACCGGACGGGCGGGCGGCGGCGGCGCGGGCGTGGCCTTTCCTTGAACCGAAGCACATCTAGGTCCTCGCGCCTTTAAACACATGGGATACCCCTTGGGGTCCCAAACCCCAAACCCCAAACCAACTTTGAGACTTATAAACAAAACAATTCATTCTTCCTTCACCGATGAGGGAGAATTGATCACAATACCACACTTTTCCATGCTTCAAACACCTCACTTCGTGAACCAATATCTCTTTCATTTCTCAATGAAATTTGATGATTCTTGGCCCTACGGTTATCTACGTACTTAGTAGATCATGCACGTGTGAAGAACCGGATTCTCCAACATACGTAACACTAGTGTTTAAGTCGTTAAAGTTGGTCGGTCGCAACTCCCGCCAAAGGCAAATTTTCAACAATCCCCTCTTGATGTGATTTCTTAACTAATGTGTGACATTATATAACAAATGATATTACAATTTATTTAAATATTTATATTGATCGAAAATGATATAATTTATTCAAATATTATATTTGCTAAAATAAGACTCTTTCTATCCCAATTTATGTGACACCATTTGACTTCACAAAAAATTTAAGAAAGAAAGGTTGTCTTTTGAAATTTTGTTCTAAACAAACCTTAGACAATTGTGTGGCTATAAATGTTTCGATAAAAGAATTTTTTAAAAATATTATTTCCTAATTATAAAAAGATGACATTCTTTATGAGACACACTAAAAAGAAAATGATATCACATAAATTGGGATAGACAAAGTACAACACAATATAATACTCTTTTCAGATAAAAAAGAGTGTCGACTTATCAAATAAAAAAAGATTTAACGTTACTTTTATGGATTTGTCCTTATTAAGTGTTAAGTGAGTAATTCTCAATAACTATTTAACTCGAGACATTTTGATCAATTTATCTTTTTTTATTAGAAGTTAATATTTTCTTATGGGTATTCAAATGGCTAAGTGGACACCATTTCTCAAATTATTTATAGATTTTTTGATTTACACTTTCCTTAAGAAATCTTAATTAAGAGGAGTATTTGACTTATTTATGTTCAAGTTATAATTTCTTTCTATTACATATTTACTCTATCTATGTGTCATCTTTATTAATAACAAAAGATAAAATGGAGAAAAAATTAATTAATTATGTTTTAAACTTTTAAAATCATAAATAATTTAAGATAATTATATTTTAACACCACAATAAATAATTTGAGACGGAAAATATATAATATGATAATTACGACATAATCTTCACTGTACACATGGAGGTAGAGATGACAGTGGATCCTGAACCCGGTCCGGATCCATTTTATAGGATATAGATCTTCAAAATTTGGACCCGACGGATCCGGATCGGACCCGGATCCATTTTTGACGGATAAAATCTGGATCTTGATCTTGTATTTGAGATCCGTATCCGGTCCAGATCCGACCCGTGGATTCATTTTTTATTAAATATATTCATAACCTAGAATGTAATTTTATAATTATTTTCTTAAAATTGCTAAGCACATCCTTGCAAGTTTAATTCTCAAAACAAGTTTAATTTATCCCCGCGTTAACTCAAAAACCAAAAAATAAAGAGGTAACTTCGATAATAAAATCAATGTTATATTAGTGAATGACTAACATCTCCATAGACAAGTAGCTAACATTATATTCACTTCATTTGTGAAGATTCCAAGCACATGCAAGTTCTGCATTGTGGAAATATTAGTCAACATTTTCCACAACTATTGTCATTGTCCAACATTTTCAATTAATAGCTTACCATCAAAACGAGACAACGAACAAAATATCTCATATGAACATTTCAAAATTGAAACACAGTAAATTGTTAGCTAAGTAAAAATCGTCTGTCAGTTCAAAAAAAATATTCTTAGCAAGGTTACATTTTTTTTACATGTGGATCCAGATCCGATCCGTGGACCCGGTGGATCTGATGGATCCGGATTTGGATCTAATTTTTATGGACCCGAATGGATCTGGATCTAGTAGGATCATGTCCAGATCCGATCTGTTGCCATCCCTACAGGGAGGTCATATGTGTTTCATACGTGGTTTGAGTGATTTGATCGTTGAGTAATTCTATTATCAGTATGGCTTTAAAGATCCTATTATTAGTTGGTCTCAAATTCCTAAATATTAGATAAATTATAATGTTACTATTGTAACCAATATAAAACTAATAATAATAATTTGAAGAGAATAGTAAATGACAATTTTGTTTATTGTAGAGTCTTTTAACGAAGGGCAAAAAGTCCAATTAATATTTTAAAAATATTTTGTGTTTTAAATATAACTAATGTCTATAAACATGCAATTGCACGTTATTCCCAAATAATTTCAACTCTAGCAAAAAGTATTAGATAATATTATTTATAGTTATATACCGTTTTCAAAAATTTGGTTTGTTCATCAATATTGTGCCTTTGTTATCATATCTTCATAGACCTGCAATATTCCTACAAGATAAAGTACCTGCAATACAAATCAACAGGAATACATTAATAGACGATACTCAAAGGGAAAAAGAGAGATTTACAATTAGCTTGATAGATAAACAACTTTGTTTGGTCCATACAAATTCATAAATGTATTCCAACGTGAATAAGGGAGTACAATGAATCCTCATAGGAATCAATTTAATTGGTTAATTAAAGCAATAAAAAGAACGAATTTAAGAAATTACCAACTACATTCTAGTTGAATCCAAGTCTAATATTAGACAAAGTCAAGATACTACAATTTTATCCAATGATAATTATTATTTAAAGAAATAATTTAGTTTTTAAAAGACATAAAAATCATTAATATTCAAAGATATTTTGATCAAGCAATATTTATATTCATGTTTTTATAAAGTTGGGACTTGATTGGGATTTGAATTCCTTGCAAATTCATATTTGTTAGGCAAAATTTTTATCAAAAGACGCTTTGTAAAATACATGAAATAGGAAACAAAATTCGAGATATTAATGCCCACATCAATATTACTTTCGTTGTGTACACATATTATTAGAAACATCCGCAAAAGACTATTTGAGATACATTGATAATTAATTTATCGGATAGAGATTTTACAATCGGTGGCGAAGATATATTGAGAATGAACCATAGATAAAGATCTTCTGTTATACGAATTCCATGAACATACTTGCATAATGTAAGGGAGCTACAGATCAAATAAAAATAAGATGAACATAATTCAATCGACTATAAGTACAATTTCGAATGTCGGTAATAAAGTCGTCCGACTTCAGTAATAACACTTAGCAAAATAGTAACTTTAAAAAGTAAATGCATCAAAATTTAATGAACACAAGGGTTTAAATTTTCATAAGTTATATAATATATATAACTTATGATGGTCAATGATCAAATGTATTGTATATATATATTATATACAAGTACAAATTTCTTTCTTTACAGATTTACAATATAAAATGAAAAGGAATTAAAAGTTGAAGTCGCAGATGACTTCTGCCTGAAAAATCTAACTAAGTAGACATAGATAACCTCTCATTACAATCGTTCTATACAAAATTAATCTAGAATCTAAACAGCGAATTGTAATGTTGGACAGAATGGTGTCAACACACTCAAGCAACACTTGTGATCCATATTTCTGAGATGAAATTCCGAGAGCTCTCTTGGTATTTTTGCAATCTAATTCTGGATATCTATACATTGTTGTGGCATCTCTATTTATAGTAGAGAGTTCCCTTGAAAGGCTCATCGATCGGTTGTGGAAGTTGAGGATAAGATTGGCAGCTTGTGGTAGATGATTAAGGAGTGAAAATCCCAACAACTTTGACTTTTTTCTTACTTGACTTCTTCCCCAAGCTTTGACTCTTTCTCCCACATTTTACACAGCTCCAATTCACCACGCCTAAGTCGTTTTTACCTCACAGTAAAATATTACTGTTTAACGTGAAGTAAGGCAAAACTGTTTTTCGAAGATGTTGGTCCGAATGTTATGACATTTGTCCTAACATTTTTATGCATTTAAATCAATACTTTAGAAGATATCTTGGGTCAAATATCACAACACCAAACCCAACATTAACAATCTCCCTATTTTTCCTTTCTTCACAAAACTCATTACAAACATAAATTGATTTAGGATATTGAGACAAATGTTGTCCGACATTTGTGATCAATAATATCAATGTTATGCTCCCCCTTAACATGCGGTGACTTTCAAGTAATCATGCGTGTACCAATGCATATGATTAAAAAAATAAGAAAGATGTTAGCGCATAAATACATACCATCCACTTATATAGATTTATATACAGACCATAAAAAGAAATATTCAATTGTCCACATAAATCAATATTCATTATGTCGATCAATTAACTGCTCAGATTGAGCAACATTCACAACCCTTATATAGTATCAACCAATAGCAACATCTCCTCCTAACTCATCGTACATCAGCATCAGCTTCTAACAACTTTCTACTCATGCATAAGTGCTTCTCTGCACAGAACAACAGCCGCTAGCCTTCTTCCTCAGCTCCCCCTACATCAGCACTTCATCTGCTTCCCTCGGCTTCAGCAGCATTATTTTCTCCCCCTTTTTGTGAAGAAAGTAGCAGCATGACATGGTCTCTGGCTTGAATCAGAGCATTCTTCACATAATCAACCTCAGAGATTTGTTGGTTGATCTTTGCAATTTGATTCACAAGCCATACAATAGACAATTGAGACTGTCTTGGACCAGTGTTGCTAAGAATGTTGGTGACATTTCTATCAACATCTGCATTATTTTCTTCCATTTTCCAGGGTAGATAGATGACTCTGTCTCTATTCTTCAAAACTGCTTTCTTTACTGTGTATAGTTCATGAGCATTCCCTAATGTGTTCTCTCTCTTAGGCTTAAGACCTTGGGTAGTTAAAACTTTGTATATCAGAGAGGGATAATGGAGGATTGAGGCTGATTCTTTTTGTGCCAAGTTGGCAACTTGATGGAAGATCATCTTGCCCATATCAACTCTCAAACCTTTCCTAATTTCATACAGCATGGTGGCTTGTTATGTAGTTACAATTGACTCATTCATTGAAGGAAGCCAATTGTGTATAGCAATTTTGTGAAGGGTGGAAAACATGACTGTTAATTTAGAGGCTGGACATCTAGAGATCCACTTATGCATTATACCTCTTGTGAGGTACTCAATTACTTCATCACTATTGTCCACTGTAGGGTCTGCTTCTCTAACATTCTCCTCAACATTTAATCACATACATTGGTTTATAACAGCAGATGTGAATAAATATACTTTATTATAGAGATAGACCTTTCCAAATTTCTTAGAGGAGGTATCCTATATAGCAGAGCTCAAATTAGCATAAAATAACCTGACTATTTTATGAACATACGATCCTTTCTCAATAACAGATTCTAGGAGCTATCTTTCTTTTAATAACTCTACCAAATCATATTCTGAATAGGAGACAATGTCTAATACTTTTTTAGACCTAATAACTCTATTCTTGTATCAGTCCCAATTATCATAATTAGTTTTAGAATAGAATTTGTCTAAGTAGATAGATACCTCAAGGTCTGAATCAGATTTAGTTTTGCTGGAGGATGTTGGTGTTTGTGTCTCTTCTGATGTTGGCTAAAATGATGCTTGAGATGTTGTGGCATCAGTGGCAACATTCGAAGTAGCACTCGATTTGGCATATCTGGGAATTCCATTTGGAAAGAATTGCTTCAGTGGAGTTTCATCAGGAACTTCCTCATTTTCTTGAGACACATTTTGCGGTATAAAAGCAATTGGTTCTTCTTCACTCTGTTCAGTTGAGAGCACAAAATTTGTGTCGTCACTGTCACTGCTCGAGCAAGCAGGTATAGATATATCAAATCTAGACCTTTTGTTGCTCGGCTCTTCATGAACTGTTCTTTCAAACATTCTACTCGATCGACGAGTAAGAAAGGTAGAGGATCTTGGTCTTTTACCCAATACTGAAATGTCAGATGTTTCATCAACATCTATTGATTGTTGTCATCACCTGAGTAGCTAATGTCTAAAGGTTCATCTAAACCTTTAAATACTATAGCTTTGAACAAGTCCTCTGTGGATGGTGAAGAAGATAACCGACAGGGTTGCTGCAGTGTACTTATTGGGGTGTTGGTAGGAGTGTTGGCTGACATTGGTGTTGACATTGGAGAGGTTTCCATCGGTGAATATTGTGGATAAAATTTTGGGAATTTAGGGTTTGAGATTGAGAATGAAGTTTGAAATGGTGATGACTCCATCGGATAAGAAGATGTATACCCGATGTGATTTTCCTTTTTTTTTATTATTTTATGGGAAAATTCAAAATGATAAAATGATAGCAAATAAGAGGAACATTTTTATTCATGGCTAACCTTTCTTAGCAACAAAAATTCCTTAGTTTTGGGTGTTTCATTTTTACACAATAACTTACACCTAAAATATTGGGATAAAACAAATAAACATCACGATAAGGATAAACTTTAATCTCATCATTTTAGCTTTTGAAATTCCTGTAAACAAGGCATATAATAGGGAGAGAGATCTGAAGATTCAACGATAAGATAAGTACAATATCCGAACACAAATCACATTATGAAAATGTCAACTGCAATGTTGGCAACATTTTGGACTACACAAGTATTTTGATCCCCCAATAACGTTTTTGGCAATAAATCAAGACACGTTTTATATGTATTTTATGAGTTTGACCACTGGACCAATGTAACATTTTTCCCATCGTGTCCTTGATCTAATCATATAACACATACAAAGAAATTTTCCATGTCAACAATAAGAATACTTATTTAGTATTCTCAAAATTCTTTTGAAGCACACGATACTCCTATTGATTAGGAACGATATCTTTTCAAGGGATTTGCCCATTTTGCATAGTTTCCAAATATTTGTGTAGGTTTTACCTTATTTTTATACTCCATTTTTATGATATACATGTATTTATATATCATCGCAGAGAACATTTTCACGTTGGAATTACATTCTTCTTGAATGATCATGCTTGTGTGACTAAAAGTTATGTATCATACATCAACAATAATCAGTCAGTAATATTACATAGGTAAATGTCACCCGAAATGTTAGACAATGTTTCAGCCAACATTCACCAACAATGCCTTTTTTAGAGATTACAAAGACCAAGAGATTTCTTCAAACTAGAAAATCTCTCATGGTCCAACGCTTTTGTAAAAATACCAGCTAGTTGATGAAGAGTGTCAACATGTTCAATTTTAACTAGCTGTTTTCAACTAAATCTCTTCAAAACTGATGTCTAATATCAATATGTTTTGTACGTGAGTACTGAACTGGATTTTTGGAAATATTTATAGCACTCAAATTATCACAGTACAAAATTAAAATGTTGCTAGTAAATCCATAGTCGTCAAACATGTGTCTTAGTCATATTAATTGAGAGCAACAACTTACCGCTGCTACATATCAGATTCAGCAGTTAAAAGTGAGACACAGTTTTGTTTATGACTATACCATGAAACAAGATTATTACCAAGATAAAAACATCATCCACTTGTACTTTTTCTATTATCCACATCTCCAGCCCAATCCGGGTCACTAAATCCTATTAAGTTAGGATTAGTGTCTTTAGAATACCAAATTCCCAACTCACATGTGCCAGTAACATACCGAATAACACGTTTCACGGCATTTAAGTTGGACATTTTGGGACGGGTTTGAAAACGTGCACAAACACAAACACTAAACATAATATCTGGGTGACTAGCAGTAAGATAAAGAAGGCTACCTATCATAGATCGATATAATGTTGGGTCGACATTTTTACCAACATTATCCTTATATACCTTCTGCGATGAACCCATTGGAGTTTTCATCTGTTTAGCGTTCTCCAAACCAAATCTCTTAGCTAGATTCTTAGCATATTTACTTTGTGAGATGAAAATTTCATCTTCACTTTGCTCAATCTGCAAATCTAAGGAAAAAGTTAGTTCCCCAATCATGCTAATTTCAAATGTCGATGACATAGATTTAACAAATGACTTTAGATAAGACTGTGAGGTCGAACCAAAGACTATGTCATCTACGTAGATTTGAGCAATAATAATATCTACACCGTGACATTTAATGAATAAGGTACGATCAGCTTCACCACAGTTAAAACTAAATTCAAGAAGGGAGTTAGTTAGACGATCATACCATGCACGAGAGGCTTGTTTCAACCTATACATAGCCTTTTTGAGCTTGTACATATAGTGTGGATGGTAGGGATCTTCAAATCCTTTCGGTTGTTCAACATAAACTTCCTTATCAAGGTAACCATTTAAGAATGCACCTTTTACATCCATTTGGTGTAAAGTAATTTTCAGACAACAATCAATAGCAAGTAAAAGTCTAATTGACTCAATTCTAGCCACATGTCCGAAGGTTTCGTCATAATCAATTCCTTCAACCTGAGTATAGCCTTGTGCAGCTAGACGAGCTTTGTTTCTAACAACTGTTCCCGATTCGTCTGATTTATTTTTAAAAATCCACTTAGTTCCAATTATATTTGTATTATTTGGATGTGGAACTAAGTCCCATACTTCATTTCGAGAGAATTGTTCAAGCTCTTCTTGCATTGCTTGAATCCAAAAATTATCTTTGAGTGCTTCTAAAATATTTTTTGGTTCTAAAGTAGATATAAAACAAGAAAGACTAACCTCTTGGTATATGGTAGACATACACACATACCTTACCATTTCTCTGTAGTTGAGTGGTTCTTTCCCTCTTATTTTAATTCATTCAAAAACTCCCTTATCACCTGGCCCATGGGATGGTTCTTCCTAATCATTGATACCTCGTCCCTTCGAACTTGATCTCGAAATTCAGCATTTGACTCCTCATCCACAGCCTTTGTGGTCTCTATTTTAGGTTCAGATGTTGTTTCGGGTGTGGTAACATTTGGAGCAACATCTGATTCTTCACCAGTCTGCGCATTTTCCACTTTCAGACAATCTCCATAGACGGTACCTTTATGGCTAAGTTTGGGTAAGCCTTTAACCGCTTCATATAAGACCAATTTCTCTAAATTGCAGTAGTTGACATGCCCAACTTTTGATGCCATTGTATTGTGTCATCGACCTTAGCATTGTTGCATGTTTCTTGTCTTACAACAAGATAGCAATTTTCACATGTTCTAGTACCTGTCACGACACATACATTGGCTTCATTAGTAACCACACAAGCACTCTTATTGAATTTTACCTCAAGATTTTCATCACACAGTTGACTAATACTAATCAAATAAGCCATTAATCCCTCAACGTGTAAGACATTTCTTAAGGCTGGAAATCCAGGAACATCCAAGATTCCTTTTCCAATTATTTTGCTTTTACTCTCACCTTCATAAGTCACGTTTCCTCCATTGAATGACTCATAGTTCTTTAGAAAGCCTTTTGTACCTGTCATGTGGCGAGAACATCCACTATCAAAGTATCAAGAACCTGAAATGTTAGTTTTAATGCAGTTATACAGACATTACAAGTTAAGTCCATTTTAGGAACTCAAACTCTCTTAATTTTTTTTTATTTTTTCTCTCAGAAATGTTGCTTCGAAAGTTATCTGAAATGTTGGACAACATTTTTAGGCAACATTTTGCTCTCAGAATGTTGAAGATTGTAATAGTATGGTTTTAAGTGTCCAGGGGAGTAACAATAATTGCACACAAACTTCAGATTATTCTTTGACAGATATGAGAAACTCTTATGCATCCCCTTTTCTTTTACAAAACATATTTTCTTATTATTATCAAAGAATTTAGAGTAGCCAGTTTTAAGAGTTTGTACCCAATTCATGCATGTGTAGGTTTACTAAAGTTAAGAATCTCATTCAATTTTGAAGTCCCCGTGTTGAGATTATCAAATGTTGCTTCAACTAAATCCAATTTTGCACGGCTCTTACCGAATTCATTATCCTTTTTGGTAAGTGCAATCTCTAGTCGGGTTATCGTGACTTTTAATTATACATTCTCACGAGTTAAAGATTTTACATTTGTGTCAAGTTGCTTGGATTCTATGATTAAGGCTTTACAAAGATTTTGTAATTCTTTAATCATATCATCTTTGGAATCAACTTGATCCACACAATCAATCTCACTAATAGAAATAAAATCACTAAAGCAATTAACATCAGAATAGTTAAAGAATTCGTACATCTCAGATGTCGCTGGGATTGTAGATGTCGTTGCTGATGTTGAAGCAAATGTTGTGACATTTGAGACAACATTGTCGATGACATCTTCATAGTCCGATAGAGACTGTTCGAAAACAGTAGCCAGCATTGCTTGTGATTCGACTTCTTGATGTCCTTCATCATCACTAAGAGAAACAAATAGACTCTTACCAAATTTTCTAAGCGTATTTGCATATTCATTAGCATAATGACCCCAACCCGAGTATGCATGACATTGCACGGACTCAAGCTGTTTGGGATCAAATTTGGTACGATCCGAGTTGGTTTTTCTCAGTTGGTTTCCTTTTTGTACATTTGAAGGAAATCTAGTGGACTTTTGATTGAAGGCTTGGTTTTTGTGCTCTTTAGATTTGGATTAATTTATCTCATTATTGAACTTTCTCACCATCGAATTGTATTTTCGAGTGAGTAAGGCAACATTTGCACCTTCACCAATTTATTCAAGATTCTCATCATCTTCTTCGATTTGACTCTCCGAGGATTGAACTTGAAGTGCCACATTCTTGCTTTTATACAATTCCTTTTGATTCTCAATGTTCATCTCATAAGTTTTGAGTATGCTCATCAAGGTATGAAGGTCCATTGTGGCAAGATTTTGAGCTTCTTCAATAGCACAAATCTTTAAATTGAACTTTTCATGAAGAGAACAGAGAGCCTTTTCAACAAGTTGAGTGTTGGTTAAAGGTTCACCAAGCACTTGACATTCATTTGAGATGTCAATCAACTTTTTAAAATAATATTTAATATCATCCGCTTCTTCCATCCTTAAACGTTCATATTTACTCATGAGCATGCATAACTTTGTTCGACGAACACTTGAGCTACCTTCACAATGAATTTGTAAAGTATCTCATGCGTCCTTAGCCGTAGAGCAGTTTTGAATAATTTTGAACATGTAAAGATCAACCCATCCAAAAATTGCATTTAAGGCCTTTTCGTTAAAGCTAGCATTATTGGTTTCTTCCGCAATCCATTCGGATTCAGGCTTAACAAGAATGTCACTTTCCTCATCCGGTGGCAACATTGGAACATCATACCCATTGGTTATAGATCTCCATGCCCTAACATCAATTGATTTGATATGAGAACGTAGGCGAATCTTTCAATAAGCATAGTTCGAACCATCTAAAATGGGAAGCCTACTAATAGTTGGATTTGCTGGATCCATAGCTTAAAATGACAAGACCAAGCACTTATTGTGTTAAGTGTTGGCTCTGATACCACTTGTAAGGGAGTTACAGATCAAATAAAACAAGATGAACAAAATTCAATCGACTACAAGTACAGTTTCTGAATGTCGGCAATAATATCGTCCGACACCAGTAACAACACTTATCAAAACAGTAACTTTAAAGAGTAAATGCAGCGGAATTTAAAGAACACAAAGATTTAAATTTTCATAAGTTATATATATTATATAACTTATGATGGTCAATGACCAATGTATTGTACATATATTATATACAATTGTACAAATTTCTTTCTTTACAGATTTACAATATAAAATGAAAATGAATTAAAAGTTGAAGTCGCAGATGACTTCTGCTTGAAAAATCTAACTAAGTAGACATAGACAACCTCTCATTACAATCGTTCCATACAAAACTAATCTAGAATCTAAACATCGAATTGTAATGTTGGACAGAATGTTGTCAACACACTCAGACAACACTTGTGATCCATATTTCTGAGATGAAATCCCGAGAGCTCTCTTGGTATTTTTACAATCTGATTCTGGATATCAATACACTGTTGTGGCGTCTCTATTTATAGTAGAGAGTTCCCTTGAAAGGCTCATCGACTCGGTTGTGGAAGTTGAGGAAAAGACGGGCAGCTTGTGGTAGATGATTAAGGAGTGAAAATCTCAACAACTTTGACTTGTTCCTTACTCGACTTCTTCCCCAAGATTTGACTCTTTCTCCCACGTTTTACATAGCTCAAATTACCACGCCTAAGTCATTTTTACCTCACAGTAAAATATTACTGTTTAACGTGAAGTAAGGCAAAACCGTTTTTCGAAGATGTTGGTCCGAATGTTATGACATTTATCCCAACATTTTTATGCATTCAAATCCGTACTTGAGAAGATATGTTAGGTCAAATGTCACAATACAAAACCCAACATTAACACATAGTATTACAACAAATACACCATAATAGTTAAATCTAAAATAATTTTATTTAATAGGTTAAAAAGAATGAAAAAGTCCGACGAAAATTCATTCCTATAAAAGCTATAATTCTTCAAGTAGTCTCCATAACAACGTTTAAATAATAGTGAATCTCAAGCTATTAGTAACGGCTAATTGGTAGATTAATAGAATTAGGATTATTAGTAATTAAATGTTAATAGTAATAGTAAGGATATAAAATTAGTTTAATATGTTAAGGCTATTTTGATCAACCAATATTTATATTCACGCTTTTAAAATAATATAGATATAAATAAATTAAGATTACTTGAAATTATAATTTAATTCCAAATTTTCACATATTACTTTGCATTTCTTCTAATTAAAATGTACCATTAATAATATTTAAATGCTTCACAATTTTATTCGTCATGCTCGTATAAAGAACATTAAAACTGACATTCACTTGTCTATATAAAAGTTGTCCTCGAAATTTGTAAGCTCAATATGCCCATTCCAATAATTGACTTTACTATTTTGTTAACAAAATATATTCACTCTTCAAGGTTATTGGTATTCCATGAAATAAATGTATATTCTTTCAATTCAATATCATTTGAGAGAGGTGTTAAATATTATATTTAAAATAAAATAAGAATAGACTAGTATTTTCATGTATCTTGAAATTAGAAACCAAAGAACACAAGTGAGAATTTACTCATGTGTGAAACATTATCGAGAGTAGGATTTTTTTTTGATTAATCAGATCGAGAGTAGGAATCTAAATTCATGTATCTTGACTAAAGCAATGAATTCCAAACAACCTTGATGGTTGTCCTCTAAGTCTTCACAAACCATTAATATGATCTTTCTTGTAAGTAGAGTCTTGAACTTAAATGACCCAAAAAAAAACACAAAGCAATAAAAATAATTCATAAAAAAAGATATAAAAGTACCTTTTACGCGACAACAAGTTGTTGCGCAATAGGGGTACATAAACCGACCCATCTGCTTCTTCTCCAGATCGGTCCCCACATATTTTTAAAAGAAAACCGCCATTAACAACCAAATTACGAGGTCCCACACTCTAAAAAGATCGATTTTGGTTCAAATTTTATCCTGAAAGTCGAGATTCTCAGTATATTCAAGTCAATGAATAAGATTCGAAACTTGAATTTCGAATAAAGCGACGTAGAACTCGATTTCAAAACTCAAAAACAACATTCAATCTAGGTATTTTACTATAAACTTTCTAATTATATTGTTAAATACATTATAATCCTAAGCATGATTAATGTTTCATAGTCTCAAATTTTTAAAAAAGTAGCATTTTTCGCAATTTTTAGCGCAATAGGGGCAGTCCGTTACTGTTGCCCAGCCCATTTTTTTATTTTTTTATTTGTTAATTGTTTCTTAATTTTTAGATTAGAAAAAATATAGTAATCTCCTAATTGTTAATTGTTTTAATTAATTGTTTGTTAATTATTTGATTATAAAAAATATAGTAATCTTCTAATAATTTTTATTTGTTAATTATCTAATTGTTAATTTATTTTTTTGTAAAATTATTTATTCCATGTTAATTATTAATGTGCTAATTAGTTATCTAATTATATGTGTTAATTTTAATTAATTATTAATTAATTACTTAATATAATTTCTCGTTAAATGAATTAGTTCGTCATTACTTTAATGCTTAGTCTAGGATTGAACATCATTAGTTTAGGATTCATAATATTATTAATATATTTTTTGTTAATTGTACTTAGTATAATAATTAATTATTAATTAGAAATAGTTAATCATTAGTTTTGGATTGAACATCATTAGTTTAGGATTAAAAATATCATTAATATAATGTTTCATTAATTATAATTAGTATAATAATTAATTATAAACTATTAATTAGAAATAGTTAATTCTTAGTTTAGGATTGAACATCATTAGTTTAGGATTTTTAGATAAAATATTAGTTAGTTAATGTAATTTACTAATTAGTCATAAAAATATAATACAACATAATTATTCTAATTCACAAATTTAGAATAAAAGATAAACTTCAAACTTATCATAAAACGAATAATGAATGATAAACTAAACCATTAGTTTATTATTAAACATCATTATTATAATTTTTTGAGAAATTAGATAGTTATATAATTTTCCGATAAAGGATTAGTTAGTTAGTATAATTTTCTGATAAAAGGATAAGTTAGTTAATATAATTTATCGATAAAAGATTAGATAATTAATATTACAGGATAATGAATAATTTAAACATTGTTTGTACAGATACGACACCTCCATGGATCCCAACGTTCACTCGGGACCCATCGATTGATCAATACTTAGTCTACATGATAATCATAGGTCCGAGCTATTATGGATTGGGCAGATACATATGAGGACGTTGTTCCATCCACATATGGTGGAACATACGTGGAACATTTTAGAGGTTCGGCCCCCACATCCCCCAATCTTAGAGATACTGTATCGGGGTGGTATTTATCATTGCATTATTGTTGGTCGAGTACATCATGATCATACTCTTGTGATGATCATGGTTGAGCGATGGCGACCGGAGACCTACACCTTTCATCTCCGCACTAATGAGGCCATTATCAGGCTTAAAGATGTGGAGGTCATGTTTGGACTGCGGGTAGATGTGCTCTCATTATACAATGAGGCTCTTCCTCAGGAGTCGACATTAGGGTAGAAGTTGACTAGGCTCAGTGAATACGCGCCTCAGCCCGGTGATATCCATAGACATAGTCGAGTCGCGATGTATGCCCTCTGTGATTACTTGCGCGATGTGGATGAGACGGATCCTATTGCAGACAACACAAATCAGAAGATTATGGATCATACTCATCATATTCGGGGCATCATGTTTCCGAACACATCAAGTTCCCACATGAGCTTGAAGTATTTGCTATTTCTGGCCTATCTGGACTGATTGAGAGATAACAGCTGGGGCGGTGCTGTTGTGACTTACATATATCGATGTCTATGTCGAGCGTCTATTAGCGATATGAGTGATATCGGTGGATTTTTCGCTCTCCTCCAGATAATATATTTAAGCGTGTGTAATATTATTCTAAATATAACTTTTTGAAATGATGATTAATAAATTATTTTTTTTAATAACCCTTTCAGTTATGAGTGTGGGATAGGATGATGCCTTTTCATCCCGTACCTGCTCACCCTGAGCATGACTTCATTACTAAGTACATGCCCTATGCGGGGAGATAGACGAGAGGTATATCCCGAGATATGGATACGTACCACAGTATTATTCCATTCAGGGATCAGCTTGATCGTATGACAGATGACAGGCTAAAATTGTTTGATGTTACATTATTACCTTATTTTTTTATTATTTCTCTTTATTGTTTACTAATTTGTGGTCATTTTTATAGGCTTTTATATGGACGCCGTATGATTAGTTTTTGGATCAATTGCCAGTATTTTGCAGGGCTGGTCAGGCCATGTGGATGTCGTGGTGTTCGTTGATACACATAGAGATTGTTAAGGATCACGCGCTCCACCACATCTTATGATAGTGTGGGCATGCACAGAATATTCCTAACCTGGTTGATTGGGAGCACCGCCACTATCAGCGGGACAAGTGTTCGACCAACACTCCTACATACCGAGCCTTTATGCACACCCAGATTGGTCGTTTGGCTTAGAGGTTGCAGAGAAGAGCGGAGGTCGGTTATATGACTCTAATCAGGGTTTACATAAAGTGGTACAAGCAAATCACAAACATCTTGATTGGCAACCCCGATATACGTGTCCCAGATGACCAAGGATACACAGCACTCGCGGGGCAGTATGAGGTATTGGTAAGTTTACCACACTTAAACTTAATTAATTGTCTTAATTATTATGTTAAGAAATTATCCAATTAATAATATTTGCAAATAAATGCATATACAGACCGTACATGCAATGCGCCATTTGAGATTACAACATATGGATATCCCCGAGACAACAAAATTTACTGGCCAGATCATTTAGGTAGATGAGTCGGGTATCCGACGAACACAAGAAGTCGGACGTATGCATGAGCATGCTCTAGAAGGCCCATATCAGGCAACAAATTGACGGATCTGTTGTGGTCGTGCACCTCATAGAGGTGGTGGTGGTAAAAAAGAGTGTGACATAGGGGGTGGAGCTAGAGGACGGTGGCAGATGGTATGGTGGTTGAGGGGATAGTGGCCGAGGTGGTGGGCCGAGGGGATCGTGGCCAAAGTAGTGGACCGAGGGGATCGTGGCCGAGGTGGTGCCAAAGTTAGTGGCGGTAGAGGACTTCGCCTAGTATATGATCATAACGAGCATGCTTCCGATCCCGCTCCAGGCCAGCTGCATTCGTCGACTTTATGCAGCGCATCGACACCTACATATACACTAGCACAACTATTTTCAGATGTACCCGAGTCTTCATCCCAACAAAGCTATAATACGTACGTCGGTGTATGTGATGACATATATTGGGATTCATATGACGCACCAGTGCATGAGGAGCGGCCAGTTTGAAATGTACAACGTGGCAAGGAGCTGCACTATAACTTGTCATTCATAGACTTCGAGGAATTTCTTACCCCAGGGGTTAGTGTTTAAGATACTCATACTGATTATTTCATAATTTTTCATATCTTAGGATTCATCGACAACTCCAGCTCCAGCTTCAACCATTTGGGATTCCATTTATGATACTACTTCGGATCCTACACCAGACCCCTCTCAAGAGCCCGTCGACACACATGTGTAATTTTTTACCAAAAGTTAAATGTATTCAATATAAATTTAAATTAATACTAATTGTTTATATATTATTTCAAGCTCATCCTTCTGCGCATGTGGTCTCGTCTCCTCATGAGGACGATTTTGATGATTATGACCCTACTGATCCCAATATATTCATTTCGATCAATCTAGTTAAAGGTAGTCATATGTACGCCATGGTATGGACTCCGACGAAATGCGGCAATGAAAAAAGGGTTGCGGATGATCATGGCTTAGAGCGTCATGCTATTAGGAGGAAGAAGGGGGATGAGGACGATGGCGATGGTGGTGGGGATCATATTAGCCTTAGGCCTAAGGTTAATCTAAAGTCTACTATATATGAGACCCATTAGAAATTGTTATGGGTGGCCAACGGGACGGGTCGGCACGGTCTAGCCCCGACCCCGGCCCGATCCCGCCCCTATTCCGCTATAAAAATAAAAATAATTGGTACCGGGACTCGAACCGGGATGAGACCTGGGCTCGTCCCGCCCCAGTCTCGCCAGACCCATCCCTGCCCTGGTCCTACCCCCTATACCGCCCGACCCCCTGCACAAAATAACCATTGCACCAACGACCATTTTATATTTGGTTGTTGTGCAACGGCCATTTTGGCCTCCCCTCCTACCCTCTTAATATTTATTTTAACCCTTAAGTTGTTATATTTACACTTTAACTCAATTTTTCAACTATAAATACCACATTTTCTCTTCATCTTTCTCACAAATCTTCCTACAATCTCTCAATTTATCTCTCTACAAGTCTACAATGTCTACTAAATATTCAATTTTATTTATTCATTTGGGAGTGAAGTTGGCATCTAGCTTGATGATCTTCCATCGAGCAAAGTTTTAATTTTCAACCTCTCGATTACACGTCGACGTTACGTCGACGTTACGTCGGCGTTTGGTACATTCGTTCATCGAGCAAAGTTTCAATTTTCAACCTCTCCTGTTTTTATTCATTATATTAGAGATATGTATAATCCTGCTTTTAACGGTTTTCCTAGATCACTGTTAATAGAGATGTATTTAAATTTGCACATGAATATCAACAATATTTACGTTATTCCTTATATCATTTTCCTGGTAAAGTATCTATCACGTTTGATATAGGCCGTAGTACTAACGACCATGATTATTTAACGGTAACATGTCATTGGATAGATTATAAATGGTTTATGCAAAAACGTATTTTAGCGTATAGATATATAGATGATAGACACACCGGTATTTTTATTTCAGAAAATACTTATCAAGTTTGCGATTATTATGGAATAACTGATAAAATTATGACTATTACATTAGATAACACTTCTTCTAATAATTATGCTATTAGAATTTTAAAAGATCTTTTAACTCCATATTTTCCAAATCATTTTCATATAAAATATGTGTGCCATATATATAACGTAGTTGTAAAGGATGGTCTAACACTTTTTGCATACATTCTTAATATAATACTATTTGCTATAAACTTTATTTTAAAAAGTAATAGAATACAACAAAAAAAATTATAAAAAAACTTGTCACGATTGCGAACTACCTTATCTAAAAATTTCCGAAGAAGTAGCCACTAGGTGGAATTCTTTATACGAGCAACTACTTGTTGCGTATGACTATAGAAGGCCTATAACTTATATTTTTTAACGCCCATAATCGAATTCCAACTGATATGGTTGTAGATAGCGATTGGAAAATAATTTTAGAACTTATTGTATATTTAGAGAAAATTTTTCAAGCAACAAAAGAATTTTCTGGTATATATTATCCTACTATTTCAACTATGTTATTTTATATAGCTATAATATTTTTACTACTTAGTGAATATATGGAAAAACCAGCCTATAAGACACCTATTAAAAAATGTTTATCAAAATAAAAAAATATTTTATTCGTATTCCCACTATTTATATTATTGGTGTTGTATTAAATCCGACTATTAAAATAGACGGTTGTAAAACACTTATTGAAACTATTTATGATTGTATAGCACTACTACCTCCTCCAACTCCCAAAAATCCAAATGACGCACCACCTATTGAACAAACTAACGAAGAAGTGTTGTCTAGCATACAAGATGAATGCAAAAAAATATATAGGTATTACAAAAAAGAAAGTGCTAGCAACCAACCGGCTTCCATACCATCTTCTTCTTGTTCAACACAACATCAAAAAAGATATGATATTTCTGCGGCTAGTATTGAAAGCCTTAGAAGTAGAATGTATAGTGGTAACACTACTAACAAAGTTAGCGAGTTCAATGTTTTTGTTTTGCAGGGTGTTGTACCGTACCAAGCAGTTCTCAATGAAGAAGGACGTGAAGACTTGCTGAAATATTGGAGGGAGAATGAGAAGACATTTTTGACACTGTCAAAGATGGCCCGAGATGTGTTGAACATTTAAGCGTCATCAACATCGTCTGAAAGCGCTTTTTCGGCCGATAGATTTCAAATAGGAGAGCACATACACTCATTAGCGGGAGACAACTTGAAGATTGCAGTATTATTCAGAGATTGGATACGAGCGGAGCGGAGAAGGTGCGGTCAACCGGAGATCAACGAAGAAGAAGACGAAAACTACAATGACATCTTATCCGACGGAGGTGGAAGCAACGTCGAACAATTTGACCAACAAATACCAATTTCAACCGAAGAACCACAAGAAATTATAAAGAAACTAGAAAATGTGTTTTTACATATGTAATTTTTTTAATTGTAATTTTACTATGTTCTTTGCAACTTTCAACACCACAAAGTTACAATTTTGACAATTGTATTACAAAAAAAACCATATTTCTATTAAATAATATAAGAGGCACAAAAACAACATTCGAATGTTTTTATTACACTATGTTGTTCAATTATTGAGGTGTTTATACTTTATATATTTGTTATTTTTTAAAATTAAGTGCAAAAAAAATGATCCCGACCCGACCCCGTCCCGCCCCCGACCCGATAAATATCGGGCCCCTTTAACGACGGGACCGAGATCAGGATGGGAAACTGGCATAACCCGTCAGTCCCGCCCGAGTCCCAGTCCTAGTCCCGCTCCCCACCATCCCGTTGGGTCCCGTCTCGCCGGGACCCATCCCGCCCCGAACCCATCCCGTTAGCCAGCTATAGAAATTGTTTATATGTAATTAAGTTGTACATTTTAAGTTAATATTATATTTTTTTCATATCATTTTCTTAATGATAATATTACACCTCGTAGTTCGCGTCCTGCCATGACGCCAATGGATATCGGAGTCCCGAGAAAAGAGATACAACCGTACTGAAGTATAATGAAGGTTTACAGCTTGGTTGTGAAGGTACCAGAATATTGGATAGTCAAACAGATCGAATAAAGTAAGTTTTGATGAAATCAGAAAATTTAGGCATTTGACGGCGGCATTGATGGGCCGTCAAAGTATTTGACGCATCGTCAATTTTTCTCTCAGGGCCATCAATTTCCCCCGAAAGTTTGATAGTAAGACTGACAGATCATAGAAGTATTTGACAATCCCGTCAATCTCACCGTCGAATTCTGGCAGTGGAGAACTTTTCGGGTATAAAGTCGGGTTTTATGATTTTTCACTCATTTTTTTCGAGATTAGACCACAACACCTATTAAATCCTCTCTAAGAAATTCCATAACACCTAAGCTCAATTCCAAGGTAAATCGCATAAGGTTAACCTAATAATTCCCGTAATAATCAAAGAAATCATCTTCTCTGTATTGAATTGGGTTTGGAAACCCTTGAAATTAGGCAAACTGATGTTTCGTGAAAGTTTGATTGCATTGAGGTAAGATTCATCCTCCTTTATCTATATATGCGATTAATTGATGATTTGAGATAAGTGGTGAAAGGATTTTCGTAACCGAAACCCGCAAACCTATGAAATTATGATAAGTAGAGTTGTGGGCTGATTTTGTTGGAATTGTGAGTTGATATTGATTAATATGTTGATTGTTGGTATTGTAAACCTAAGCGGGTATGATTAAGAGAATCTTGGGGCCAAATTACATGAATACCCCTTTTGTTAAGCATGAGTAGGAACCTTCTATGTGAAGATGATCGCTAAGATACCTAAGTAAGGGTTCTTATTGAATATGGATTAGATGTTGACATTGATCCTTTATTTGTTATAGATAGTCAGTCGTGAAGAGTACGAGAGCTTACAACGCGATGTATCGCTTCGTGGATAAGGTATGTAAGGCTATCCCTTTCTTTCAAAGCATGAAATCCTAAAAGTTATCATTTTTTAAAAGAAACGCCAAACGCTTGGTCCTATTGTACCTTGAAATCTCTTGTCGAGAAGTATTCATTGAGTATTCCTACTCTTAAAATCCTCGTTATTGGTTACTGATCACATCCTAAGTCTTCGAAAGGAAGTTTCTAAGAAATAATCGTCGAGTCGACTAAAAGTCATTTTATGAGTTAAGTCAAGAAGTTTATGAGTTTCAGAAAGGGCCAACAAGTCATTATTAGTATATCCTGTTGTCTACACCTCGGTTTACGTTGGTACTGAAATATTTTCATTGATATTGATATCATGCATACAATCATGACTATATAGAGGATCGGGTTGCACATTCCGCAACAACTGCATTATATAGAGGATCGGGTTGCTCGTTCTGCAATACACACACACACACACACACACACACACATATATATATATATATATATATATATATATATATATATATATATTTGTTGACACCCAATTTTGTCCCGTCTTTTCCAATTTATTTGTAATTTTAAATATTTTTAACATTCAAAATAATTTTAATCCACATACATACATGCGTGTATATATATATATATATATATATATTATTCGCATTTTTTACTACCATTTGCATTTTTATCATAATCATAAGTTTTATCCGAAAATTCAATGTTATTTTATTCTTGCAAAATTGCATCGCATTTCCAATTTTATTAAGCATTAAATATTTCGCAAATATTATATCTTTATTATTATCACATCGTTATATTTTTATTAAAATAATTTACGTTTTTTCTTCAAAGCATTTTTTTACAAATATTAAACCCCTTTTTATATTTTTAAACCCATAACACATTCATTTTCCAACCCAAAACAATTTCTACCCAAACTAAAACTCATTTCGTCCAAGCCCAACCCATCACCCATTTATTTCCCAACCCAAAATAATTTCTACCCAAACTGATATCAACCCTCCCGAAATTCCCTTACCAAAGCCCAACACCCTTATTCCCTAAACCCCCATCACTCGAAACCCCACCAACCGAAGCCCAACGCCGCCCCAGGCCCAACCGACCGACCCACAAGCCCAAACCCATTCCCTTTATTTCTCCCCTCAAAACCAAACACCCCCTAAAAAAACTCAAAACCCTAACACCCCTTAACCCTCGGTTACGCCGCACACCCCTGCACCCCTACACCTACGTTGCCGCACCCTACACCTGACACCACCAATCGCCGACACCGCCGCCTGACACCACCAATCTACCCCATCACCTCTTCGCAATACATGCCCCAAGAATTCACCCTAAAAATCACATTTTGTCTCCCCCTTTATTTTGAAATTTGAATTCGTTTTATAAGGGGTATGGGGGGTGAACGTTGGGATGAGTACCTATAAACCCCCCCCCCCTTTGTTCACTGTTAAAAGAGGATCGGAGGACGAGACCGAAAAAGAAAAAGATATACTTGTTGTGTTCTTGATTTTTTGGTTTCACCCTCGTTGTTATTAAAGAAATAAACAAGTCCAAAATCCGAAAGAAAGGGGTGAGTTTCATTCTTGAACTTGGGTTTTAAATACTTCTATTTTACCTTGAAAGCCGAATCCGAAAATCTGCTTGTGTTTTGTTGTTTTTCTTCAATGATTTCGGGTTGAATCACTGATTCGGGTCGGGTCGACCCGATTTGAATTTTTTTTTTGAATTCTTGTATTTCGTATCTTGTATGTTGGTTATCTGAAATTGATGCAAATATTTGATTTCGGGTTTGCCACCTGATTCGGGTCGGGTCGACCCGATTTGGATATTTTCCAGAATTATTGCATTTCGTATCTTATTTGATTGGTTATCTGAAAATTAGTGAAAATCTGATTTCGGGTTTGATACCTGATTCGGGTCGACCCGATTTGGATATTTTCCAGAATTATTGCATTTCGTATCTTATTTGATTGGTTATCTGAAAATTGGTGAAAATCTGATTCGGGTTTGACACCTGATTCGGATCGGGTCACTGATCCGGGTAGGATCGACCCGGTTTGGATATTTTCCAGAATTCTTGCATTTCGTGTCATGTATGTTGGTTATCTGAAATTGGTGAAAATCTGATTCGGGTCACTAACCCGGGTCGGGTCGACCCGATTTGGATATTTTCCAAAATTCTTGCATTTCGTATCTTGTATGTTGGTTATCTGAAATTGGTGAAAGTATTTGATTTCGGGTTGAATCACTTATTCGGGTCGGGGCGACCCGATTTGGATATTTTCCAAAATTCTTGCATTTCGTATCTTGTATGTTGGTTATCTGAAATTGGTGAAAATATTTGATTTCATGTTTAAATCTCTGATTTGGGTCCGGTCACTGACCCCGGGTCGGTTCGACCCGGTTTGGGTATTTTCCAGAATTTTTTTTTCATATCTGTTGTTGGTTATCTGGAAAAAATCTGAATTTTTTATTCCGATTCTGGTCACTATTCTGGGTCTGTTTTCAGAATTAGTTCACTGTTCATAATCCGGGTTGGACATTTCATTACTTACTATTGTATGCGGCTATGTTGTTCATTTTACTATTTTTTTTAACTAAATCACATTCAGGCAGATGAAATTGAATTTGAGGCCGCGCTTCTTTCGTTTCTCTGTTTCCTGTTTACTGGGTTAAACATTCGGGCAACAGATATTTACTGTTTTACTGTTTTTACTCGGGAATTGCCTCTCTGTTTTTGCCTACTGCTTACTGCTGCTGCTTACTGTTCCGATTTAATTTTGCTGATTCGAACACGATACTACACTGGCCGATGAAACATATCAGTCGATTTTAAGGCCTCCACAGTCGTAAAGACGGAAATATAACTTCTGGGCAAGGATGAGGCTTAAACCTTTTTTCATCCGAGGGATCAACATGTTTAGTAGGCAAGGCGATTAAAATAACCAACAAGTTATATGTTCGCAGCCACGACGTGATTATAATGATCTTTTCTTTTTATCCGAGAGACCAACATGTTTAGTAGGCGAGGCAATCAAAATAATCACCGAGTCATACATTTGCAGCCACGACATGATTAGAATGGTCTTTTCAAAATTTAAGTCTGAGCCCTCCGTGACCAAAACACTCATTGTTTTAGATACGGATCCGAAGTTATTTATATTTAAATGTTTCTAACCGTTTGTTCTTGACAACTTGCAGGAAATAAAGTAAATAAAGGCAGATATTCCTCGGAGTTTATTTATTTTATTTACTTTCTTTAATTCAGCGTTTATCCCGCTCTGTATTGTAATATTATTTATCGCACTTATGTAACTATTGAAATGCTTAGAATAGGCAAACATAGAATTAATTTATAGGGTAGTTTAAAAACTTAGAAATCCCTTCGCTAGTATATTTACTTGTAGGTTCGGGTAATTCAAACTTATAAACCCTTCGCTAGTTTATTTATTTATAGGCTCGCCATGCATTTTTTTTATTTTCAAAAGAAACTTTGATCATCTTCTGGTCACTTTATTAATTGTACAACTCAAAATGATTTCCAAAAAAATTTACTTCTTTGGCATATAAGTAGCTCGTTTTTCTCTTTGCTATTAATTGTTAAAAGTGCATACTTTCAACTTTACATGTATTTCTCTTTAAATACCATACAAATACATAGTTGTACAAAATGCATTCTTTTACTAAATAATTACAACATCATTTTAAGTTTATATTTTAAAACATGCATTTTCTTAATACAATAATTAACCTGAGTTTGATCGGATAACTGCATGTTAGCGGATCTTAAAGGATGCCTAACCCCTTCCCTTTAGGATAATAAAGAACCCTTACCTAGAATCTCATTAGTTTCGCAGACCTTAAAATTGGAGTTACATTGCAGCATTTATTTAATATTTAGGTGTCCTAATTCATCGTAAAATAATTAGGTGGCGACTCCTTAACCATTTACCTAGGAATCACTGAACACGTTATGCTCCGCTTCTGACCTCTCGCGGGTCGGTTAAAAACAGACGCGACAATATTCCATAACATATACATATATTAAATTGGGTTGCACTTTCCTTAACATATACATATAATGGATCGAGTTGCGCATTTCGCAACACATGCATAAATCAACAATCATATTGCATTGCATATTTATACATATAATTAAGATTAAGGACATGTTATACCTAGCATTATAAGATGAGGATAGTTCATATAGTAAAAGCATATCTAGACATGTTGTATTAAGTTTTAGAGTTTCCGTATTCGCCCCATGTGGCCAAGGTTAGTTATTTTTTTTCCTTACATCTAATCATTTCACATTACTTATATGCTTTTATTTACAACTTACATATTCATATTGTTATTCATGTTTTACATACTCAATACATTATTTTGTACAGACGTCTCTTTTGTCGGGGGCGTTGTGTGTTCATGCCACAGGTTTTGATAGAGACTATGCTAGGCCACCGGAGTAGGAGTTGTCGAGTTCAGCCGTCAGTAAGTAAGCTTCATCTTTCCAAAGCTTCTTGGTCATTTATAGAGTATTTTATGGAGTTATGTACAGTATGGATAGGTTGAGGCCATGTTCCGGTCATATGTCAGTTAAGTTACTCGTAGAAGCTCACAGACTTATTTTGACATGTACAATGTTTATGTATAGCCTTGTCGGCTAAGTTGTCTTTTGTCGGACCATGCGGTGACCTTGTCGGTCCCATTGTATATATGTGTTGGGTTAATCCCTCTTATCTAGAGTTATTGTCGTGATATATTTCAGTACGGCCTTGTCGGTCGGAAATTCTACTTGTACAGAAGACTGTTCATTATGGTGGTACACTCTGGCCTGCAGGGCAATATGTGCCAGCCACCCTCCCAATTTTGGGTGTGACAAACTTGGTATCAGAGCAGATCAATCCTAGGGAGTCTGTGAGATATGTTTAGTAGAGTCTTGTTTATGGGTGTGTTGTGCACCACACTTATAAACAGGAGGCTGTCGAGCATTTAAATATGATTGTTGGTCTTTCGCTTCCTAGATCATGTTGTAGAGCTGAGTTATATGGCTATGAGTCTAATTCGTGCTCTAATTCTTTTTTAGTAATCATTTCAGTTACTACAAGAGATATTGCTAGTAATTGAGCAGGTGCTGATAGAGGTGAAAGTACCAGTAATGCCTTGCCCGGCTAAGTTGATAGAGTTGAGGCTCAGGGAGAGTCACACTCTCATGTATCACTACCCCCTCAGGAGGAGATTAGAGGAGATGCAGTACCTCCAGCTCCTCAGGAAATAGTGTCTCCAGTCCCACAGAATCTGGTCCATCTAATTCCTCCACTAGTCTTCTGAACAAGGAGTGGTGAATGACATACATTTATTAACTCAGATAATAGCTAATCAACAATATCAAATAAGAATTTCTACAGGATCTGGGTCTTTTAATAGTGTTGGAAGTTCTAGGACTCGAGAATTTCTTGGGGTGAGTCTTCCAGCATTCACCAGAATTGATCCAAATGCGGACCCCCAAGACTTAGTTGATAAGATGTTGCGGGTATTACGAGTGATGCATGCTTCAGAAACAGAGGCAGTAGAGTTGGCCTCTTTCAGGTTACATGATATGGATGTTCTGTGGTATAAGGCATGAGAGCGGTCCCGAGGGCCAGATGCACCCCCAGCTGTATGATAGGAGTTTACAAAAGCCTTTTTGGACCACTACTTTCTGTTAGAAGTACAAGATGCCAAAGTCGAGCAATTCTTAAACCTCAAGTAGATGGGCAAGAGTTTAAGGGAATTAGTTTGGAGTTTGACTCGCTGGCTAGATATGCCTCAAATATTGTGGATACTATAAGAGCTAGAATTCACCGATTTATAGTCGGCTTGGATCCACACCTGATTAGAGAATGTACTACAGCCTCGCTGAATAGAAATATGGATATGGCTAGAATCCAGGCATATGCTCAAGGTGTTGGAGATCACAAACGGCAACTTCGAGAGGATAAGAGTGTGGTAAAAAAGTTGACCAAGAGGGCTAGGTCAGTTGGGTCATTCAGAGAAGCATAGGGTAGCTCCAGATAATAATTTCCTAGCTGTCTGCCTCGGGTTGCTAGTAGTGCTCTGTCTCAGTTTCAAGGGCCTAGATATGATAAGCGTACTAAGTTTGGGTCGGGGCAAAGTTCGAGAGCTTCAGGTTTTTAGGAGCAAAGGAGTTCAGGCCAGATGAGACCACCATTGCCATCTTATGGCTAGTGTAGTAGGAGACATCCGGGATAGTATCACCAGGGTACCGATGTGTGTTATACGTGCGGTGAATCTAGTTATTACATGCGCTAATGTCCGAATAGGGGAAGAGATAATGCAGCTCAGCCTACAGGATCGACATCAACATCTTCATCGAGCGTACGTCTGTAGAGTGGCGAGCCCTAGACCTCAGCAGGTAGAGGCAGAGGTCGAGAAAGAGCCTCTAATGTGGGCGGTGCTCAGAACAACATCTATGTCTTATCCGGCCGTTAAGATTTAGAATAATCTCCAGATGTCATCACAGGTATACTATCCATTTTCACATATAATGTCTATGCATTGTTAGATCCAGGCTCTAATTTATCCTACGTTATGCCCTTTGTTGCGAGCAAATTTAGATTTGAACCAGAGTTGCTATCTAAGCCATATGAAGTGGCTACACTAGTTAGTATGACGATTATAGCAAGACAAATTTACAGGAATTGTACCGTAATGGTTTGCAATTGCCCTACCTTGGCTGATTTAGCTGAGTTACCTATGGTAGAGTTTGATGTTATTATGGGCATAGATTGGTCGGTTTCTTGCTATGCAAATGTCCATTGTCGGATAAGATTGTCAAGTTCAGTTTTCTAGGCAAACCGACCCTTGAATAGAAAGGCAACACAACTACATCTAAAGGCAGGTTTATTTCCTACCTGAAGGCAAGGAAGATGATTTCTAAAGGCTATATATATCATTTGGTTCAAGTAAAGGATGCAGATACAGAACCTCCAACCCTTCAGTTTATTCCAGTAGTCAATGAATTTCCTGGCGTATTTCTGGATGAGCTTTCGGGTATTCCTCCAAAGTGGGAATTGAGTTCACTATTGATGTACTTCCAGATACGCAGCCGATATCTATTCCTCCTTACCAAATGGATCCATCCGAGCTAAGGGAATTGAAGGATAAATTGAAGGATTTACGTGAAAAGGTTTAATCAGGCCTAGTATTTCGCCATAGGCCGCTCCCGTATTATTTGTTCACAAGAAGGATGGTTCCTTAAGGATGTGCATCGATTTTAGAGAATTAAATAAGGTCACTATCAAAAAGAAGTTTCCACTTTCGAGGATCAACGCTTTATTCGATCAGTTACAAGACGCTAAGTATTTCTCGAAGATTGACCTAAGGTCGGGATACCACCAATTAAGGGTAAAGAAGAATGATATTTCGAAGACAACCTTTCGGACCATGTATGGACATTTTGAGTTTTGGGTGATGTATTTTGGACTCACTAATGCACCACCAGCCTTCATGGACCTAATAAATCGAGTCTTCGAGCCATTCTTGGATATCTTCGTGATCGTGTTCATTGACGATATTTTGGTGTACTCACGAACTGAGATAGACCATGCAGATCATCTTCGAGTGGTGTTACAGACGCTCCAAGATCGTAAGTATATGCCAAATTTTCTAAATGCGAGTTTTGGTTAAACTCTGTTACCTTTTTGGGCCATATTATCTCTTCAGAACGTATTAAGATGGACACTCAGAAGAATGAGGCTGTAAGGAACTGGCCGAGACCTACGACTCCTACTGAAGTATGTAGTTTTATGGGTTTAGCAGGGTATTATCGAAGATTTGTGGAAGGTTTTTCTTCTATCTCTGCACCTATGGCCAAGCTAACTCACAAGGCAGTTAAGTTTCAATGGACGGATGCATGTGAGCGCAACTTTCAAGAACTAAAGGACAGGTTGACATCCGCACATATGTTAACTCTTGCCGAAGGTATCGATGTGTATATGGTCTAGGATGTGTTCTGAACTTTTGATGCAACATGGGAAGGTTATAACATACGCTTCAAGACAATTAAGGAAGCATGAGGTAAATTATTCGACTCACAATCTCGAGTTGGCAGCGGTAATCTTTGCCCTGAAAATGTGGCGTCATTACTTATATGGAGTCCACTTTGATATATTCATGGACCATAAAAGCCTACAGTATATATTTCGTCAGAAGGAGCTAAATTTAAGGCAAAGAAGGTGGCTAGAGTTATTAAAAGACTATGACATAGATATTATATATCATCCCGGAAAGGCAAATATTATAGTTGATGCTTTGAGTCGCAAGTCTATGGGAAGTTTGGATGGTATTAAAGCTAACAAGCTGTAAATGGCCAAAGAACTACATCACTTAGCCAGTTTAAATGTGTGACTCTTGAACACAGATGACTAGTGCGTGGTGGTGTAGAATACCGCAGAGTCGTCTTTAATAGCAGAGGTGAAAGCAAAATAGCTTAAGGACCCCGAGTTGGTCTAAATAAAAGAAGGAATTCCTCTACAGAAGAAGCGGATATTGGAACTTACGGGAGATGGAGTCCTTAGATATCAGGGTCGACTATGTGTACCAAATGTTGAAGGGCTCCAAAAGTAGATTATGGCATAAATCCACCAGTCCAGATATTCCATTCATCTTGGATCAACGAAGATGTATCATGACCTTTAACATGTTTATTGGTGGAATGATATGAAGAAATATATCGCAACATTTATGACTCAATGCCCAAATTGTCAGCAAGTTAAGATTGAGCATCAAAAGTCTGGAAGTTTGCTACAACAAATTGAAACCCCTACTTGGAAGTGGAAAATGATTAATATGGATTTCATTACCAATTTCCCCATTCTTATCCGAAGTTCGATTCCATTTGAGTTATCGTTTATAGGCTTACGAAATCAACCAATTTCCTACCTGTTCATACTACTTTTTAGTGAAGGATTACGCCAAGTTATATATTAAGGAAATAGTTCGATTGCATGGTGTTTCGGTCTCCTTCATATCTGACAGAGGTGCTCAGTTTACGACTCACTTTTGGAAGTTGTTTTAGAAAGGTCTAGGCACCCAAGTAAACCTTAGTACAACTTTCCACCCATGAATTGATGGTCAAGCTGGGTGCAAAATCTAGATACTCGAGGACATGCTACGAGCTTGTGCATTGGATTTCAAAGGTACTTGGGATGGCCACTTACCCCTCATCGAGTTTGCTTACAATAACAACTATCATTCCAACATCAAGATGGCCCTGTATGAGGCATTGTATGGACAGAAGTGTAGGTCCCTAATTGGTTGGTTTGAAGTTGGGTTACTAGGCCCTGATTTAATCCAGCAAGCAGTATGAAAGGTGAAGCTTATTCAAGAACACTTATTGACTGCCTAGAGTTGGCAGAAAGCATAATTAGATGTTATACGTCGTGCCTTAGAATTTGCAGTTGATGATTGGGTATTCTTGAAGGTTTCTCCTATGAAAGGAATTATGAGGTTCGACAATAAAGGAAAACTAAGCCCCAGATATGTTGGACCATATAAGATCATCTGCATGATATGTCGAGTGACTTATGAGCTTGAGTTATCCTCAGAATTAGAGGTAGTTCACCCGATATTCCATGTGTCAATGTTGCACAAGTGCGTAGGAGATCCCTCTCGTATTACTCCCATAGAGGATGTACGTATCATCGAGAATCTAACCTATGAAGAGACTCTATTAGCTATTTTCGACCGTTAAGTTTAAAAGCTGATAACCAAAGAGGTTGCCTCCGTTAAAGTGCTATAGAGAAATAATAATACAGAAGAGATGACTTGGGAGGCCAAAGAAGATATGAAGTCCAAATATCCCTACTTATTTCAGTCTTCAGGGAGTAATGTTGAGGCATATGTGACAAATGCAGCTCAGTGAACTACAAAAGACAGCTAAGGTGAGTTATGGCTAACCCTCTTGATACTTGCCTATATAGATGGTCCTGTGAGGCCAAGTTGTTCTTATTTTGTGATTATATTGCCCTGGGTAGTGTAGGATATGTGTTTGGGTTATTTACCAGGTTTTGGATAGTCTTGTTTATAAAGAAAACTTTGCCAAAAATTTTAGAACATTCAGAAGTTAAGAACATCTTTAACATTCGCGAACGAATACTCCTAAGGGGGGAAGTATGTTACACCCCGTAGTTTCGCATTCCACCATGACGTTAATGGATATCGAAGTCCTGAAAAGAGATAAGATCATACGGAAGCATAATGAAGGTTTACAACTTGGTTGTGAAGGTACAAGAGTATTGGATAGTCAAACATATCGAAGAAAGTATGTTTCGATAAAATTAGAAAATGTAGGTATTTGACGGCGGCATTGACGGATTGTCAATTTTTCTCTCCAGACCGTCAATTTTCCCGAAAGTTTGATAGTAAGATTGATAGATCATTGAAGTATTTGACGGTCCCGTCAATCCCACCGTCGAATTTTGGCGATGGAGAATTTTTTGGGTATAAAGTCGGGTTTTTTTTATTTTTCATCGAGATTAGACAACAACACCTCCTAAATCCTCTCTAAGGAATTCCATAACACCTAATCTCAATTCAAAGGTAAATCACATAAGGTTAACCTAATAGTTCCCATAATAATCGAAGAAATCATCTTCTCCGTATTGAATTGGGTTTGAAAACCCTTGAAATTAGGCAAACTGTTGTTTCGCGAAAGTTTGATTGCGTTGAGGTAAGATTCATCCTCCTTTATCTATATATGTGATTAATTGATGATTTGAGATAAATGGTGAAAGGATTTTCATAACCCATAAATGTATGAAATTATGATAAGTTGAGTTGTGGGCTGATTTGTTGGAATTGTGAGTTGATATTGATTAACATATTGATTGTTGGATATGGATTAGATGTTGATATCTATCCTTTATTTGTTATAGATATCCAATCATGAAGAGTACGAGAGCTTATAGCGTGACGTATCGCTTCGTGGATAAGGTATGTAAGACTATCCCTTTCTTTCAAAGCATGAAATCCTAAAAGTTATCATTTTTGAAAAGAAACGCCAAAAGCTTGGTCATATTGTACCTTGAAATCTCTTGTCGAGAAGTATTCATTGAGTATTCCTACTCTTAAAATCCCCATTATTGGTTACTGATCGTATCCTAAGTCTTCGAAAGGAAGTTTCTAAGAGATAATCATCGAGTCGACTAAAAGTCATTTTAGGAGTTAAGTCAATAAATTTATGAGTTTCAGAAAGGGCCAAAAATCCGTTATTAGTATAGCATGTTGTTTACACCTCGGTTTATGTTGGTATTGACATATTTTCATTAGCATTGATATCATGCATACAATCATGACTATATAGAGGATTGGGTTGCACGTTCCGCAACACACACACACACACACACACACACACACACATATATATATATATATCGGGTTGCACGTTCCGCAACATATACATATATTGGATCGGGTTGCACTTTCTGGAACACATACATATAATGGATCGAGTTGCGCGTTCCGCAACACATACATAAACCAGCAATCATATTGCATTGCATATTTATACATATAATTAAGATTAAGGACATGTTATACCTAACACTATAAGACGAGGATAGTTCATACAGTAAAAGCCTATCCAGACAGGTTATATTAAGTTTAAGAGTTTCCTTATTCGCCCCACGTGGCCCAGGTTACTTATGCTTTTCCTTGCAGCTAATCATTTCACATTATTTATATGCTTTTCTTTACAGCTTACATATTCATATTGCTATTCTTTCTTTACATACTCAATACATTATTTCGTACTGACGTCCCTTTTACCGGGGGCACTGTGCGTTCATGCCGCAGGTTTTGATAGAGACTCTGCCAGGCCACCGCAGTAGAAGTTGTTGAGTTCAGCCGTCAGTAAGTAAGCTTCGTCTTTTCGGAGCTTCTTGGTCATATATGGAGTATTTTATGGAGTTATGTACAATATATGTTAGTTCAGTTACTCGTAGAAGCTCACAGACTTGTTTTGATATGTACAATGTTTATGTATAACTTTGTCGGATAAGTTGTTTTTTGTCGGACTATGCAGTGACCTTGTCGGTCCCATTGTATATATGTGTTGGGTTAATCCCTCTTATCCAGAGTTGTTGTCGTGATATATTTCAGTACAACCTTGTCGGTCGGAAATTCTACTTATACAGAAGACTGGTCATTAGAGTGGTACGCTCGGGTCAGCAAGGCACCGGGTGCCGGCCACACCCCCAGTTTGGGGTGTGACAGATAATTAGTTATCTAGTATTTATTATCGTTTATTACTAACTCGTGTGGCATCCTAAATTAATTAGGAAAAAAATCTCGACATATTCGAAATAAAGTAATGCCTTGACTAAATAATAAAATGTTTAAATTAAAACCCTAAAAAGTTAAACACTTAAACCTAATGATAACAAGTTTTCAAACAAAACTTACTTTTGACAGTTTACAACCCCTAAAATATTGACATTCCGAAGTCTTGAGACATGACTAATCTTTGATCAAAGTATGAAAAAACGTGAATTTCAAACATTTAAAATAATATCAAGTGTTGAAAAATATTAAACTACCCTATTGCACAATAATTTGTTGAGCAAAAAGTTTTTTTTTTTGGTATTTGTGTTAAATTAGGCCTTTTTTGGGTCATTTAAGTTACGCACTACTTGTAAGTGCAATTGTCATACCCTCCACTTAAAAAGTGGATGCACTAAAATTTCAAACTTCACTACTTTGGCATGTCAGTCAAGTGCTTCATCAAAAAATTATATTATCGATTTAGTTTAATTTTAATTTTATCTTTTTTTCCCTTTACTACAAAGACGAATTATATGTTGTTTATTTTTGTAGAAAATTTAGTACACAACTGCACCAAATCAAATCGTATATCAAATTTAAATTGGTTAGATTCTATTTTTAAGTTGGGTTTGCTTTTTCATTTATCTAGAACATACGACTTAGGAAGGCTAGACATATTTTCTCCCTAAACTATACATTGCTTTTCCTTTCCCTTGGAAGCTCCCAAAGGCCGAAAATCCAAATTAGGTGCAAAACACACTTTATTTTAGTAATAAGCAGAAGAGAAGGTTAAGAATTTTTATTTTGAAACAAAGAGATATTAAAATTTAAATTGATTAAAATTAAACTAAGAATATTTATGAAGTAAAAAATTACTCCCTCTGTTTTAATTTATTTGTCAAGAAAATTAAAAAGATTGTTGAATCTTGTGATCTTGAACTAAAGATGTGTATTTGTATCGAAAGACCTTTTAATTTTGTGGCTTAAATATGTCATGTGGGATATTAAAATTAAAGAGTTGCCAAGTTAGAATTTTTGATTAAATGACTAAAAAGAAAAAAGTAAGACAAATACTCATGTACGAGCACAAATTCGAATATAATCGAGCTTTAATGCGGATACCGAACACCAAGTAGGAAACCAAAAAAAATCATAAGCATTTTTGAGTGTAAAAGAAATAGGAAAAGAAAAGGGTGGATCTTCCGCTTAATCCAAGTTAATCTCAAAGCACTCACTCTGAGTTATGGGCTAAATTTATCCCTAACTATGGGAGTAGATTTATTTTGGTCCCTTAAATATAATCTTGAACATATTTAATTCTTTAACTATGAATGTATATTTACTTTGATCCCTCACTATAACACTGAGCATATTTAATCCCTTGACTATGCTAAAATATAGTACTTTTGGTCTCTCTAACATTACCCATTTAAAAAATAACGGTGCTAAACCCATGTGACACTCCCGTGACTTGTAAGAAGCTAAACCCATCAGACTTGATCGGGGAAGAAATTCGAAACTAAGGTCAACTATGTGCTCTCTTTTTTTAAAGAAAAAAATAGAATCCTCAGCTCACTTGGCGGTCACTTTTATTGTCCGCATCAGTGCATAAGTTATTTCTTTTTTCATGCAATGTAGATTTTTTTAGTTTATTTTTATAAAAAAACATAAAATTAATAATCAACTCATTTTTAATTCTAAAAGTAGCTCATTTTACTAGTAGAAGTATAGCTCATTAATCAGGCTCATACCGAAAATAACTAAACCTAACTTGAAAAAATTTGAATTGAAAAACCCAAACGTTTTGGTGATTTTTATACATTAGCTTGAGGTTGTTGTCCTATCTTAAAATTCTGAATTCACAAATCTCAAATTCTGACTCCGTCTCTAGTGTTAGATAAGTTTAGCACTATTATATTTTAAACGATTTTTGTTAGCGAGACCAAAAATGCTTCATTTTAACATTATTAAAGAATTAAATATACTCAAAATTATATTTGAAGACCAAAATAGAGTGGATGAGGAATAATTTTTGCCGCAACTCCACTCACTCTCTCAAGTACAGAGTAAAATAGAAAGAGAAAAGCATTGTCCCCCACAAAGGAAGAAAACTTAAAATACATGGTGGAGGTGCATAGGGTGAGTTGGAATAAACAAGCTAGATATAAAAAAAAAAAACATTCAAGAAGCAGAATAGCTGCTACATTAGACTTGTTCCAACTTCCAACCGTCCATCCCTTCAACCAAAGCCCCTAAAACTCCCCAAAAGTCAAAATCTTCACCCTAGTCAAAGCTATTCACTCCACTCTATATTTCGCCCAGAATTGATTAACATCAGGTACAAAAACCGAATTGCAAAGATGATCTGATTACATGTACAACCCCATATGTAGATTGGTATATTTTCAAGAATGATCAACACAACGAATAGTAATAGTATGATGTCCCCATCATCGACATCGAGTAACAACGCACAATCTCCTGGTTTGAAGACTTATTTCAAAACCCCAGAAGGAAAATATAAGCTTCACTATGAGAAGACTTATCCTGCTGGTCTTCTTCATTTTTCCCATGGCAAGACAGTTACTCAGGTAAATCATTAACACTTACAATTTCTAGGGTTGTTATCTTGATGTCTTAATTTAGTCCAGTTTATGTTATTTTAGAATAGTAGTGTTTATATGATGCTCAAAATTAGATTTTGAGATTGACCCTTTTCCTAACCAGGTGATGTTATGACCATTAGCTTACACTTTCTAGGGTTGTTCTCTTTCTGTCTTAATAGGCCAATTATGTTATTTAGAATTGTAGTTGTTTTATATGATGCTCAAAATTGGATTTTGAGATTGACCCTTTTTCTAAAATCGATCTTTTTGGTGGAATCTGGAATGGGATTGGCTAACATGGTCAATTCTAAGATTCTGGGGTTTAAAAAAACTAATTTTTTTGGCTCTATATTGTTGTTTTAGGAGTTAATTGAGAACTTGTGAGAAATAGTTTTTTCACAGTTCATTCAGTTGTAAAATGTCTGTATGCTCCAATTTGACAATCCAGTGTAGAGATTATTTGAAGTTCTTTGGTCTCAGTGCTTACAGTCATTTCAGGCCTTATGTCTTTAACTTTTTGGGTCCTGGCTTACTTGAAGAGTTTTCTTCAATAAATGGCTGAAATAAACCCTTTAAGGATATATATCCGCACAGTTGATGCTTTTACATTCCGGGTTGGGGGTGTGAGGTGGCACGCCATGTAGTGTCCACCTTATGAAAATGTCAGTGCTACGTGGGATGGGTTGGACAGCCCTAATGGAGAAGAGGTATATTTGAGCCACTTGGGTAACGCCGGGGTTTTTTTTGTAAAAAGTGTAACGGAGGGTATTGATCTGTTTTGCATAGTAGAGGGACAAATTTGATCCTTTTCCCTAAAATAAACAATAGTCCAACTTTTGAAGCTGAAATGATTTTGATTTTCAGGTAACTTTAGCTCATCTGAAAGATAAGCCCGTTCAGGCACAGCCTCACTCGACATCAACTTTTGGAGTCAGCAGTGGTGTTAAGTCAGCAGCAGCGAGACTCTTAGGTGGTGGAAATGGTAGTAAGTCACTTAGTTTTGTCGGAGGAAATGGTGGAAGTAAGTCTGTCAGTGGCATGAGTGGTAGAGCTGGATCATTTGGGGGGACAAGTTCAAATAACTCTGTCAATATTTCCAGTTTCGATGGCAAAGGGACTTATTTGATATTCAATGTTGGTGACACAATTTTTATTAGTGATTTGAATTCTCGAGATAAGGTATGGTTATCGAGTATATTTGTTCTTTGAGATGGAAAAGATTGAATAAAATGAATTCTAAGAGGTTCATTGAAAAATGTAGGATCCTATAAAGTCAATACACTTCAGTAATTCAAATCCTGTTTGCCATGCATTTGATCCGGATGCAAAAGAAGGGCATGATTTGCTCATAGGGTTGAGTTCCGGAGACGGTAAATTTCTCCCTACATGATGTACAACTTCAATCTTCCACTTCACCCTTTACCTACAATGTCTGGTTTGCAGTTTATTCGGTCTCTTTACGTCAACAAATGCAAGATGTTGGGAAGAAGCTTGTTGGGGCACAACACTACAACAAGGATGGTTCTGTTAACAACAGGTAAGGCTCTGAACTCAACCCTGTCTTTGTTATTCTTATGAATACTATTTTGGAATTGTTTCGTTTCATCTCGTCTTTTTTTGGAATAATGTTAATGGTATGGACTTGACGTCCTATTTTTGAGTTATTTTCAAATAGATGAATAGTCATACCCATGTCATGTATGCTTTTACAGCTAGTATAACTGCGTGTTTCCTAGAATATTCTTTGAGAACTGTTAGTGACAAATTTTTCCTACTAATAAAGCTGGAAGCATAGATTCTTAGTTGCTTATGTTTTTGGTTGGTTGTATACGGAAGCCTTCTTTGGGTATTTGCGAAATCTTAGTATAAGTTTAATTGGATGGTGAATGCAGTTGAGGCGGTCATTTCACAATTTTATTTAGGTCAGTCATTAGATGCTATTTTTTTTTGAAATGGTTAGCGTCTAATGACTGACCTAAATGCCAATTTGAAATGGTTAGTCATTAGATGCTAATTCTAGTTGTTGGAATATAATCATAATTCAAATTTTGACCCCTGTGCTGCACCCCCTTAGGTGTGTGTACCAAGGGAAAAGAAAGAGAATTAGGATAGTCTTTGTAGTATGAGAATGAAAACAATCAATCAATCAACTACACCGAATCCCAAACTAGTTGGGGAATATGAGGATAAAAAGACAACTATATTAGAATTTTCAGCTTTTAGAAATCTCACCAAGGTAAACAACTTGAATCTCCCCACACAACCCAATTACAATTAGAGTCGTGATATTAGCGTCATGAAGTACGACTATAATACTTTGGAACATTATCTCCTTCCCTTCCTAAATAGTCATAGTGCTTCCTGCGGTATGGAATATTTGAAAGGCGAAATACATAAATAGTTACATGAAGTTGGCAGTTGGCACCGCCATAGATACTTTAACTATCCTTGTGGCCAACTAGACACCTCTCATTGGCATAACTGTACAATTGCTTTTTAGCATGTTGGGTATATTTATAATCTATCTCCAACTGTTAAACATGGAAAATTCCTTATTTACCCTTAATTTCCAACCACATTTTCTATCCCTGCACACCTTTACCATTGTCGTCTCCACCACCCACTAATTTTTATCTGCCAGAACCACCTTTAGCCTCCACATTCACCACTCCAAAGCCCTCCTTCAACAAATCCCATCAGCTGCCACACAATACAGAAACAAGTTCCCTTTATATTCTTCACATGATGTTCATACCATTAACTCCACAGTCCACAGACACTCAATCACCGAGAGAACCACCAAGAAACCATTCTTTTCCACCATAGCTCCACTGCTATAAACCACTGGAGCTGCCACCTCGACCACCTCTAGAGCCCAGAAAGCTTCACCCATCAAAGACCACAGAACCACACATACAAAATAGGAAAATTATTGGCAGACCACCCTGTCACTGCCGTTGATGGAGACATCTCCTTCCACTGCACGACTACCTCCATATTCAATTTTCAACAATTTATTTAAAACCAAAATCAGGCAATTCAAATGAACAGTTTCAACTTCCCCACCTCCTCCACCTCCACCTATCTTTGAATTTTTATTACCACCACAGCTAATAAACATTTGAAACTCATCTTGCTCAGTTTTTTACCACGATAGGCGCAAAACATAAAACTGGATTTTGCAAACTTAAAGGATTCAAAGAGGATTGAGGATTATAAGAAGGAAGATATCAATATGGAAGATTAAAGAGATCGATATAGAAGATTCTTTTACCAGTTCTCGGATGGAGAAATTGCCCGCCGATATGTGAGGTGGGTGGGTGGCATTGTGGTGGTAAATTTTCAGTGACACATGTAAAATTTGGTCTGGAGATGGCTATGTGGTGGTTGATAGTGAAGAAGAATGGGAGTGGAGGTGGTTTTGGTGGAATTTATGGATGAAGAAGAAAAGAGTGTGAGGAAGCTGGTGATTATTTTGGACGTAGAAAAGAAAGTGTGTTGGGGTTGGAGGGGGGGGGGTGTTATCTGATGTTCTTTTTCTAAATTCAATGCATTTTTCTTTTTCTTTCTTCAAATTACACATGTCATCCTTTGATTTGTCAATTGCCACATTTTCTGCAATTGTAACTCACATGTATGTTCTGTTGTACCCGGGTGTTCACGAGGCACACTTATGCCAACAAAATGTGTCTATCTGGTTACAAGGATAGTTAAAGTGTCTATCTGACCGTTGGTGACAACTTTAAGTGTTTATCTATGTATTTTGCCTTTTTTAAAAAGAGAAGTAATTTAAGGGTTTTGTATACCAAAGAGAATCCCTTCCTTTTCAGATTTAATATTTTCCTTTGTTTTTGACCAACGATGTACTAGCATTTCAATTTTGATGTGTGCCTATAATGATGGAGCAGATTTAATATATTACTTTGCCTTTCAACAGTCGATGTACTAGTATCGCTTGGGTGCCTAACAGTGATGGGGCTTTTGTTGTTGCTCATGCGGATGGGAATTTTTACGTCTATGATAAGGTAAGTGTTGAAACTAATCGGGAGTGCTACCAATTTCCAGGTCCTCTTCAATGATCCTCATATTTCCTAATTTTCTTGGACCATTTTGCATTTTTTGTCATATTTCAGAGCAAAGACGGTTCTGCTGATCCCTCATTTCCAGTCATCAAAGATCAGACTCATTTTTCAGTTGCCCATGCACGTTATAGTAAGGTATTTCACTTGTGTATATAGTTCTTTCGGCAGTGTTTGATGATGTGCCCCTGGTATCACTACTGAGAGTATCAATTTCTCCTGTTTATCTTCAACCATTTGCAAATTTCTTGGTTCATATATTCCTACTTTATTTTAAAAACAACATTCTAACCTTTTTACAATAGCTATCAGAACGCACAAACATGTTCCTTCTGTGAGATAAACAAGTGGATGAAAGGCATATATAAAGTCAACTGCTTTCAGTATGTTGAGGCTATTATTTAACAAGTAACGAAATCTCTGTTCGTAAATCAAGTTATCTCTAAGATATGAAGTATGGAACAAATAATCATATCTTGCGATGATTGATATTGCAAGTGTGAGTATTACTTCCAATGTATGTGTTGTGTTATACATTGAAATTAAGTCTGAGAGAACTGAATGGCAGAGTTGTCAAAGGCAAATATATACATAGGAATTCAACTATAAACATAAACTGAAGTGCTTGGACAAAAGAATTGAAGAAAACTAGAATTAAGAATAGGAATAAACATTATGTCAGTCAAATTGAAAAATGATTTTAAAACTTGACTTAGATGTAATGATGCAAGTTAAAGTTCTATTGTGAGTAGTTTTTAATTCTTTAACTTCTTATTCCTAATCATTGTTGTTAGTGTGTCCTTAACCATCCTCATTTCGAGATAGCTTTTGGTTTGGGGTTAAGCCTAAGGTCCATTTATTTAAATGTTATCAGTGCCAAACCTCTCTCTTTTCTGGGGTACCAATGTTGGTCCTCTATATTACGTGGTCCATGCTTCAACTATCTAGCCCCGGGTGTGCGGAGGAAGTTGAGGTTCGAGTTCCACATGGTTGAAGGATTACTTGTAGTCTTGTTATATGGTGCAGTCTTTACCTAATAAGCTAGCTATTGAGCTTGAGCTAGTCCCAAGTTCATTTTCAGCTATAAATTTCATTCATAATGTGTTGTTAACAATAGTCTATAGCTTTGCTAAACATATTTTGGTGTCTAGTATTTTTCTCTTAAAGATTGAGGTCATATTGATGAGGCATATGACTTAGGGGTCGTTTGGTTGCTAGTTAGGAAGGGAGTTATTTATGTATTGAAATTGACATAGTTAATACTATGTTTGGTAGCTTTTTAGTTGCTTTGTATAACAATGTTTGGTATCATTTTACAATCCCACATAACTAAAACATGTACGAGTTATGAGTCAATTTATGTATTATCTTATACAGGGTAGAAGATGAATTAAGTACTACAACATACCCGGTATATTCCCACAAGTGGGGTCTGGGAGGATAGAGTGTAGGTAGGCCTTACCCCTACTTCGGAAGGTAGAGAGATTATTTTCGATAGACCCTCGGCTCAAGAAAAGGCATATCAAAGAAGAACATACAAGAATGAACAAAAATAAAGAAGTCATCACAAAAGGAACAATACCTACAACAAACTAAGACGATAATCAAAGTACAAGAGACAACAGATAGTAACAGAAATTAAAAGACATAAACTACAAGGATAATGCTACATCCACTAGTATGGAAGGATCCGCGAGACAACACCCTACTACCTACTAACCTGCTACCCTAATCTGTGTCCTCAACAACCTCCTATCTAAGGTCATGTCCTCCGTAAGCTGCAACTGTGCCATGTCCCGCCTAACCACTTCTCTCTAATATTTCTTCGGCCTACCTTTACCTCTCTTGAAATCAGCCATAACCAACCTCTCACACCTCCATAATGGGCCTTCGTGCATCTTCTCTACACATGCCCAAACAGTGTCAGCCTCGCTTTCCCTATCTTATCCTCCACTGAGGCCACTCCCACCTTGTCCCGGATAACTTCATTTCTAATCATACCCCTCCCTAGTATACCAACACATCCCTAGCAACATTCTCATTTCTGTAACCTTTTATCTTTTGGACGTGAAATTTCTTGATCGACCAACATTTCGCCCCATACAACATAGTTTGTCTAACCACCACTTTGTAGAACTTATCTTTAAGTTTTGGTGGCACCTTCTTATCACACAAGACTCTCGAAGCGAGCCTCCATTTCATCATCCTTTCCCCAATACATGAATAACTAAACATGAATAAGTAAACCTTGCATAACTAATCTCTGCATTATTAATACTGGCATAACTCTAATCAACAACCAAACAAACCCTTAGTGTCTTTGGTGCTTGTAATAATGCACCACCTAAGCAAAGCGCACAACTTGGACTTCGCCTAGATTTAGGAGTTGAATGTGCTTCAAACGAGCCTTTAACAACACTGCGTGATGGTTTAAGTTGTAGTGTATTTCTTTGAAATCCAACACATTAGTAGAACGTTATATTGCCAGATTATGCAATGAGGGAAAATAGTTCTTTTGAAATTAGGTATTCAGTCTAACTCACACCCCAAAAGTTAGCTCAAAGGGAGGAAGATTGTCTAAGCCTTATAAGGAGCCCAAGGTTCTCGTCCGTCACCGATGTAATATATTCTCTTCACCCTCTCATGCCTAGATCCACCCTCTCATGCCTAGATCCGGACAATCTTTTTATCTGGGGTCTACTATCCGATCTGGAGCGTGCACTTTCATGGGCCGGGGGCATTTCACCCATCGGTACCGGTCAATTGGTCTGGGGAGCATTTTGTCCCCCTTTTTTTAGGGCCCCACATCGGATCGGGCCGACTCTGATACCATGTTAAGAAATGAATCATGAGCCTAATTCAACTCCAAAAGCTAACTCAAAAGGAGGATTGCCCAAACCTTATAAGGAGCCCAAGGTTTTCATATGGTATATTCTCTTCACCTCCTTCATGCCTAGATCCGGATATTCTTTTTATTCGGGGTCCACTATTCGGTCTGGAGCGTGCACTTTCATTGATCGGGGGAATTTTCACCTCCCATCGGTCCGGGACTGATCAATTGGTTCGGGGAGCATTTTGCCCCACTTTTTTTCCGGGCGCCCACATTGGATCGGGCCTGGGCCTAGCTCTGATACCATTTTAAGAAATGGATCATAGGCCTAACTTAACCCCAAAAGCTAGCTCAAAAGGATGAGGATTGGCCCAACCTTATAAGAAGCCCATGGTTTTCGTCCGTCACCGATGTGGTATATTCTCTTCCATCTCACCCGATGTTTGGCCCTTAAATTAAATTGTCCATGCACCAGATGTCCAGCCCTGGCCGTGAGGTGGGTGTTGAAGAATGAAAAAAATTCTACATCGGTGGTTAATGAGATGGGTTGGCTACTTATATGGACTTGGACAATCCTCCTCTCATGAGCTAGCTTTTGAGGGTGCGTTAGACTCAATGACTAATTTAACATGGTATCAGAGCCAATCAAAAGTCTGGGATCGAATCTCGCCATGATCCATTATCAAAAAAAGAATTTCCACGTGCTTGGGACCATGAAAAAATATCAGGCCAGCACGTGAGGGGCATGTTGAGATTATAATCAAATATTAAAAGTGTGCGCTCTCTAACAGCTTATGCTTTTAGATGAGATGGTCACACACTTCAACAATTTTAATTTTTGCACTCCAGGTAATAGTTTTAAGCTTAATGATTTTACTGTTATTTGAGTGGATTTAGAATCACTATTTAAGTTATCATCTATTATGTAACCTTAGCTTAGCATTTGCACAAAAATGTTACACACCAGCAAATGTAACAAATTAGACGATCTTGGCCCTGGAACGTCATTACAAGAAAATTGCTACGACCATACTCAAGGCATATGCAAATTGTGATTAGGTTACTCACTCTTAACATAATTTGTGTATCTTTGTGGTCTGATTAGTAGGAAAAGACATCTATTTGTGTTTTTTAGCTTTAACTTTTAGGAGAAAAGGAAAGAAAAAAACATGTTTGAGACCTGCCCTTGTTTCCCAAGGAAGCATTTAGATAAAAAGAAGAAGAGTTGTTCCATGTGTTTTAAACACACATTCATATGTTGTTGGTTCCTACTTTATTTGGTTTAGATTTTGTATTTCATTCACTTCTAAGGGAGATAGTTCTTATCATCTCCTTCATGAAGAGGAGAGAAAAGCGATGAACAACCTCTATACACAGGTTTAGACCCAATTTAGTAAGTGGAGTGTTTCGGTTGAATTCCCGTAATCTTGACCAATCATCACGAGCCCCATTTATAATTGCCGTTTCAGGCTCTCTTTCTGTGTAGTGTCGAAGTGATTGTGCGCACAAATCAGGGGTCTTTTATCTCGTCTATAATCTATATTCTTTTCTTATTTCTTCCCCTTACTTCTCCCCTTTTTCTTTTCTTGAATTACATCATGTAACCTCTCATTCATTGATGGACAATTCCGTATAAGTAATAATATATTTTGATTGATTGCATTAGAAAAAATAATCTTAGAATAAAGCTTAAATGCTATATCTTGTAATTGTTTGCATCTTCTTGATGCTTTTTATTGAAATCACTTGCTTCATCAAAAATAAAATAACCTTAGAATAACTAATGCAACGTTTGGTTTATGGTACTAAACTTTGTATCGCTAATGCATGTTTTACCTGGCAGTATTAAACTCCACATACTCATAGCATATACACGGGAATTGATGTATTATTTTACGTGGGAGGATGCAGAATAAGAATATACGTATTAGCAAAACATAGATAAGAGTACCTAAAGACAAAAACGCTCATAAAGAGGCGATCCCCGATCCCGAATAACAATCCCTACATTATTGCTTACCAAGTAACAGTTCTCGCATTATCATTCTATGCATAGCAATCCCCACATTATTATTCACCGCTAAATAATCCCTATGTAACCTGTCTGTGAATTAAATAATCCCTAAAGAAGCAAGTTTACTGCTCAGTAAAAACATAAACATAGTTCCAGTTTCATCTTCTTAAACACTGGACCAATTTTTCCCATTATATGTCAACAAGCACATTCTATGTTTTTTTTTGATCAAGTAAAATGTATTTTCATTCATAAACATGGTCAAGTTGGCCGTATACAAGGGATATACCAAAAGTTAAAGAAACTACAAAAGGATCCACCCAATCATCTATACAAAAAGGAACTTTCTGTTCACACCAAAAGAAAATAAGGGAAACGGAGACTACTCCTTAATTGAGAGAAACTTGACTCTACACCTTCAAAAGCTCTTTTATATCTATCTCTCCAATTCTATGTTTATCTTGTCTGGAAAAAGAATATTTAGTCTGCTTCTGCTCGACCACAATTAGATAATTGTCTTGGTTAGTTTATTAGCCATTCATTGTGGCATTTTATTTAATACCTCCTAACTGATTGTAGTAAGACTGCTAAATTTTGTTACATTTCTTTTTTGCTACAGTGGAGCATGCAGTTTTAAGTTCTTCCTTTCACATGTTTCCATTTGACTTATATATGCAGAATCCTGTAGCTAGATGGCATATTTGCCAAGGGTCCATCAATAGCATTGCTTTCTCAACTGATGGGGCGTATATTGCAACTGTAGGGAGGGATGGTATTTACTTCATGAGATGACTTGTGAAAGCTATTAATTATTTAGTTGTGATGATTTACCCCTTACTGAGTATGACTGATCTACTGCAGGTTATCTGCGTATATTTGACTACAAAAATGAACAGCTTATATGTGGTGGAAAAAGCTATTATGGTGCTCTGTTGTGTTGTGCTTGGAGGTGAGTGTTTATGGTTTTCTGTTCATGATTCATTTGTAACTTGAAGTCACTTTTGCCTTGTGGACCCCACCCCCCACTGATTCCCACAAACAAAAGAAGTATGTTGTTTGTAATGTTTTGGCTGAAGAGAGTACATGAACCAACAGCATGGATGGAAAGTACGTTTTAGCTGGTGGAGAAGATGACCTGGTTCAGGTTTGGAGCATGGAAGAACGTAAAGTTGTTGCATGGGGTGAGGGGCACAGCTCCTGGGTGAGTTTCGAGCAGTTATAACTTACCTGGGTTTCTACGTAGCATTCACTTCCTTATTCTCTAAACTTCTGTTTGGCAGGTCAGTGGTGTGGCATTTGATTCATATTGGTCAGCTCCAAATTCAGATGGCACAGATGAAAATGTCGTCTACCGTTTTGGTTCTGTTGGTCAGGTACATGTGCAAAATAAAAAAAGGGGCTTTTTTCATTTTTGGCCTGTCGGCCAAAATTACTTACGGGCGCTAGCTAAAAATATACAAACCTATACATTGATTATGTATATTATTTGTATATTTATTAGAGCCGTCAATATGGGCTAGGCCCGTTGGGTCTACCCAGCCCAACCTGTGATTTGACAGGGTTGAGCTAAGATTTTTGGAGCCCATTTAAGAGCGAGACTTTTTAGACTGGTCTGAAAAAGCCCGTTGGTCTGTGAGCTTGAGTGACGGTGGGTTGGGCCGGCCCGTGGGCTTGAGTGACACTGGATATAAATATCATTACACCAATAATAAAAAACGTAATCTATAACAAAAATACTTTTAAAACAGCAAACAGTAAACTTAACGCCCGGGGCGTACGTCTTACATTCCGGAGCTTACGCTTTTCGTTCAGGACTTATGCCTCAAACTCTAGGTCGTGCTCTCTATGGATCTACACCTTTCTTTGCGCTATGGAGTGTTTTTTGGTACGTCCCGCCCCAAGACTTGCCCCAAAAATGCCTTTGAAAACACTACTAGAGACTTGGTTAGCAATGTGATATTGTCTTGTAAATATTAGCATTGTTAAATTCAAATTTAAATTTAAGTATCAAAAATATTTTTTAATAAAAGGTCGGTTGGCCTGGGCCAGGCCCGCAGCCCATGTAGTGATGAGTTGGGCTGGCTATTTTATGGCCCATAAAAAGATTGGCCAGCCCGACATGGCCCATTAAATTTCAAAGCCCGTGTGGGCTAGCCCGGATGGACTGGCCAGCCCGTTTTGACAGTTCTAATATTTATGTATACAATATGTATATGTATAATAATACTTAATATACAAAACCTATATATTTGTTGGCTATTATTCTTTTTAGCGGTCCAAAATGTAATTATCTCATAAAAAGAACTCATATTATTGGCGTTACGTCTCACTATTTTAAGATGATATTTTATTTGCTCATTCAAGATTAAACGATTCTGTGTTCCAACGTTTTTTCCTCGTCTTGCTGATAATGTGATTTTCAAAGGCTATGATCTGTTTCGAGGTTTATCTGCTTGATTTCTCGTTTTTAGCTGTCTTTGACTTGATGTTTCTTCGTAGGACACACAATTGCTCTTATGGGATCTGGAAATGGATGAAATTGTAGTACCAATGCGCCGTCCTCATGGTGGATCACCGACTTTCAGCACCGGGAGTCAGTCATCTCATTGGGATAGGGCTTGCCCTGTTGGTACACTGCAACCTGCTCCAAGCATGCGAGATATACCAAAGCTATCGCCCCTGGTCACTCATCGTGTTCATACTGAACCACTCTCTGGCGTGATGTTCACTCATGAATCAGTCCTTACTATCTGCCGTGAGGGGCATATAAAGATTTGGGTGAGACCAGAGTTTGGTGAAATCCAAGCTATCAACTCGGAGTCTTTATTAAGTACAAGTTTGAAGGAGAAGCCGCCAATATCAGGAAGGGTTATTGGTTCCAAGTTACAAACAATGACTTAACTGTTATTACAAGGTGTGTGTCTTAGGGGGAGGGGGTTGCAAAACGGCGGATTCACTAAATGGGGCTTCCTTTTTACAAATGTCAGTAACCATTTATTTATCTTCAGATTTGTTTGCACTGAGATTGACCAACTAATTGTATAGCGAACAATGAAGATGCTGCAGGGAGCAGCAGGCGGTTAGAAGAGTGTCCAAGCAGCTTGTAAGTATGATAGGCAAAAATAATTGAGGTTGGTCTCTTGAGATATGTAATTCCTAGTTCCCAACCTCACCCCCTCGCTTTAACTTTTTCCTTTTCTCTTCAGCCAATTTTGCTAAGAAACACAAATGACTTATATTGGATTACCTCATCGTCTGCCCTGTTCAACATTATGGCAGCTTTATGCAGGCGACCTGTTTATTTTGAAGCTGTTTGTCATTGAATTTTTTGTTTTTGTGTGTTGATTAGTTGAGCCAACTACGATTGGATTCAGGTACGATGTTTCAAAACGTACATACTTTCTGTTGATTGTTCAGATTTCCTTGACGCGGAACTTCTCTACAAAGTTAGCTTTTGGGAAAATTCGGGTTTGTCATTATGGTGTTGTTTACACTTGGATTGCGGAAATTTGGAGGGTTAATTGCTAAAGCTCCGCATAATCTGCTGTTTACCGCACTTCATTAATACGAGTTTTTGTTTAGCAGCTTGAAGGGAATGGCCTCCCTGCAGCCTTTTAGATAAATTTTGGGGTAATATTGGAAGGTGAAAATTTCACCCGGACTTGGTGTATGCAGGTAGAATACATCTCATTTGGTTGTGGTTAAGTGAAAATTTGAGATTAATTGCTTATATTAACTAATAATAGCTAAGTGATAATCTTTGATTGGTGTATGCATTAAATATTAGAGCACATTGTAGTCTTGGATGTCTTTTGACATGTAGTGGATCGTGAGAGGAGACCATATCAAAACGCTTAGGGGTCGTTTGGTTGGGAACATGTTATTTCGGGATTAGGTGTTTCACCCTTATAAGGATAAAAATAACACTACAATCCTGGAATATCTAATTTCGAAATTAATTATACTGTGATTTTGACCTAATCAAATATGGGATAAATTTATCTCAAATTTAATTTCGGAATTAAATATCTCTTATTCCTCGTACCAAATGAGCCCTTAATGTTATCTGTTTGAAGCATGAGGAGGATGCTTAAAAAAATGTTGTCACAAAATAAAGGTTCAAATGTGCTTTTGAAGTATTAGATTTTATATATTTACTCTTCGTTTATCTATCCATCATGAGTATGCTCCTTCCGATGATGGTTGTCCAACTTGGTTATACAAACAAAAGATCCAAAGTTACGTCCAAATTATATTAAATTGGATCATATATAACTTGTGCAATTATTTGAAAAGGTCCAAACATACTCCTATGTAACATGAACAATTGAAAACGTCCAAACATACCGCTATGTAGCTTTCACGGCGAAAATTGTTAGTGGAAGGAACATATTTGAGACAAAAGATAAGTGCTATTTGTCAGTTGTATGGTTAATGAAGGAGTTTGAAGGCAGAGAGATGGTGTTTGTTTTGGTAACAAATTGGATGCTAATGGTCATTCTTAATGTTCTCCAAGGAGCTCTAATTCCATTAATGAAAAGACGCCTGAGGGATTTGAGGTATAAGTTCATGGATTTGACCGAAGAGGACAATAAAGTTAATACTTGCTAATAATATACTAACAATGTTTCTTTTTTAATTTATCTTCTTTTGGTAAATAAGAGAGCCATCGATATTGGTGAGCTTCATATCCATTTCGAACTTTATAAACTGCGTGAGTTTTCTCCAACTAATTCATCTACCTAGTTCAGAATTACTTCTTTTTATTTTGTCAATAGATTAAAATAGAAACTTTCCCGGTTTAGATACATGAGAACTCCACATTTCTTAAGTTCATGTGGCATTTGAAATTGATTGGGTGAAATATGATTTCTTGCTACGTTTTAATATATATTGTGTTCTTTCACTTGCTTTGATAGAGAAATATATATCATACTCTCACAATGAGCTGAAGATTTGAATTTTATATGTCATAATACATTTCTGTTTTTGTCCAGGTTGCTAAAGTATTCTTCAAAATCAAAAGGACAACACAAAATTGCATTTGATATATGCTCACGTTACATCTGAAGACATGCTTTTGAGGTAATTTAGCATAATCAATACTCTAAGATTGTATTAATTTTTCTTAAGTAGTCTTTCTCATTAATACAAATATATATAGTGTGTACAATGTGAAATTCCAATACAATAGGGATCCTATATCTACCATAATTATACAACACTAATTATGGCTAAATATATGGATACAATATTTGTACATGTTAATACACCCCTCGGTCAGAGCGGAAGGAGACCAGACGCTTAGATTGGATCTGAAGTCGAGGAATAGCTGTCTAGGAAGACCTTTCGTGAAGATATTCACATACTGCTATGAACAAGGCACATGCAACACCTTAACATGATCGAGAGCAACCTTCTCACGAACAAAGTGTATATCCATCTCAATATGCTTGGTTCGCTGATGCTGAACCGGATTATGAGATAAATATATGACGGATATGTTATCACAATAGACCAAAGACGCCTTACGCAAGGGACACCGAAGATCCAAAAGAAGATTTCGGAGCCAACAGATCTCAGCAACAATTAGAGATGGCAGTGGATTCTGGACCCGGTGGATCCAGATCCGGTTTATAGGATATGGATCTTAAAAATTTGGACCTGACGGATCCGGATCGGACCCGGATCCGTTTCTGACGGATCGGACCCGGATCCGTTTCTGACGGATCGGACCCGGATCCGTTTCTGACGGATCGGATCTAGATCTGGATCTTGTATTTGAGATCCATATCCGGTCCAGATCCGACCCGTGGATCCGTTTTTTATTAAATATATTCATAACGTAGAATGTAATTTTATAAGTATTTTCTTAAAATTGCTAAGCACATCCTTGCAAGTTTAATTCTCAAAAAACAAAAAATAAAGAGGTAACTTCGATAATAAAATTAATGTTATATTAGTGAATGACTAACATCTCCATAGACAAGTAGTTAAAATTATATTCACTTCATTTGTGAAGATTCCAAGCACATGCAAGTTCTGCATTGTGGAAATACTAGTCAGCATTTTCAACAACTATTGTCATTGTCCAACATTTTTAATTAATAGCTCACAATCAAAATGAGACAACAAACAAAATATCTCATATGAAAAATTGAAACACAGTAAATTGTTAGCTAAGTAAAAATCGTTTGTCAGTTCAAAAAAAAATTCTTAGCAAGGTTACATTCTTAGCAATGCAATTTTTTTTACATGTGGATCCAGATCCGATCCGTGGATCCGGATTTGGATCTGATTTTTATGGATCCGACGGATCTGAATTCAGGTATGAAAAAAGGATTTAGATCTGGATCTAGTAGGATCCGGTCCAGATCCGATCCGTTGCCATCCCTAGCAACAACATTAACAACGCCTCTGTACTCTGCTTCTGCACTTGGACGGGATAATGTGGCTTGTCTCATGGCAGACCAAGAAATAAGATTATCCCCTAAGAACACACAGTAGCCAGATGTGGAGCGTCGCGTGTCCGGACAACCTGCCCAATCAACATCCGTATATGATAACAACCTGATCGGTGTTGAGGGGTATAAGTGTAATCCATAATCAAGTGTGCCCTTAACATATCGAATGATACATTTAAGAGCAGTAAAATGAGGCTCTCTGCGTCCATGCATAAATAAGAATACATGCTGAACAACATAAGCAATATCAGGCCTGGTGAAAGTAAGATACTGAAGTGCACATGCTAGACTCCTATAAAGAGTGGGATCTGCTACTGGATCACCATCAATTGCATTAAGCTTCGATTTAGAGTCAACCGAAGTGGACATGACTTTGCAATTAGCCATCTTAGCCCTGCACACAACCTCTTCGGCATACTTACGCTCACAAAGAAGCATAGTGTTTGCAGACCTAGTCACGGAGATCCCCAAAAAATAACTCAACTTCCCCAAGTCCGTCATAACAAATTCAGTTTTGAGCAGTGCAATGATCACATTTATAACACATCAGAAGAGGCAGTAAGAACAATGTCATCCACATATAACAATAAATAAGCAATGTTACAGTCTCCATGTCAAATCCGCTCTGATATCATGTAAGATTGTATTAATTTTTCTTAGGTAGTTTTTCTCATTAATACAAATATATATAGTGTGTACAATGTGGAATCCCAATACAATAAGAATCTTATATTTACCATAATTATACAACACTAAATATGACTAAATATATGGATACAATATTTGTACATGTTAATAAATACAATAAAGCTATATTTGTGATAACAGAAGTTGGCATACATGTCAAAACGGGTTATGACTTGTGCATAACTGAATAATGTGTCTTTTTTTATCCAACAAAGTGAGATAGTTCCGTCCGTCCTCATTGTTGTTTAGATTTTAGTGTTTATCTTTTTGTTCTTTTTCTTAAAATGAGCTCAGCAAAAGTGTGGTTCTATGTTTCACCTTATCTTCACCAGTTTAATATCTTTTTGTGTAAATGGATAATGGAAAGAAGGTTATAACAACAAAGGACTTGGATGCATCATCTTTGGTCTAATAAGTTGGTAGGTTTTTTCATGGAAGCAAGTTGGACAGTGTACTGTGGAAGTAAGCTGAAGAGTGTACTAAAGGGCAGTCCGGTCCACTAAGCTCCCGCTATGGGCGTGGTCCTAGGAAGGGCCGGACCACAAGGGTCCGGGGAAGCTGAAGAGTGTACTATGTTCCAGATACATACTTCATAATCTTTTGGATACACGATCAATAGATGTACACAATATAAAGTGTTGATATATTATCAATATAACTATTTAATCAGCTTGATAGTATGATACATGTTTTCCCAAACAACTTTTATGTAATCTATACAAATAACACACTACGTTGATGGTTTTACTGCTCTCTCTCTCCCCCACCCCTCTGACTTGCTCAACGGAAACATCCCCCGCCCCCACCCCCACATCGACACACCACCACCACCACCGACCACTGACCGTAGACGTTGCTCCGTCCACCGACCACCGGTGACCAGGTACGCTGCCCTGACACTGCTCTGTCCTCTGTTTTTCTCTTTCTTCCCCCTTGCTATTCTTTCTTTATCTTTTCACCACCACCGGCACCCGGAGTACCTGGTTGTATCATCGTTGGTGACTATCAACTATAACCCATCACTCATCACCACCAACGGACAAATCTGGTCAGCAAGGACCTTAGAGACCACTACCACCGACATTTTGTATGATAGGCTAATAAGCCTATACTGTCTGAGATGCTCTGCGATGGTATGGTTTAATTAAAAAAAAGGGATAGAATGAAATAGGATTCTTCAGTAAATTTCCAGTAAGGATATTGGTACATATCACCATAGGTTCCGAAGTATTCTGGCAATTATGCTCTTGTCGTACGGAGTGCCCTTTCTGCCGTCGTCGTAGTTAGGCATAAGGTGTTTTCATGGGCCGTTTTTCGTATTGAACTATGTATAACTGTCGGAATATGGATCGGATTAAAATCCCTATTTATGAATACTACTGTTGATCCATCCTGGTTGAAGATTTCTTTTGTTTTGTTATATTCTTTATTATTATCTAAATAACGATCCTCTTTACGCCTGGACAAAGGTCTTTAAATGGTACCAAAGCCATATTCTTAAAGAGTATTCGCAGACAGTATTTTCATTATCATGAATATTTTCAGAAGCTATAAGCATAACATTAAAAATGCTAGAACGGAAGAACATGAACTTCTTCAGCACTTAGATGCTTTAAACAAATGGACTATTCCATTTGTTGCTACTAAAGAAATTTATAATTTCGGTATCTTTGAAAAATTGCGAAATCGCCATGTTATTAAGACTATTGAAGAGTCTGTCCAAATGGACAATCAAGAAAAAACTATACAGTTATTTTCTGATTCGGATATTGAAAGATATCAAAAATTGCATCACAAATTTTTGCATATTGCATTTAAGCCTTTAACTTTAAAGGGTTTACCTGAAAGTTTTATGATTGTGATGCTAGAAATTTAAATTGGAAGCAATCTCTTATGGGTGCTATGCAATCCAGTCTGGCCTATGGACCAGTTTATTTTGATGTCAGACCAAATCTTACTCTGTCTTTGTCTGATCCAAATATTTTGCATGCTTTAACTTTATATGTCAAAGCTCATGACTATAATTATATGCCTGAAACAGAAGTTATGTGCATATGTTATCGTATCTATTTCCGTGTGTTAGACACCATGAATCCTAATTGTAAAATTATGGATGATAAAAGAAATAGGCAAACGGTTCTAATAGAAACCAACCTAGCCAAAAGGTCTAAGATAACTACTCGAAGACCTATCAGTTGGGATGAAATTAATTATCCCGATGACTGGCTAATTAGAGTGTTATCCCTGTCCAACCTAGGACATATACTCGTATTGCTCAGGTTGTTCAGACCACTGATGGAAATATCCATCTCCAATTCGCCACCCAACCGTTTAAATCGGGTAGATCAATGTCATCTCATTATTACCTCTCTCCTCTCGATAACATTCCCAGACCTTCTACTGCTAGAGCGTCAACCTCTCAAGTTAACGATGACCTTTATAAGGTTACCACTCCTTCAGAAATATCTCAGGATGAGAAGATTGAGAAAATAAAAATAGGAGACAATCAAATTCCTATAGGAATTAATACTGATCCTACTCCCAGTGAAATGAGATTCACTGATTATTTTAAAGATGGATAGCGATCGTATTCGTGCTTCACCTCTGGATTATAGTCCAGGTTCAGGTCTAAGAAAGATTATTTCGAAAGACTTTCTAAGTGAGGACTATCGTCTTTTCAGAAGATGGTTCTTCTCATTTTTTAATGATAAGGAAGCATATTCCATTAGGGACCAATTTTACGATGAGTTACAGACCAAGCAGGATTATAAGCCTTTTATTAAATGGTTTGTTGAAGACTATGCTCTTCCAGTATTAATGTTATTGAAGACAATGACATTTGAATTCCAGAAAAGTCCTTAAGAGTATATACCCTTTTGATGAGCCCTTCTCATTAAAGAAGGACAACAATAACGATGATTTACAAGCTCAGCCCTTTATGAAGCTTATTCGTCAGACCATTCATAACAGTCCTACTATTGAACATGTCAACACCCTGTTCAGACAACATAACCATACCAATATTCATTTCAAGGTTATTAGTGAACAGATGAACTTATTACATAACAAAGTTGACAAGCTCATATCTCTTATAGAAAATCAACGAGCCAAGATTGATGCTGTTCCTAACCAGCCTCCGAAATCTCTGGAAATTCCAGCCAACATTCAACCTCCTCCTTCAATGCAAGGAATCTCCCTGGCAAAACAGACCAAAGAACATTTAGCAAAAAATCTTGAGGATTTACTTTCTCAGTTTCAGAATAAATTAAAGATTTCTTCAAAAGAGGGTTCTACATCTACTGTTACAATGATTAGTACAGATAAATTATCTACATATGATAATGAAGCACATATTGCTGCCATGAGGAAGGGTAAATGGAAACCCAAATTCAATTTCGAAAAACTACTATTATCCGAGACCTACTCCCATGGATGTTCTAATTGAAGAACAAGCTTATAAAAATGAGCCTACTGCTTATACCGGTACATAAATTGTTGAATGGAATATTGACGGCGGCGATGATAGTCAAATTTTCAGGACTTGCCACAAAATTATTATGTATGCTGCAGCTGCTAAAGGAAATCACCAAAGCGATGCTCACATCGTAAAGATGGTTACTGCAGGTTTTATAGGTCAACTTAAAGCTTGGTGGGATAACTATCTCACAGAGGACCAAAAACAGTCTATTATAAATGGTGTAAAGCAAGAGGGTAATGAAATCCAACTATATGCGGTTTTTACTGTCGCGCCCTATTTTGACCTGCTCGGGTCAAAGCGGAGCACGGACGTGTTCGGGTGATTCCTGGGTAAAAGATTGAGGAGTCGCCACCTAATTATTTTTACGGTGAATTAGGACACCTAAATATTAAACTAAATGCTGCAATGTAACTCCGATTTTAATGGTCTGCGAAACTAACGAGATTCTAGGTAAGGGTTCTTTATTATCCTAAAGGGAAGGGGTTAGGCATCCTTTAAGATCCGCTAACTTGCGGTTATCCGGTCAAACTCAGGTTAATTATTGCTAAAAAAATGCATGTTTTACAAGTATAATAGATTAAAAGATGTTTGTAAATAATTAGTAAATGATGCATTTTTATACAAGTACGTATTCCGATGACATAAAAAGAAAGATACATGTAAAGTTTTGAAAAATATGTATTTTGTGACAATAAATTATTTATACTATCAAAGAAGTAAAATTTTGGGAATCATTGAATTGTAAATTGACAAAAGATAAACTTATCCGGAATGATTAATAAAGCAAATAAAGATGACTAAGTTGTTTTTTTTTTTTTTTGAAAATTTTGAATACGTGGATTTGAGCCTAAAATAAATAAACTAGCGAAGGATTTCTAAGTTTGAATTCAACCGAGCCTACAAATAAATAAGCTAGCGACGGGTTTCAAATCTTAAACTACCTTATGAATTAATCCTAAGTTTGCCTATTCTAAGCATTTCAATAGTTACATACGTGCGATAAATAATATTACAATACAAAGCGGGATAAAGTGAATTAAAGAAAGAAATAAAATAAATAAACTCCGAGAAATAATTCGTCGTTATTTTACTTTAATCACGCAAGTGTCAAAAACAAACGATTAGAAACAGTTAAATACAAATAACTCCATATCCGCATTCAAAGCAGTGAATGTTTTGATCACGGAGGGCTCAGAACTTAAATTTTGAAAAGAGCATTCCAATCACGTCGTGGTCGCAAACATATGACTAATGTGGTTATTTTGATTACCTCGCCTACTAAGCGTGTCGGTCTCTCGGGTGAAATAGAAAAGATCACTATAATCACGTCGTAGCTGCGAATATATAACTTGTTGGTTATTTTAGTCACCTCGCCTACTAAACATGTTGATCTTGGATGAAATAAAGGTTTAAGTCTTCATCATTGCCCGAAGTTATATTTCCGTCTTTGCAAGCTGTGGAGGCCTCAAAATCGACGTATATTTTTCATCGGCGATGTAGTATCGTGTTCAAATCAGTAAAATTTTAAATCGGAACAGAAGCTTGGCAGATAGCGAGCGAAAAAGCGAGGCAGAGGAAAAAGCAGTTCAAAATGACGCGGTGTCTAGTTTAAAACAAGAAACAAGAGAACGGTAATTTGAATCTTTGAAGCGATGGACTGGAACAGAAAGCAATGTTTGAAAGGTGCGGTGTTGATTTAAAACAGTAAAAATGATAAAAACAAGAAAGCGATGTCTGAAGCGGGAGCAAACAGAAAAAAAAACAAGCGCCAAGACGCGTGATATTTATTCAAAACAGTAAAACAATGATATCCGTCAAGAAATCTAAAACAAGAAACTTAATAAAACAATAATATATCCGTTGCACGGATATCTAAAACGATTAAACTAAAAACAGCGAAGCGAAAGCGAAAGAAAAGCGGCCTCGAATTCAATTTCGGCCTTAATGCGATATTAAAAAAGCGATAAAAGCGATTGCCAAAGAAACGAGCGGTGGCGGTTTAAAATATCCGGCCAGCGTTACGAAGTGCGGAAATATTCAAATCGGTCGCTCAGACCGTCGATGATCTGACCGGATCGATGATCCAAACTCGAATCGATTTCAAAGACCAAATTCAGATAACCAATAACAAGAATATGGAATGCAAGAATTCGGAAATATCCAATCGGTCGACCGACCGGATCGATGATCTGACCGGATCGGTGTTTCAACCCTGATCGATTTCAACACCCAATTCGGATAACCAATAACAAGAATATGAAATGCAAGAATTTGAAAATGTTACCCAATGGTCGACCGACGGTCGATGATCTACCGGATCAATGATCCAAACTCGAATCGATTTCAACACCAAATTCGGATAACGAATAACAAGAATATGAAATGCAAGAGTTACGAAAATGTTACCTAACCGGGTCGACCCGACCAGGTCGATGATCTGACCGGTCGGTGACCGACCGGATCAATGACCGACCGGATCATCGATCCAAACTCGAATCGATTTCAACACCAAATTCGGATAACCAATAACAAGAATATGAAATGCAAGAATTGCGAAAATATCCAATCGGTCGACAGGCCGGATCGATGTTGACCGGATCGGTGTTTCAATCCGAATCAAATAATTTCATCAATTTCAGATAACCAATAATAATAATAAAGAACAATGCAAGAAATTTGGAAATTCAAATTGAGGCGACTGACCGGTCGATGACCGACCGGTCGGTGATCTGACCGTCGACTGACCGGTCCGTGATCTGACCCGCCCGGATCTGACCCGACCAGACTGACCGGCCCGACCCGACCAGTCCGGACTGACCGACCGACCGTCCGGGACCGACTCGGGATCTGACCGTCCGGGACCGACCAGTCCGGGATCTGACCGTCCAGTCCGTGACCGACCGGTCCGTGACCGACCGGTCCGCGGACTGACCCGGTCCGTGACCGACCGGTCCGCGGACTGACCCGTCCGCGGTCCGTGACCGTCCGCGGATCTGACCGACCGCCGTGACCGACCGGTCCGTGACCGACCGGTCCAGATCTGACCGGTCCGTGACCCGACCCGGTCGATGACCGACCGGTCGATGACCGACCGGTCGATGACCGTCGATGACCGACCAATTGGAGTTTCAACCCTAATCAAATAATTTCATCAATTTGGATAACCAATGATAACAACAAAGAATAATGCAAGAAATTTGGAAATTCAAATCGGTCGACGACCGGTCAAGAATCTGACCGAAATCAGTGATCCAAATCAAATTTTAACACCAAATTCAGATAACCAACATACATAACTATGAAATGCAAGAATTCTGAAAATGTTACCCGAATCGGGTCGACCCGACACGGGTCGACCCGACCCGAAATCAGTGAAGAACATCAGAGAATCAAAATGGGAGAACAAACCTTTTCGGACTTGATTCTTGAAACAACAAAGAAGCCAAATGCTTGAAATCAAGAACACAACAACGATTTATATATTGAATCATTTTTTCCAAAAATCCTCCGAAAAAATCCTCTCCAAAATGAAGAACAACATGGGGTATTTATAGGTACTCAACCCAACGTTCCAACCCCTCATACCCCCCCTTAAAACGAATTCAAATTTCAAAATAAAGGGGGAACAAAATCTGATTTTTGGGGCGTGTTCTTGGGGCAAGCGTTCGGCGGTGTCAGGGTAGGGTGGTGGCAGTGGTGAAGTGACGGGGGTAGGGGTGCGGCGACGTGGGGTAGGGGCATAGGATTGCGGCGATGAGTTGAGGGGTTGGGGGGGTTTGAGATATTATGTTTTTTAGGTTTTGGGTTGAAGGGGATAAAAGGGGGGCGACCGGGGTGGTGGAGTCGGCCGGTTGGGCCTATTCGGGTGTGGTAGGAGTGGTGAAATTTGGTCAGTTGGGCCGACGGGTTAGGGGATTGGGGATTTTATTTTGGGATTGGGCTTGTGGGTTGGGCTTGGACGAAAAAATGGGTTTTAGTTTAGGTTGGGTAGAAATTGTTTTGGGTTAGGAAATAAAAAATGTTATGGGTTGGGCTTGGACGAAAATGGGTTTTAGTTTGGGTTGGGTAGGAATTGTTTTGGGTTAGGAAATAAAAAATGGGTTATGGATTTAAAAATATAAAAGAGGGGTTTAATATTAAAATATATTATATATTTATATATTATTTGTAAAAGATGTGAATTATTTAAAATAACATAACGACGTGATAATAATAAAATATAATATTTGCGAAATGCTTAATGTTTAATAAAAGGGAAATGCGATGCAATTTTGCGAGAATAAAATAATAAAGAATTTCGGATAACTTATGATTATTATAAAATATGCAAATGATATAATAAAAATGTGAAAATGAGATATATACATATATATATATATATATATATATATATACGCATGCATGTATATAGATTAAAATTGTTTTGAGGTGCTAAAAATAATTAAAACTGCAAAATAAATTGGAAAAGACGGGACAAAATTGGGTGTCAACAGATGCCCCTCTTTGGACGGAGACGATGAAAGAGTTTTCGGCCAAAGAAAGTTGACTGAGTAGCCAATTTTGTCCTGATCAACGGGACTTGAAGGAAGATCATGGGTAGAAATAAGATCCCAGGGGGAGAGAAATTATGGAAAAGTTGGTGTAGATTCAAGAAATGTTGCCCCAGTGTCGAGTTATGATGACACTGGTCGCAGATATAACAAAACTATTGGGAAAGAGCGGATCGAAGTTCGAAGTAGGTCGTTTGACCAAATTGCCTTGGTTCGCCGTGAGATATAGTTCCACGTTATGCTGAAAGCTCCCGCCGATTCGAATTCCTGTGGACCAGAGCTAAGATAAAAGTTAGTGTATAACAGTTGCATAAGATATGTATGTGAGAATATGACTTTGTAAGTTGAAATGATGTCGTTGCTTAATGTTGTGCAGATGATGTCGTTGGCGGGCGCCTGTTTATACTTTAAAATAAAGTACCCGCATTAGAAGGTGGGCGCCTGACTTAAATTGAAATACCCGCATTAGAAGGTGGGCGCCTGACTGAAATTTAAATACCCGCATTAGGAGGTGGGCGCTGGTGAAATTTAAATACCCGCATTAGGAGGTGGGCGCCTGATTTAAAACATACCCGCATTAGAAGGTGGGCGCCTGATTTAAAACATACCCGCATTAGAAGGTGGGCCCCTGATTTAAAACATACCCGCATTAGAAGGTGGGTGCCTGATTTAAAACATACCAAGATTAGAAGGTGGGCGCTGATTTAAAACATACCCGCGTTAGAAGGTGGGCGCTGATTTAAAACATACCCGCATTAGAAGGTGGGCGCTGATTTAAACATACCCGCGTTAGAAGGTGGGCGCTGATTTAAAACATACCAAGATTAGAAGGTGGGCGCTGATTTAAACATACCCGCGTTAGAAGGTGGGCGCTGATTTAAAACATACCCGCGTTAGGCGGTTGGCGCTGATTTAAAACATACCGCGTTAGAAGGTGGGCGCTGATTTAAAACATACCCGCGTTAGAAGGTGGGCGCTGATTTAAAACATACCCGCATTAGAAGGTGGGCTGATTTAAAACATACCGCGATTAGAAGGTGGGCGCCTGATTTAAAACATACCCGCATTAGAAGGTGGGCGCCTGATTTAAAACATACCCGCATTAGAAGGTGGGCGCCTGATTTAAAACATACCCGCATTAGAAGGTGGGCGCCTTATTTAAAATATACCCGCATTAGAAGGTGGGCGCCTGATTTAGAACATACCCGCATTAGAAGGTGGGCGCCTGATTTGAAACATACCCGCATTAGAAGGTGGGCGCCTGATTTAAAACATACCCGCTTTAGAAGGTGGGCGCCTGATTTGTGTCGTCGTGTTGACGTAATGTAAAGTGGGGCCCTATTGCCATGCCATGATAGTTAATGTGTGGACATAAGCGATGCAAAAGTTGAGTAGATGAGAATGCGACCCTGTAAGTCGAAATACCGTTCTTCGCGTGGACACAACACGGTTGGGAACATGTAGTTTAGCATGACGTCTTTGTACAATCTCCAAACATGAAAGTGATTCTTGTAGTGAGTTGCGATGCGGAGGCCCTTGCGATTCTGCTCATAAATGTTGCGACTTCCCTCTTTGTTGACTGAAGAACACGTACTCAAACAAATTTATGAGTTTTGGGAGGAGTTGATTCGCGTTGACTTTGTAACCCGGCCTGGTATTCGCATGTCCTGCTAACTCGGACCCGTAGCCCCTCTCTGCTTCCCAGTCTTGGCCAGCTGTTAATGAAAACATTCGAAAATAATTTGTAGAAATGCATCTTAAAAAATAGAAATATAAAAATTCTATCGAATTTTGATGAAAATGTTTGTTGAAAAATAATTTGCTTATAAGAAATACTGCATATATATATATATATATATATATAAATGTCTGTCGAGCAGTGACATGCGGTAAAACAAAGCAAACGTCCTATCCAAAATTCTTCTGGCTGAAGACTTAGTTTGCCGATGCTTTTCCATGTTTATCGGCGTCCTCTGGCAGTGATCCCTTAAAAAATGCCCCAGTTTCTGATATGTGAGAATGACGATCTTTTGAACGGACAAACGAGTCTTGTGTAGATTGCTTGTCTGCCCTATCAGGGTGATCAGATGAGTGCATTTTGTCTTCTGTGAGATAAAGGAGAAAATATTTCCTAATGGTGGGACCGAAGCCGATTTACGCCGCCTACGTATCCCCATGAGGGAATCAGGTCGTGACGTAGTTCATTACAAGCAAAATGGGATTGTAAGGATTTTCTAAAATGGGACCGAAGCCGATGTGGCCGCCTACGTATCCCGCCGAGGGAATCAGGTCATAACGTAGTTCATGTTACAAAGAAATGTGTTTCTGGGAAATTTGCAATCTAGGAAACGGAACCCGACATGGGTTCTTTGCGTATCCCGCCAGGGAGCGCAACTTTTACAACATAAGAAATGCATTACATAGAAAAATCCTAAATGTAGTATCTTTTCACTGCATCCGTGTTGATAGCTTTTGGCCATACTTCACCGTCCATTTCAGCTAGAATTAATGCTCCCCCAGTCAACACCCGGTGAACCATATAAGGCCCTTGCCAGTTAGGTGCGAATTTTCCTTTAGCTTCATTTTGGTGCGGGAATATTCGTTTTAGCACCAATTGCCGGTTCGAAAGTCCTTGGTTTTACTTTCTGTTGAAAGCTTTGGCCATTCTGTTTTGATAAAGTTGTCCGTGGCGCATCGCGTTCAATCGCTTTTCATCAATCAAAGATCAATTGTTCGTATCGATTACGTATCCATTTCGCCGTTCATTTCGACTTCTTGGATAATTCTCAAAGATGGTATTTCCACTTCTGCTGGTAACGACTTCTGCTCCATAGACCAATAGATACGGGCGTTGCCCGGTAGAAGTCCTGGACGTAGTGCGATATCCCAAAAGTGCCAAGGACAAATGCTCATGCGGTGCTTGTAATTATCAATCATCTTTCGTAGTATTCTTTTGATGTTTTTGTTGGTCGCCCATTGCTCCGTTCATCTGAGGTCGGTATGGAGTGGAATTGCGGTGAGTAATCTTAAACTTTTCGCATATTTCATTCATCAGATTACTGTTGAGATTAGCTCCATTGTCTGTTATAATCGACTCAGGGATTCCAAATCGACAAATGATGTTATTGCGGACAAAATCAACTACCACTTTCTTTGTTACTGACTTGTGGGACGATGCTTCTACCCACTTTGTGAAATAGTCAATTGCCACTAGAATAAATCTGTGTCCATTTGATGCGGCAGGTTCGATAGGGCCAATGACATCCATGCCCCAAGCTGCGAATGGCCAAGGAGAGCTCGTCACATTGAGTTCGTTAGGAGGCACCTTGATTAGATCGCCATGAATCTGACATCGATGGCATCTTTGCACGAAGTGGATGCAATCTGTTTCCATGGTCATCCAAAAGTATCCTGCTCTCGTAATCTTCTTTGCCAAAGTGAAGCCATTCATATGAGGCCCGCGCGTGCCTCCGTGTATCTCTTCAACTAAGCGCTTGCCTCTCGAGCATCAACACATCTTAACAAACCGAGATCCGAGTCCTCCGATAAAGGATCTCTCCGTTTAGGAAGAAATGGTTTGCTAACCTCCTAAGTGTCCTCTTTGTATCTTGGTTATGCCTTCTGGATATTCACCTATCTTGAGATATCTCTTAATGTCGTGGTACCAAGGCTTTCCATCCAACTCTCCATCTATATTGAAATAATATGCCGGCTGATCCGATAAGCTCACCTTGATGGGATCAATGTAGTTCTTATCCGGATGTTGAATCATGGAGGACAGTGTTGCCAGAGCGTCAGCGAACTCGTTTTGAGTTCGTGGGATATGCTTGAATTCTATCTTGCTGAATTTTTTGCATAATTCTTTCACGCAATGCAGGTAAGGAAGTATCTTCCCGTTCTTGGTCGCCCATTCGCCTTGCACCTGATGAATCAATAAGTCTGAATCACCTATAACCAACAGTTCTTGAATGTTCATATCAACGGCCATTCTAAGTCCGAGTATACAAGCTTCATATTCCGCCATATTGTTGGTGCATGGAAATCAGAGTTTTGCCGAAATTGGGTAGTGTTGACTGATTACGAGATCAAAGCGCTCCAATACCAACCCCTTTGAAGTTTGCGACTCCGTCGAAGAACATTCTCCAACCCGGTACTCTTCCGAGATGTCTTCTCCAACAACAAGACCTCCTCGTCCGAAAAATAAGTCAGGAGAGGCATGTATTCTTCATCCACGGGTTTTCCGCAAGATGGTCGGCTAGTGCTTGTCCTTTGATAGCCTTTTGGGTGACATATATGATGTCGAATTCACTTAACAAGATTTGCCACTTCGCTAGCTTCCGGTGGGCATGGGCTTCGAAAAATATATTTGAGCGGGTCCATCCTTGAGATGAGATAAGTGGTATATGCAGAGCAGATAATGCCTAAACTTTTGCGCAATCCATGTCAAGGCGCGATAAGTGCGTTCCAAAGAAAGTATACCGAGCTTCATACGGCGTGAACTTCTTGCTTAAGTAGTATATGGCTTGCTCCTTCTTTCTCGTTTCATCGTGTTGTCCCAACACGCATCCAAACGCGTTCTCTAACACGCATGATATAATAACAAAGGCCTTCCGGCTCTGGAGGTACCAAAGCAGTGGGTTAGGCGGTTATTATTTGATTCTATCAAAAGCTTGTTGGCAATCCGTCGTCCATTTGGTAGCGGCGTCTTTCTTCAAGAACTTGAATATCGGCTCACATATCACTGTTGATTGTGCTATGAACTCTTGATGTAATTGAGGCGACCAAGGAAACTCATCACGTCTTTTCGACTCTTTGGAGGAGGCAAGTCTTGAATAGCTTTTACCTTCGAGGGGTCTAATTCAATACCTCTTCTACTCACGATGAAACCTAGCAGCTTCCCAGCAGGGACACCAAACGCACATTTTGCAGGGTTTAATTTTAGGTTATACCGCCTCAGCCGATCAAAGAACTTCTCTAAATCCGTCAAGTGATCCGAAGTCTTTCGCGACTTAATAATAACGTCATCCACGTAGACCTCTATTTCTTTGTGGATCATATCGTGAAAAATGGTAGTCATGGCCCTCATGTAGGTGGCACCTGCATTCTTGAGTCCGAACGGCATTACCCGATAACAAAGATACTCCCAAGGTGTAGTGAATCTGTCTTCTCTGCATCTTCCTCATCCATCAAGATTTGGTGGTAACCAGAAAGCAATCAACAAATGATTGTAATTCATGCTTTGCACAGTTGTCAATGAGTATGTGAATATTTGGAAGAGGGAAGTCATCCTTCTGGTGGCCTTGTTGAGATCCCGATAATCCACGCACACTCGTATCTTTTCATCTTTCTTTGGCACCGTACAATGTTGGCCAACCAAGTGGGGTATCTTGTGACTCGAATGACCTTTGCATCGAATTGCTTGGACACCTCTTCCTTGACCCTTAAGCTCAAATCAGGCTTGATTTTCCTTGGTTTTTGTTTCACCGAGGGTAGGATGGATCGATAGGCAATCTATGCGAAACAATATCCGTGCTCAACCCTGGCATCTCGTCATAAGACCAAGCAAATACGTCGATATATTGTCTCAAAAGATCCGTCAGTTCTTTCCTTTGTGGGGCGTTCGGATGGACGCCGATTCTTGTTTCTTTCACATTTTCTGCATCCCCAAATTTATTGCCTCAGTTTCTTCTAAATTTGGCTTTGGTTTATTCTCAAAATGTTCCAATTCCTCTGTCACAATTCTTACGGTCATGAGTCTTCCTCATACTCTTCAAGTCCTGTTCATTGTTTGGATTTTGTTTGTTTGTTTCATTACATGTCACATTCACATTATCGATGATTTATTAGTTTGCATCTTTGAAAGAGAAAAGAAAATTAGTAAACAAAACAAATTTTTAAATAGCAAAAGAAATGTGGATTTGTCATTTAAGCTTTCAAAAGATGGAGGCAAAACACATTAATGCATAGATGCGATTCAAGCCTCAATTAGAATTGCATTGTTTCAAAAAGTACTAAGGTAATTTCTACCAAGCTTCCCGGAGAAACAGGGCCGGGGCACAGGTCCAATTTTTCAAAATATCTCTACGTTCTGCATCCCAAATAGTTGGGCCTTCATCAAAATCATCCAGAATTACATGGCATTCCATTTCTTCTTCTGCAATAAAAAGGCTTTTGAGTCCTTCCGCGAGGTCGTCTGCATCATCTTCATTCGACTCCTGAGCGGCATATGCTTTGACGAATGACTGATTCAAGGGTGGAACAGGCTTTGGCAAGGGAGTGTCCCTTTTCTTTCGGAGGTTGACTGATAAGACTTCTTTAGAAGTGGGTTTGTATCCGAGACCGAAAGTATCCTTCTTACTGAGCAAGTGAACAGGCTCCACCATACCTTCTAAATTCAATCCGAGGCCTCGACCGGGCTTAAAGCCATTCTTCAACATTTCCTGGGCCACCATTGTGAGAACCCGGGGCAACTTCAATATTTCAGCTTTGGAGGCACATGTAATTTCTCTAACATGGAAGACAGACCCATCCAGTGTATCTACGCTTTCAACAGCAGGGATCTGTCCTTCGGGACATATTGAATTGCTCCCTTCTCCGTGTACCACGACCTCGTGATGATCCCAGACAAACTTCAAACTCTGATGTAGGGTAGAAGGAACTGCACCAGCCACATGGATCCAAGGTCTTCCCATTAGTAGGTTATAGCCGGTAGATATGTCTAGCACTTGGAATTCCACGACGAACTCTACGGGCCCCACTTGTAATGTTAAATTCATTTCTCCCATAACGCTCATTTGGGCTCCATCAAAACCTTTAACTCTCACATGACTTTCGCGAATCTTTCCAATGCTAATTCCCAAGGCTCGGAGAGTCGCCGCGGGATAAATATTGACGGCTGAGCCTCCATCAATCAATACCTTAGAAATGAACTTGTTCATGCACTTTACTGTTATGTTCAAAGCTTTGTTGTGGCCCAAACCCTCAGGTGGCAATTCTTTGTCATGAAAAAAGACTTTATGGGCCTCTAAAATCTGTCCGACTAAAGCCGAGAGTTTCTCGCCCGTGGTCTCTCTCGGAACATAAGCTTCTTTGAGTACTTCCAATAAAGCGCGTCCGTGGTCCGGAGAATTCATCAACAATGATAGCAAAGAAATCTGAGCCGGTGTTTTCTTCAATTGCTCTACAACGGAATACTCCTTGGTTGGCATTTTCCTCCAGAACTCTTCCACTTCAGTCTCTGTTACAACCCTTTTTGGATTGTCTGCAGGGGCATAACATCGTCCGGATCTGGTCATACCAGCGACGACAACTTCTACAATTTGTTTCTCCTTTCCCTTGCTCCTTTCCCCAATCGAATAGCTCCAAGGGGTGGTTTTGGTATCAGCAGACGGCGTCACCATCCGCGATTTCGGAGGAAGTACTTCCACTTCAAACGGTTCCCTCACTTGAACTGTAATTATAGGGGTGATCAAAGCCGATGATTCAACCCTTTCCTCTGTTCGGATCGGCACAATGGTCCCTTCCAAACTGTTTTCTTCATCAACGGTAATCATGTTTATATTGGCATTGTCATGATTTGGCAAAGGGTTATTATTTACATTAGGGGAAGGTCCTTTCAGTTGGATAATTCCCTCTTTGATCAAAGCCTCGATCTTGTCTTTGAGGGCAAAACAAACTCCAGTGTCATGTCCGGTGATCCCCGAGTGGTACGCACAATGCTTAGTTGGATCATACGACCAGGGAATAGGATTGGGGATATGCCCTAGGATGGGTTGGAGTATTCCTGCGGTCCTCAATCTTTCGTATAGTTGGGCTAGAGGTTCGGCTAAAGGTGTATATGTCTTGACCGCCTTCTTTCGTAATTTGCCCGGGTGCAGGAGTATTTGGTGGATGGGTTTGCGGTGAGGCGGATGTGTGGGTTGATCTTGTGGGGAATTTCTATAGGTAGGTGCTCGTGGTGGGCTATATATTGGTTGGGTATGATAGACAGGGTAGGGAGTAGGCGAGTGTTGATAATAAGGCTGAGGGCTTTGTGTGCTTTGGCTATAGTAGGAGGGCTGATGATTTTGGGTGTTTTGATTATAGTAGGGAGGCTGGGATGATGGGCTTTGGTAGGTTGGCATTTGGTTGGACCTATGTTCCTGGACTGCCATGACAGGGGACGCTCCATCCCTCCTCTTCTTAATTGCTCCCATGAATGAGTCTGACTGAATGGCCTTACTTGTCGCCTGCAATGCTGCTAAGTTCGTGATTCTCCCTGTTTTGATACCTTCTTCTATGAAATCTCCCATCCTAACCACTTCAGAGAAATTCCGTCCAATGACGCTTATCATTTTTTCGTAATAAGTTGCATCCTTCATAGATTGCACAAAGAGTGTGGTCATTTCACTTTCTGCCATCGGAGGTTGAACCTTTGCTGCTTCCTCCCTCCACCTCATGGCATATTCCCTAAAAGTTTATGTGGATTTTTTTTCCAATTTCATTAAATAAAATCTATCCAAGACTGTGTCGGTGTTAAACCTGAACCTGTCCACAAAATCCTGTGCCATTGTGCCCCAGTTATGCCATTTTCGCGGGTCCTGGCTTGTGTACCAGTCGAGCGCTTCTCCTGTCAAACTTCTTATGAACAACTTCATTATTATGGCCTGGTCCTTACCCACTCCAACCAGCTTGTCACAATACGATCTCAAATGAGCGCGAGGATTTCCCTTTCCATCGAATAAGTCAAATTTTGGCACCTTATACCCGATAGGCAACTGAACGTCGGGATGCATGCAGAGATCTTCATACTCGAGTCCTTCATGCCCCTTGCTGGTTTGAATGTTTTTAAATGCTTCTTTTAGGCTATGAATTTCCCTTGCCATACTTTCATCATTTCTAATCCTTGCTTGCCTTTCCATCTCTTCATATTGGTCTATCTCCTGATGATGTAGGTTTGGTATGGTAGAAGTGGAAGGTTGGGCTTCCGTTGCATATACGGTGGCACATCGCTTGTTAGTGATGTGTGCCATTGGTATTTGTTGGGTTGCCTGGTAATTTAGTGTGGGAGGGATATTTTGGACAAGTGGGGTAGTTTGGGTAAGTGGAGCTGGATGTATATATGGAGTTGTGAAGGATAATGGGTCATTTTGTAGCGGGCTTTGTTGTGGACTGGCCTGCGGGTTGATAGGATGCGGATTGGTACGTTGTGAAATTTGGCGAGTTGAGGATTGGTTCCGCTTGGTAAGGGATTTCGGGAAGGTTCGGGGAATGATGGTTCGTGAGATGGAAAGGTGTGTGGTGCGATTGCGCTCGTCTCTTGTTCAGCGGTGGAGTGTTGATCTTGATGGAAAGATTGGTAAGATTCGAGCCGTTCGATCTCGGTTTGCATAGTTGCCATTTGCCGCGATAGTTGGGCGAGGTATTCATCCGGACGGAAGTATTTCTCCTTTCCGATGTCTCTGGTTCACCTCCGGAAGAGCGACAAGTCCCAAACCGGTTTGTTATTTGCCTGAATCGATCATTTTGTCGGATGATTGTGCCTTGGATCTCGTGAAGTAATGGTGTTCCGCCGATTTCAATCAACGCGAATCAACTTTTGGAAAATAAAGCGAGCAAAATAAACCTTCTCTAAAAAATGAAACAAACCAAGTTAGTATGAGACGAATAATTATTGCTTTGAATAACATGTATAGAGTGGAAAACAAGAAACAAGTAGCGCATGATTATATGAAAATTAAATGCGCGTCCTAATGTGCATGGGGCCTCCTTTATGCCGAAGGTGGGCTTAAACGCAAAAATATGCAAGATACTGATAAATTGATCCAAGCCAAAGATTGTGATGCCTTTTGTCGGAAATAAAGGTTGACTTTTACTGAAATAATAATGCGTACAATAATAAAGCTGATAACATAAGATATTTATGCTCAGGTTCTAAATCTTGCTTTTGATCAATGAGATGAAGATGGAACCCTAACATTCTTTGGGTCCCACTCCTGCGTCGTCTAGATATTGCTCTATATTTTGCATTTGCTGCCACATTTCGGGGGTAACGACTGTGTCTCTGAGCCGGAAATTCCTTACCCAAATTGTCGTGCCGATATCTTCAAAACCTTTCGCCATCAGGACTATGGTGCGTACTCATCGCAATCCTCTTGTAGCCACGCTTGATATTCGGGGTACCTCTGCTGACTACCTCCAATGTCTATTGTGTCAATATCGTTCCATTCATCGAAGACTTGCCTAGCTCGGGGATAATGAAATTCGGCCGAATGGAATTTCGTAAATCCTCATATTTGCCGGAGGGGATTATCTGCTCTTGTCCCAAGCTGTTGGAGTACGCGAGTGGAGCGTAAGGTTGGAGGCCTTTCAACCCGATAAGCTCAATATAATAAAGCCTTTTGCATCTTATGTAGGCTTTTGGCATTCGGGAGGCGAGGGTATTTCCATTGGATCTGTTCACAGTGCGGGACGCCAAAACCCATACCAATCATTCATGCCGACGAAGCGATACATCGCTTCGTTACGTCGTAAAGGCAGCGATTTTGTTCGACTCATTGAAGCATATGTCGACCATATTCGGGCCGATAGAAGTGTTCCATTGCCCACATCTGCAAAATAAGGTTGCAGCCTTCGAAGAAACCTGTTTCACCTCTTTTACATTTCCCTAAAGCCCGAAACATTTCTGCTAAGATCATAGGGGCCAAAGTGAGTTGTGCTCCGTTTGCTCCTTCGAAAAGTGCCCGTGCTACGGAACATATGCAGGTACTGATCTTTCCATACTCAAGCGGGAATATCAGAGACCCTAGAAAGGCGACAGTAAATGCAATGGGTCGTTTGGTCCGCCAATGATCGGGGGTGCAAGAAAATTCATTTTTGAATGTCTTGTAACCGTCTCGACAACCGTACCTCTCATAAAGATAATCCATTGAGACCCAGTTGTTTTCAAAGCATAGGAGTTTCTTAGTGTTCTTTAGCCCTAAGTAGCGGAGAAATTTCTTTCCGGATTGATGCGGGATAATTTGTCCTCTACCCTGGTAGATCAAATTGGTGAAATAGTTGATTTCTTCCAAAGTAGGAGTCATCTCAAAATCTCCGAATCAAGACAACCCGATCCGGATCCCAAAAATGGATCGGTGCTCGACCAAATGTTGATCGGGGAAGATGTCGAACAACGAAACGAGGCAACCTAATCTTCTCCTAATTGCCATTTGGCTGCCAAGGTCAAAGTTTGTCCACCATATTTTCGCTTGCTCGGAATCCCACTCACCATCCTCGACTTGCATGCACTCCATCTATAACAAAATAAATAAAATAAATAAAAATGAATATACATTTTCCGATTTTGGCATACTGTTTAGGCTTGGATCCGTCCATCAATATCCTGCTACACATAATATGCTGATTGGTCGTTGGGTTGTGAGACCCGTCGACAATTTGGTGGTTTTCTTATTTGTGAAGTTGATGCCAAGGATCAACCCACCTAAGATGTATGCATGCATGACTTAAAATAAAGGGTGGTATAGCTCTATCTTAAATTTTCTAAGATTTGGCTGACTAGACACAAGGTTCCCGAGCGGACTACTCGAGTGAGAAGGCTACGCGGCCACCGGATGGTACGGTCACTCCGCGCATACGCCAACTCTCCTAAAATTTGGTAGATTGAAAGAAATTTGCGGGTGCGCGAAACACACCTCACGTGTAGTGTGTGATAGTGTTAATTTTCCAGAGTGGAAGAAATATGAGCGGAATGCCAATTTAAGGAAAGCAGTAAGACAATATAGCAATTAAAGCAGTTTATGCAAAAAATCTCATAAATGAAACACATCAAAGCACTAAATCAAAGAAGGAACGAAAAGTAAAGCAATAATTAATCCGAACTTTTTATGGTTTAAGAACCTGATGCTCCCCAGTGGAGTCGCCATGCTGTCGCGCCCTATTTTGACCTGCTCGGGTCAAAGCGGAGCACGGACGTGTTCGGGTGATTCCTGGGTAAAAGATTGAGGAGTCGCCACCTAATTATTTTTACGGTGAATTAGGACACCTAAATATTAAACTAAATGCTGCAATGTAACTCCGATTTTAATGGTCTGCGAAACTAACGAGATTCTAGGTAAGGGTTCTTTATTATCCTAAAGGGAAGGGGTTAGGCATCCTTTAAGATCCGCTAACTTGCGGTTATCCGGTCAAACTCAGGTTAATTATTGCTAAAAAAATGCATGTTTTACAAGTATAATAGATTAAAAGATGTTTGTAAATAATTAGTAAATGATGCATTTTTATACAAGTACGTATTCCGATGACATAAAAAGAAAGATACATGTAAAGTTTTGAAAAATATGTATTTTGTGACAATAAATTATTTATACTATCAAAGAAGTAAAATTTTGGGAATCATTGAATTGTAAATTGACAAAAGATAAACTTATCCGGAATGATTAATAAAGCAAATAAAGATGACAAAGTTGTTTTTTTTTTTTTTTGAAAATTTTGAATACGCGTGACGAGCCTAAAATAAATAAACTAGCGAAGGATTTCTAAGTTTGAATTCAACCGAGCCTACAAATAAATAAGCTAGCGACGGGTTTCAAATCTTAAACTACCTTATGAATTAATCCTAAGTTTGCCTATTCTAAGCATTTCAATAGTTACATACGTGCGATAAATAATATTACAATACAAAGCGGGATAAAGCTGAATTAAAGAAAGAAATAAAATAAATAAACTCCGAGAAATAATTCGTCGTTATTTTACTTTAATCCCTGCAAGCTGTCAAAAACAAACGATTAGAAACAGTTAAATACAAATAACTCCATATCCGCATTCAAAACAGTGAATGTTTTGATCACGGAGGGCTCAGACTTAAATTTTGAAAAGAGCATTCCAATCACGTCGTGGCTGCAAACATATGACTAATGTGATTATTTTGATTACCTCGCCTACTAAACGTGTCGGTCTCTCGGGTGAAATAGAAAAGATCACTATAATCACGTCGTGGCTGCGAATATATAACTTGTTGGTTATTTTAGTCACCTCGCCTACTAAACATGTTGATCTTGGATGAAATAAAGGTTTAAGTCTTCATCATTGCCCAGAAGTTATATTTCCGTCTTTGCAACTGTGGAGGCCTCAAAATCGACGTATATTTTTCATCGGCCAGTGTAGTATCGTGTTCAAATCAGTAAAATTTTAAATCGGAACAGAAACAGCGATAGCGATAGCGAAAAAGCGAGGCAGAGGAAAAAGCAGTTTCAAAATGACGGTGTCTAGTTTAAAACAAGAAACAAAGAGAACGGTAATTTGAATGTCAAACAGTGGATCGGAACAGAAAGCAATGTTTGAAAGGTGCGGTGTTGATTTAAAGCAGTAAAAATGATAAAAACAAGAAAGCGAAGAATCAAAGCGGGAGCAAACAGAAAAAAAACAAGCGCTAACAGACGCAGATTTATTCAAAACAGTAAAACAATGGTACCCGTCGCAAGAAATCTAAAACAGTAAACTTAATAAAACAATAATATATCCGTTGCACGGATATCTAAAACAGTTAAACTGAAAGAAAAGCACGGCCTCGAATTCAATTTCGTCGGCCTTAATGCGATATTAATAAAACAAAAGCGATTGCCAAAGAAACGAGCGGTGGCGCTTTAAAATATCCGACCGAGTTCAAATTCGGAAATATTCAAATCGGTCGCCCGACCGGTCGATGATCTGACCCGGATCGATGATCCAAACTCGAATCGATTTCAACACCAAATTCAGATAACCAATAACAAGAATATGGAATGCAAGAATTGTGGAAATATCCAAATCGGGTCGACCCGACCCGGATCAGTGTTTCAACCCGGATCAGATTTCAACACCCAATTCAGATAACCAATAACAAGAATATGAAATGCAAGAACTCTGAAAATCTTACCCAACCTGTCGATCTGACCGTCGATGATCTACCGGATCAATGATCCAAACTCGAATCGATTTCAACACCAAATTCAGATAACCAATAACAAGAATATGAAATGCAAGAGTTACGAAAATGTTACCCAACCGGTCGACCGACCGGTCAATGATTCGACCGATCAATGATCTGACCGGATCATCGATCCAAACTCGAATCAGATTTCAACACCAAATTCAGATAACCAATAACAAGAATATGAAATGCAAGAATTCTGGAAATATCCAAATCGGTCGACCCGACCCGGATCAGTGACCCGACCCGGATCAGTGTTTCAACCCGGAATCAAATAATTTCATCAATTTCAGATAACCAATAATAATAACAGCAACAATGCAAGAAATTTGGAAATTCAAATTGAGGCGACCCGATCCGGGTCAGTGACCCGACCCGAATTGGAGTTTCAACCCGGAATCAAATAATTTCATCAATTTCAGATAACCAATGATAACAACAGCAACAATGCAAGAAATTTGGAAATTCAAATCGGTCGACCGACCAGTCAAGAATCTAATTCAAATCAGTGATCCAAATCAAATTTTAACACCAAATTCAGATAACCAACATACATAACTATGAAATGCAAGAATTCTGAAAATGTTATCCGAATCGGGTCGACCCGACCCGAAATCAGTGAAGAACATCAGAGAATCAAAATGGGAGAACAAACCTTTTCGGACTTGATTCTTGAAACAACAAAGAAGCCAAATGCTTGAAATCAAGAACACAACAAAGATTTATATATTGAATCGTTTTTTCCAAAAATCCTCTCCAAAATGAAGAACAACATGGGGTATTTATAGGTACTCAACCCAACGTTCCAACCCCTCATACCCCCCCTTAAAACGAATTCAAATTTCAAAATAAAGGGGGAACAAAATCTGATTTTTGGGGCGTGTTCTTGGGGCAAGCGTTAGTGATGTCGAGGAAGTAGGGTGGTGGCGATGGTGAAGTAGCGGGGTAGGGAGTGCGGCGGGGTGGGGTGGGGGCATAGGATTGCGGCGATGAGTGGAGGGGTTGGGGGGAGGGGTTTGAGATATTATGTTTTTTAGGTTTTGGGTTGAAGGGGATAAAAGAGGCGGCAGGGTTGGTGGAGTCGGCCGGTTGGGCCTATTCGGGTGTGGTAGGGGAGTGGTGGTCAGTGCAGTTTGGTGACGGGTTAGGGGATTGGGGAATTTATTTTGGGATTGGGCTTGTGGGTTGGGCTTGGACGAAAAAATGGGTTTTAGTTTAGGTTGGGTAAAAATTGTTTTGGGTTAGGAAATAAAAAATGTTATGGGTTGGGCTTGGACGAAAATGGGTTTTAGTTTGGGTTGGGTAGGAATTGTTTTGGGTTAGGAAATAAAAAATGGGTTATGGATTTAAAAATATAAAAGAGGGGTTTAATATTAAAATATATTATATATTTATATATTTTTTGTAAAAGATGTGAATTATTTAAAATAACATAACGACGTGATAATAATAAAATATAATATTTGCGAAATGCTTAATGTTTAATAAAAGGGAAATGCGATGCAATTTTGCGAGAATAAAATAATATAGAATTTCGGATAACTTATGATTATTATAAAATATGCAAATGATATAATAAAAATGTGAATAATAATAATAATGAGATATATACACACACATATATATATATATATATACGCATGTATGTATATAGATTAAAATTGTTTTGAGGTGCTAAAAATAATTAAAACTGCAAAATAAATTGGAAAAGACGGGACAAAATTGGGTGTCAACATTTACTCTCGTTCTAACCATTTTAGATCACTTTACAGGAAATTATTCTACAAATTATGATAATATCAGAACTCTTTTGCAAAACCATAGGTGCCCACCTTAACTTCATTTAGGTGGTATAAGGATGTCTTCCTTAGCAGAGTGTTAAACCACCCAGAAGCCAATAGTAGTTTCTGGAAAGCCAGATTTATTGATGGCCTTCCCTCTCTTTTTGCTGAGAAGGTTAAGAGATCCCTAAGAAATGATTCGGGTGATTCTCAGATCCAATGAGATTTTTATTCTTACGGACAGCTAATAGGCAAATGCATGGAAGAAGAATTAGCTATATGCAATGATCTGAAATTACAGAAGCAGCTTAAAAAGCAGAAAGGGACAGAAAAAAACCCAATTAGGAGAATTCTGTCAATAATTCGCATTCGATGAACCGACCTCTCACCAGAATGGGAAAAAGAGGAAAAACCCGGTTAAACCCCATAAAAAAGACTATTATGAAAAGTACAAATCTGACTCTTACAAGAAATATGTGGCAAAGAAAAGAGCCAGAAATGCAAAAAAGGGTTATATCCCTAAAAGAGAAAAGAAGTCTCCTACGTGCTATGCATGTGGAGAAAAAGGACATTACGCCAATAGGTGTAAAAAGAAAAAGATCGATAAGATCAAAAGTCTCACTGTAGATGAAAGCATTAAAGATGCTTTGATGAAAATTATCGTCTCATCAGATGAGTCTAATGACTCAGAGGAAACTATGAGTTCAGATTATGAAGATCCTTATTCCTCCTCTACAGAAGATGAAGCTCCTTGCACCTGCACTGCAAGAGATAAATGTCAGACTATCAAGGATAGTGAAATAGATGATGAGTTTTATAAACTTCAAGCACAATTCTCCAGCTACAATATTAATGTCATTAATGGAGAAAAAGTTAGTGATTCTTTAAAGAACTAATAAAGACCTTTAGCACCAATGTTAACCAATGGTTGCCCTCATTTTAACTTATTTATTTGCATGTGTTAACATTCACATCTATCTATATCTATCTATATCTATATATTATAAAAGTGGAAAGCCCCTTATTGAAAGTTAGATTACAGTTTTGCCCAAGTTATAAACTAAAATGTAATAAAACATAAAATATCTAAAACAACAAATATTAAATAGTAATATTATAATTACATGAAGGCTCAATCACGTTTCATAATTACTACATTAACTAAATCTATGTTACTCAACCTCTTCGTTTCTATAGCATAAATGTAGAATTTGAAAAGTTGCAAGGAGTAATTAATGTAAATTAATCCAATTAATATGTGTGCATTTTTTTTAAAGAATGCCAACTAAGAAAGAGCTATAAAAAGGCAATAAAGGGTTCCAGTTTACCTCAGATCTCTTTCGTTGCAAATGTCCTGTGACATCTTATATGGTTTTATCATATTTACATTACTTACTCTTTTCGTTTTCTTCTTTCTTTTTGCAGGAAAAGAAATAGAAATTGGGAGAAGAGGGTGTACGTATTAGCTGTTCGATGTTGGAATTGGAATAGGCGTAAAGAATCAACTCACACTACATTCTTCTTACAAAAGTGTAAGATTAGTTCAACACAATATTAGTTATAAGGTACACATTTACGTATCACTATCGATGAAGTTTTTGTTGGGAATAAAAGGAGAGTACTCCAATTCTCCTTCAGGATTAATATTAGCAAAAAAGATAGAATGGACACCTCGAAATATTTTTCAGATGTGAAAGATCAGACACAACTGCGATCACAGAGCATACTCAGTATTTCTGGATATATTCCAATGTAAATAGTATTTTGTGAATAGTAAATAAAATACTAAATACAAGACAAGAAATTATCTCGTGGAAAAATAATCACGGTAAACCTTTCACTATAACAATAATAATGAGTACACAATATCTTCTCAAGTTTTGACGAATACGTGATGAATACTCACACTCACTAGTGTGATAATCTCACAATTTCTCTATAAAATTATTCTACCAATTTTGTAGGAACTCTCTATACAATTTATTGTATGTATTGTGTTTGTTTTGGTGTGAAAAATGAGAAGCCTGAAGGTTTCTATTTATAGGTGAAAAACGCTGCTTGATTTTAGCAATTTCCGAAAATTGCAGGCAACTGCAATTGTTGAAAGTTGCAATTCAACAATTGCATCATTTCAATTGCAATTCTCCTCAAATTATGGGGCTGGACCCCACAATTCTCCCCCTTCAGTCCCATGTGGAGATTCAACTAGACCAGCTTCACGTTTGCAGATCTCCAACTTATCTCGGGGTAAGGACTTGGTAAACATATAGGCACCATTCTCATCGGTGTGGATCTTCTCGAGATGCATTAATTTTCTTTCAAGTGCATCTCGAATCTAATGATATCTTACATCAATGTGCTTCGATCTTGAGTGAAAACTCGAATTTTTACTCAAGTGTATTGCGCTTTGACTATCACAGTAAATCACGTACTTCTCTTGCTTCAAGCCTAACTCTAGTAGAAACTTCTTTAACCACAACACCTCTTTGCAAGCTTCAGTCACAAATATGTACTCGACTTCCGTTGTGGATAATGCAATACATTTTTAAAGTTTAGATTGCCACAAGATAGCTCCCCTTGCAAGTCTCATTAGGTATCTAAATGTGGATTTCCTAGAATCAGCATTGCCAGCCATATCTGCATATGTATATCCTTCCAGTAGGATATGATTATCACCAAACTTCAGACGAGATTTAGAAGTGCCTCTAAGATATCGTAATATCCATTTCACTGCTGCCCAATGTTACTTTCCTGGATTGGAAAGAAAGTGGCTAACCACACCAATTGCATGAGCTATATCAGATCTAGTGCATATCATAACATACATTAGACTACCCACTACAGAACCATATGGTATCTTTTGTATCTCCTTGTTTGTCTCACTTGTGGGGCACTGTCCTGAGTTGAGTTTTATATGGCCCGCAAGTGGAGTGTTGATTGGCTTCGAATTGCTCATGTTGAACCTTTCAAGAACTTTCTCAATGTACTGTTCTTGAGATAACAAAAGCTTCTTGCTTTTTCTATCCCTGAAGATCTTCATTCCAAGAATTTTCTTAGCTGCGCCTAAGTCTTTCATCGCAAAAGACTTGCTTAGCTCTTTCTTCAGTTTTTCAATCTTGTTGACATCATGGCCTACAATCAGCATGTCATCGACGTAGAGTAACAGTATGATAAAATTACCTTCTGTGAACTTTTTGATGAAAACACATTGATCTAAGGTGTTTCTATTGTAGCCATGGGTCGACATGAAGGATTCAAACTTCATGTACCAATGTCGAGGAGCTTGTTTCAATCCATACAAGTACAAGGTTCTCTTTTCTATTGTAGATTTCTTTGTCTAAATTTCAATGCAGGAATGTCGTCTTCACATCAAGTTGTTCAATCTCCAGATCTAAACTGGCAACAATCGCGAGAACAACTCTGATTTAGGTCATCTCCACCACTGGTGAGAAAATCTCTTCATAATCTACACCATTCTTCTGACTGAAACCCTTCACAACCAACCTTGCCTTGTACCTTGGTTGTGAGCTATGTTCCTCAGACTTCATCTTGTAGACCCACTTATTTTTAAGTGGTCTCTTTTCAACTGTCAACTTCACTAAGTCGTAGGTGTAGTTCTCTTGTAAGGAGTTCATCTCTTCCTTCATGGCTTCAAACCACTTTTCTTGTTGGTCATATGCCGTGGCTTCTGCAAAACTTTGTGGCTCTTCTTCATCAGTGAGCATCACATATTCATGTGGGTTATATTTGGTAGAAGGTTGTCTTTCTCTGGCCGACCTTCTAATGGGAGGGACATCATCTTGTGCAGGTAGATTTTGATTATCACCCGCATCATCATCAACCCCATCATCATGCTCCAGTTGGGTATCTCCCCTGTAATCTAGGACCGTTGGTGAAGGAACTGGATCTATGTTGACAGGAACTTCTGAATTAGATTCAGATTTCTCTTTGGCTTCATCAGGAACTTGATCTTCAAGGAATACAACATTGCTACTTCAGACAACCTTCATGTTAATTGGATCCCATAATCTATAGCCGAACTCTTCATGGCCACATCCCAAGAAGATACATGGTTTGGTTTTGTCATCAAGCTTGGATCTTTCGTCCTTTGGAATATGTACGAAAGCCCTGCAGCCAAACACTCTTAAGTGTTTGTAAGAAACGTCTTTCCCTGACCAAATTCTATCTGGAATGTCATCATCAGAGGAGTTGATGGATAAATGTTGATCAAATCAACTGCAATCCTCAAAGCTTCACCCCAAAAAGATTTTGATAATTTGGAGTATGATATCATGCATAGGATTCTTTCACAAATTGTTCTGTTCATCATTTCTGTCATGCCATTATGTTGAGGGGTCTTTGGGATGCTCTTCTCAAGCTTGATACCATGGTTCTTGCAATGTTGCTCAAATGGGCCTTGGTATTCACCGTTGCACGAACACACTTTAGTGTCCTTCCCGTTTCTCTCTCGACTTTTGCTTGAAAATGCTTAAAGACCTCAAAAGTTTGGTCTTTGGTTTTCAAAGCAAAACACAAGACTTTTCTCGAAAAATCGTCAATGAAAGTGATGAAGTACAATGCACCACCAAGAGTTCTGTCTTTCATGTAGCACAGACATGTGTGCACCAAGTCAAGAGGACGAGCTCTTCTTGAGGGAGAGAAGCTTTTGAACGCAACTCTGTGTTATTTTCCGGCTAGACAATCAATACATGTATCCAAGTGCTCGCCTTTTACTTCAGGAAGGAGGTTTCTTCTGGACAAAATTTCTAAGCCTTTCTGGCTCAAATGTCCGAGTCTTTTGTGCCATAACTTAATGGAGGAATTTTTAGCAACTGTATTCACCTCTAAATTGGATAACTTTGCATGCATCAAGTAGAGAGAATTTTGTTTTCTACCTTTTGCTGCAACCAGTGAGACTTTGATTAGCTTCACTTTCCTTCGCCAAGGTGGTTGATGTATCCATCATCGTCGAGCTTGCCAACAGAAATGATGTTGAGTCTGATATCTGGAACATGTCGAACATTTTTCAAGATAAGCTTACATCCTGTATTAGTAAGCAGGACAGTGTCTCTTATACCACAACTTCAGTCACACCTTGGTTTGCCATTCTGACTTTGCCAAGGCTGCCACCAGTATAGGATGCAAACATATCACAATATGGTGTAATGTGATAGGATGTACCCGAATCCACGATCCAGTACGTTTGTTGGCATGACATGCTCATAAGAACATCATCGCACACCATGGTGATATTGCCATCAGTTGCAGCTACTGTCGTGTCTTTCTCCATGTTTTTATTATTTCCACATTTTTGCTCTCTTTTCTTCTTTCTGCAGTCTCTTTTATAATTGTTTGGACCACCGCAGTAATGCATTTGAAGTCTTTTCTAGGCTTAGACTTCTCCCTGGATTTATCTCTCGTATGTTGCCAATTTTTATTTTTACTTCTCCCTCGATCATTATTTTCGGCAACCATAGCCTTTGACTCAGAAGAATGATTTTGCTCTTTTCTTCCGGACTCTTCATTTAGAAGATAATCTTTGACCGTTTGCAAGGTCAATGCTTCGTCTGGAGCCAAGTTGCTGATTGACATTACAAGAGTGTCCCAATTGTCTGGCAACGAACTGAGTAGCAATAAAGCTACAACTTCATCATCAATAGTAATCTTCATATTGATGGATTGGTTGATAAGATCCTGATATGCATTTAGGTGCTCCGTCATGTTGGCACCCTCCATATATCGCAATCAAACAATTCTTCTGATGATAGAAGCTTTGTTTAAGACATTTTTCCTCTCAAACATAACTTCTATTTTCTTCCAAAAAACATCAGCCTTTTCCTCATTTGTAAAATGATGGAAGATATTATGCTCAATGAAGCACCGGATGTAACCCATAATTTTTCTGTGCATGATTTTCCAGTCAGCATCAGTTGTTTCTTTTGGTTTGGACTCATCACCATATAAGGGCAAATAAAGATCCTTACAGTAGAGAACACCCAGATGCTTGGTTTTCAAATTGTGTAATTTGAACCGTTCAATTTGAACATACCACCAAGTGACAATGATTCCTCCATTTTTTAATTCGCATCCATAACCTGAAAGCTCTGATACCACTTGTTGGGAATAAAAAAGAGAGTACTCTAATTCTCATTCAGGATTAATATTAGCAAAAAAAATAGAATGGACATTCCAAAATATTTTTTTTGATGTGAAAGATCAGACACAACTGCAATCACAGAGCATACTCAGTATTTCTGGATATATTCCAATGTAAATAGTAAATAAAATACTAAATACAAGACAATAAATTATCTCGTGGAAAAATAATCACGGTAAACCTTCCACTATAACAATAATAATGGGTATACAATATCTTCTCAAGTTTTGACGAATACTTAAGGAATACACTCAAAATTCGCACACTCACTAGTGTGGTAATCTCACAATTCCTCTACAAAATTATTCTATCAATTTTGTAGGAACTCTCTATACAATTTATTATATGTATTGTGTTTGTTTTGATGTGAAAAATGAGAAGCCTGAAGGCTTCTATTTATAGGGAAAAAATGTTGCTCGGTTTCAGCAATTTCCGAAAATTGCAACAGCCGGGCAGCCAATTGTTGAAAGTTGCAATTCAACAATTTCAGCATTTCAATTGCAATTCTCCTCAAATTATGAGGCTAGACCCCACAGTTTTAAACGTGTTCTACTGTCCTAGCAAATAGTGTTTTAGTTTTATCATTCAAATATTCTCCTTCTATTTTTGGTAAGTTATTTTTACTTTATGTAAAGTGTGTATTGATATAGCTTTAATTTTCTTTTCACTGAGAAAGTAGTTGCTATTGTTGTAAGTTTAATTTCATAAATTGTTAATTATGGTACTTTGTAATGCAATAAAGATGAATTTCTTTTACCAAAAACGAAAAAAGAGGGGCTAATTCAATAGACCATCAAGATATTCAAGAATACATACCTTAAAAATGTTAGGAGTGCTTTCTATTGGATATAAATATTCTACTACTCTTATAATCAGTTTAATTCTTATAGTAATTCATGTACCCGTACGTTATTTCAATTAGAAAGGAACACAAACATATGACTCCTTTGAAGTTTAACAGAAAAAGTAGATACACTGTATTAGGATTTAAGACTAACAAAATATTTGATGATGTTTCAATAATCTTATGTGAACTTTTATATTTTATTATTTTATTTTATAACCTAAAATAGATTTTAATAATCTTATATGATTGCTCAAAATCATGTACCAAATCACTAAGGAAACACGTCATAGTTATATTACAATTTTGTCCCTGTTATAAATTAAAATGTATTAAAACATAAAACATATAATATATTAAATATTAAATAGTAAAACCTTTTATTAAGTGTTAATTGGTGCATTTTAGCTTTCATACAAACCTTTTATTAAATATTAATTTCAGGTGCATTGAATTGATTAATGGAGAGGATATTTCAACTGCCAGTAATTATTAACAGATGCAACAACTGTAAAAGTGTTCTTAATTACATTATTTACGCCATAGTCTTTTCACATTTCAACCTCATTTGTTTTATCCTTTGAGCTTCCATCTGTAATTAGTAGTAATAATACCTATATCTTTCATATCTTTCTTGTACTATATAAAGGGTGTACAACAAAAGTGGTAAAGACTTACTGCCATGGATTTTGCTCAATACTACCTGGACAGGTATTTTTTTTCTTTTCTATTTAAGAGCTTATATTTACAGGGTAACATGTACTATGATATCAATTTTCTGTTAACCTATTGGATATAATTTATAATTTCTTACTTGAATTGTTAAATGAGTTCTTATCCAGAGTACATGGTAGAAAAAATAAAGTCTTATGAGTTGTTTGAAATTTTATATGCAGATTATATATTTGCATTTGCCGAATTGATGTTAATATATTAAGAACTATTTAAAACAAACAGTTCAAGCATGTTCAGTACCTACTTCTCTTTTGGAAATCTGAAAAATAATATCTTGACATGTCATGCTCCAAACCTGGTTAGGCGGATCAACACTTAGTGCCTTAACTTGACCGAATGAACTAACCTATAACATCCTATATGACTATCACATAATCCTGAGATATCTGAGTACTTGTATAAATTTATATATATTGTTGGTTCACTCGGTCAGGTTAAGACACCGGGTGTCTGTCCGGCTCACTCAGATTTGGGGCTTTGACATGACACTTGTGCTATGCTTATTAAATGTTAAACAATTCATAATTTTAACTCTCTTCTAATAGTTATGAAAAGTTGTACTGATAAACTTAATTTCAGTCAATAAAAGTAGTTTTTTTTTTATCATAATATTAAAGGTGATTATTGATTTTTGTTTTCACGAGCCTATTATGTCATTCCCCCTACGCACACATATGAAAACAAGAAAATTACACGAAGAAGCTAAGTTGGAGAAGAGATTATTTCTGTGATTTAGTTGTATTTATTAAGAAATTATTTCAGGTTAGTGCTTTTCTTCAATTTCAAAAGTTTTTTTTATATTTCCTCAAGTTTATATTACCGAGAAAATTATTAAATCGTCCTATATGATGCTAAAATACATATTTGTCAATTAACAGGAAAGAACTCTTAAAGTTGCACGTGCCATATTATGGATGCTTTTAGAAGAAATTTAGCAATAAATTGCATATATTAATATCTAAAAAGTCTAAACAGTAAAAAAATGATAAATAAAAAAGAGGTAATGAAGAAAAGTCATTTTCTAGGTTTAGAATCAATCTGAATATTTGAATTGGATTACCACAATTTAGTTTCACATCTAAAGTCGTTTTCGGTAAGTCCAACTTACAAGCATAGAAAGTCCATTTCCTTCATTATCTATTTGTTTTTTACTAGCTTTGTATTAAAAGATTTCTTCTTAATATTTATCCCGTTCAGTAAAAGAATTTTATTTTCCATTTTTTTAAAAAGATTTTAGGACTGAACTTGAAAGTTTGTAAGGCTATTGAAATGGTTTTAACAAAAGCGAGGGTGTATTATTCTTTTGTATGTACATCGATTGCCGATATTTTATTATTATTATTTAGTTGAGTTGCATACCCTAAATAGTGAAAGATGGTATTTCCAATATCTTTCAATAAGTATATACATGTGTGTTTAAACTTTTACAACGAGAAATGGAAATCCCAAAAGAAGGAGAACTCCATTTAATATTTTCTTTAAAAGTATCATTTAAATTTTTTTGGATCAACTTTTAAAAAAAAAATTTTAAAAATCAATAACGTCGACTAAACGTGGTTTTCACCCACGATGCATCACATAATCATTCTTGATTGGTATATATCGAGTTTTCAAAATGATTTGATGGCATGAGGATTAGCCCGAGTCTCCGATAACGTTTGAATGAATTCCTTCTTTTGTTTCTCCTCAAAAAATGCTTTATGAATTAATATTGTGAATATAAAATAATATCAATTATTATCTTTGAATAGTTTAAACAAAAATAAATGGTTAAAACACTTTGTTCTTAGAAAAATATTGTGTTGCTTTGTTTTTTCTCCATCTTACTTGCCCAAGCCACTGCACCCGCCTTACTCTATTGGTTTCAAAAGTTAAAATACTAAAATATTATTAATAATAATTAAATACAAAAGAAATTAAAATGAAGTGTCTTTTCTTTAAAAAGTTGTGCCCGTTCATTAATAATAGCGGACTTATTAATATAGATGTAATTAACTTTTAGAGATTACAAACATTTCCTTTCAAAAGTAGCATCCATCAATTGGATACCTATAGAATTGCACCAAAATAAAATCTATTCAGACGTGATCGAAGCATTCTTCTTTCTGCCAAATTCTCAGAAATTCAGTGCCTTTAGATTATTTTTTCGGGTATTATTTCTTCAATAGAATATGTAACTTTATATCATTCACTTTACTGGTAAAAAGGTTTCACAACTAACCACTTGCACTACATTTACTGGATTTGTACTTTAGATACGTACACTCATTATTCAATATTCACTAACTAATATCTATTCTTTATTCAATTAAAGTTTTTAGTAGAAGTTGACATAAATTATAGTAAGTCCTCTAACACATTAAATCGGATGAAGAGATGAAATATCATGTTTATAGGACTATAAAGTGGAGGAGGTGCTTCATTTGTACCCCTTCTTCTGTGCACCTAGATGTGATGAGATTTAGATTACGAGAATTAAAGTACTTAACTTTCAGTATGAATTCCGACATAAAATTCAAAGGTATTGCTTACTAAATATGATGTTTTAAAGTTCTTATCGGTTTGTTTAATATATTTATTTTGATAAACACATTAAGAATGAGTTTATGTTTTGTCTAGTTAGCGACTGGTCACATTCACAGATTAAATTATTCGGCTTAAGCTAATTGTAAGTTCGCAAAATTAATATTTGTTGGGGTATGACTTTTGAAGTATGGTGTTTGTTTGCATCCAATGTTAAATTATCCTAACGCTTAACACTTCAATTAAGATTACCCGTCCTTTACTTAGTCGCTAATAGGTACATCGTACTGTTTTTTTCCAACAGGTACATCATATGATCCTATTGAGCAAATCTTCCCCCTTCTTTGTTACAACTCAATAGGTACATCGTTTAGTTAAATATTTTTTCTCTTGAATTTTTAACAAATGTTATTAAATGGTATTTCTTTCCCCAATATTGATGGTTGAATTTCTCTTTGCTAGATCTGTTAAGCTTTCATGTCTTCAAAGTACCCTATTAGATAACTTAAATATTCTAAGTATCCTTTTAGATACCTTAAATACTATATTTATGAAGAAAAAAAATCTAATGCCTAAATCTTTTTGAATTTAAGTTGCCTTTATCTAAATTTTAATTAGGTAAATGGGAGAAGAAGAAGCTAAGGGTTCCTTGTTGTGATAGCGGCTACTGTAAAGAATGAACTGTGGACGTCCGAGGAAGATATCAAACTCTAACATAAATATAAGAAATCTAGTAGTGTTGAATAATACATGTGCATATTTGGACCTTTTTCCCCTTAATTTTATCGTACATAATTATATAATTTTCATTCAACAGATTTAAAAAGTACTCAAGCTGGAGATTTTATTCATGACATGACATGTATATTAAAATAGAAAAAAGTTAAGCTTGAATTTTTCAGAAAAGAGCAATCAAGCTAGAGAATTTAGTTATGTCGAGAGCGAAGTTGATATTGCTATAGCTGAAGAATATAGAGTAGATCAAGATGATAGAAAACACTGCTTCAACATCGTCTATTAGAGTAGGAGCAATCAAATTTTAAAAGGAAATTATGCCAAAGTTTAATTGATAGTGTGATGGCTAGAAAAACATAGATATAGTTGATCGGGGAATATGGCCTTTGACTTTATTTATGAAAAATATTAAAGTTAGGGGGACAATGCTGTCTATTGGTATATTTGAATTCGTAATTTATAACTAAATTAAATGTTTTCAAATATGTATGTGTATTAAAATTATTAATCATGTTTGGCACATATATTATGAAAACAATAAGATGAAATTCACGTGCAACACACATTAGTATTACTATAAAAGGCACACTTATTTATCAACAAATATTATATTACATGCATGGAGCATTAACGATACGGCTCCAATTTATTTTCTTGGGACTAATAGACATACATAAACACTCGATGCGAGTAATTTCCCCCTAACCAACCCGGGGAATTTGTACAACAAAGCCCAACACATTTACAAAAAGACGAACTCGATTACATCTTAAATCTTTAGTCACGGGAGAACCATTCAGTACATTTGGAATATTAGTTAGTCTTCGATTTTCCTTCTGAATTATTCCCCTAGCCAGCTTTGCTGGTACTCCAAGAAGTTCAGGCCATCTATCTTTTTTCACCCCTATATGAAAATAATAACACATTATGCACAAAGAATTAGTATAGGTAATTATATAGGAACTAAAAAGCAGGATTTTAAAAACCAAACCTGGGCAATTGGAATTGGACTGAGCCGTGAGAGGTTGAATAAAGACTGTTCATAGAATAATTTACATTAATTTTCGTTTGAATAAATAGATAAACATGAAAAGAATTACTACTAAAAAGATGTGAATTTTCTGTTAGTTATACCCGTGTATATCACGGTTTCACAAGGCATATTACCATATGTGAAACCGTGGTATACACTGTATACAAACCCGTGTATATCATGGTTTTTTTGGAAGGTTTTATTTAGTGTAAATATTGTATTAATTAGTATTGTACACTTACCATAATTATAGGATTCTTGTACAACTAGAATAGGATTTTGGGAGTAGAATAGGAATATGATTTTTCTATTATGGAAAATTGTAAATTGTATATATACTCTTTCATTAATGAAAATAATCAAGGGATCATTTCTTTCATGGTATCAGAAGTCTAGGTTTTCAGCCCACTTCGTCTGAAATTAACCTTCCGCTGCCTCGGTTTCCGGTCTTCTCCTCGGATTATGTGCACTTCTTCCTCCTCTCTTCCCAAATTTTCTTCCCTAATTCACCTATTGTTCTTTCGTTATGTCTACGTCAAAGAACATGGTTCATCCTGCTCTTACTATTTCCAACATCAAGAACCAAATCCCTATAGTTCTTGAGACGAAAAACATCCAATTTGCGATGTGGGCATAACTTTTCAAGATTCATGCATGTTCGCATCAAGTTCTTCATCATATCATTCCCTCAGCCGCATGCGAGGAGCCTGCCCCAGAAATCTACCTTGGTTTAGTGTAGAGGCCGAGTATCGAGGGGTAGCCAATGTGGTATCGGAATCCTGTTGGTTATGTAATCTTCTTTTAGAACTTCATTGTCCTATCCAGAAAGCTACCTTGGTTTATTGTGATAATATTAGTGCCGTCTACCTTTCTGGTAATCTGGTTCAACACCAGCGCACTAAACACATCGAGATGGATATTCACTTTGTTCACGAAAAGGTAGCTCGTGGACAAGTACGCGTCTGTCATGTCCCTTCCAGGTATCAAATTGCAGACATCTTTACCAAAGGTCTTCCGTCAGTACTCTTTGAAGATTTTAGGGACAGTCTCTCACAGATTTAAGACCGCCGCTATGATCAAGGGGTGTGTTAGTTATACCCGTGATATACATGGGTTTGTATACCATGTATATCACGGTTTCACAAGGCATATTACCATATGTTAAACCGTGGTATACACGGTATACAAACCCGTGTATATCACGGTTTTTTGGAAGGTTTTATTTAGTATAAATATCGTATTAATTAGTATTGTACATTTACCATAATTATAGAATTCTTGTACAACTAGAATAGGGTTTTGAGAGTAGAATAGGAATATAATTTTCCTATTATGGGAAATTGTAAATTATATATATACTCTTTCATTAATAAAAATAATTAAGGGATTATTTCTTTCATTTTCATTGAATATTTCCATTGAAATACCATTAGAAATTTTGGATTTCTAACGTAAAGCCTGTCAAAAATGTTTCTAACGAACCAATTTTTGACATATTTCGTCTGAAATTCGCATCTTTTAATTGTGAAAGTATAAAATAAATGTGAAAATGAACGAGAGAGGAAAATAAGGGCTAACGTGATGAAAGAAGCAAGAAAGCAACCACGAGAGTTAACTTCTCCATAGTCCTTAATTTTGTCTAAATTTCTTTGCCTTGATGTGTTAGATTAATTTGGTTTTATGAGGATATTTATAGGAGAGTTAGTGACTCAATTTACATGAGCTACTTGTTTCTCTAAGCATCCATAGCAGATTAAAAAAAAGGCAGCCTGGTGCACTAAGACCCCGCTATGTGAGGGGTCCGGGGAAGGGCCGGACCACAAGAGTCTATTATACGCAGTCTTACCTTGCATTTCTGCAAGAGATTGTTTTCCACGACTAAAGCAACCATAGCAGATTAATTAATTTAATTAATGTTGAAGATAAGTTTGATGAGTTGCCGATCGACTATAGGCTGTTAATTAATTTCTTTTACTTGTTGATATTTTGTAACAAAATATGTTCTAAAGGCTTCACTAAAAAATTGAATGATCGTTGAATGTTTTACAAAATTCGTTGTAGATTTAGAAGGAAAAAAAAACATGGTATAAGCAAATGATCCACATAAATGATATAACGTCAAGATTAAGGCTTAATCATGAAAGTATGCTTATTTAAAATTTATCGTTTGCTAAGAGTTTAAATTCAGTAGAAAATGTAAACATTCTAGTATTGTAGAGTTCCAAATTTGAATAGGGAATTCTGATAATTTTGTTTTGTGTAATTAGTTAGCTAAGGCGTTTCAAGCAAATGGTCAACGAAGCATTAGAAATTATAGTACAAACATTTTTTGAGTGATTTAGCATGTTTTTTTTTTGTTCAACCTAAGGAGCACTATGATGAGATAGGGGAATATTTGGAAAAAGACAGCGCATTCTTCTAATTGGTTTTCAACTTTGAACTTTGATTATCAACCTAAAAGTCCAAAAACCAAAATATATAAACAAAAGAAGTGACCCTAATCTTAGGGATGACAACGGATCAGATCTGGACCGAATCCTACTAGATTCAGATTAATATCCGTTTTTCATACATGGATCCAGATCCATCGGGTCCATAAAAATCTGATCCAAATTCGGATCCATCGGATCCACAGATCGGATCTTTCAACATGTAAAAAAATTTGCCTTGAATAATATTCCCACATGTTGAATTTTTTTTTGACAAAATGAAACCCAATCTGATTGAAAAAAATGATTGAGTTCATTCAATCAACTTACACAAACATGACACAATTCTTTCAAAATACTGAACTAAGTTTTAGCATCACAAGAAAATAAAGACGATGAAACAAAGTAAGTAACAATATCATGGAAAACACTACAGTTACAAATGTCATCTCAAAGTCACTAGTTTCAACGTCATCAGCATCCTAAAATAACAAAGAAACAATCATATTAAAAAGAGATAACTAAAAAAATTCATCTCAATAAATATTCATCTCAATAAATTTTTATGATTAAACATATCATTTACCATATCAATACAATCAACTACTTCCCCTTCTCTTGAAGTAAAAGAACCATACAGTGGATTACAACTTACAAGAATGGAGCATTAACTAATAGAATGTTTTTCGAATATTCTTTCATTAATTATATATCTCTTATTTTATGTAGAATTGTATTTCTATTCTAATTAGGTCTTCTATTTTAGGTAAAATTATATTTCCTATTGTAATTATGTTGATTAGTTACCTAGTTTAAATATTCTTCTAATACTATATATATTGTACATTATTGATGAATACAATCAAGGAACATATTCTTTTATGGTATCAGTAGTCTAAAAATACCTCCACCGCCGCCGACCATAGCTTTCGGCCGCCACCCCCACGGAACCCTAATATTTTTTTCAGCCATTCTCTCTTCATTCTCCTCCAAAATTTCAACTTACATGACTGACAAAAACCAAATTCCATCATGCACTTGCAAAAAACAACATCAAAAACTTCATCTCTATCACCCTTGAGATGAAAAAGGATCAATACTCCTCGTGGGCCGAACTTTTTAAGATCCATTGTCGTATTTATGAAGTTATCGACCACATCATCCCTCCTACACCGAAGTCCACAGACCTATCCTCGGCTTCAAATTCTGATGATGCACTCTAGTCTCGTTTGGATGCAGTCGTCCTCCAGTGGATATACCACACAATCTCTAATGATCTGTTGCACACCATCATTGAGACCAATGCCACCGCCCGCCAAACGTGGGAACGTTTGGAAAGTATTTTCCACGACAACAAACATTAACAAGCGTTATACCTTGAAAATCAGTTCAAGTACGTTCATCAGGACGATTTCCCAAACGTGTTTGCATATTGTCAATAATTTAAGATGCTTGCCGACCAACTGTCCAACATCGGTGCACCAGTCACTAATCAACGATTGGTCATGCAACTTATTGCAGGCTTGAACGAATCCTATGACGACGTTGCCACCATAATTCAGCAATGCACGTCGTTACCTACGTTTTATGAGGCCCGTTCGAAGCTTATTCTTGACGAAACCCGAAAAATCAAGAATAACACCACTCAGTCCAGCATTGCCGATGCCGCCCTCACCACCACTGTCAGGCCCTCTGCCGATGATAGGGCTTCAACTTCGACAACTAAAACTGCCAGCCCGAGGACCCGCAACAGCCCGCAAAAACCGCCGGAGCAGGCAGTCCTGCAAGGGCCGTGGCGGATGGAATTTCGACAACAACGACGGCGAAAAGGGGCAGTCCCTACCAGCAGGAAACAGCCAGCAGAGACTGCGGCAGTGACATCAGCCTCCGCCGTGGGCTGCCTACCTGCCGTGGGCTGCGTGGTCCCTACCATCATGGGCCTCTCCTCCTAGCCCGTATCCGATATCCCTGTGGACTCCACCTCAGAACCGACATGCCTACCCTGACATACTCGGCCCACGTCCCCAACAGGCCTACACAACACAGCCCCCCCTCCCCCCCCTGCTGTCAACTTATGCACCGACTGACATTGAGGCAGCTATGAACATAATGTCACTCAACGCTTCTGACAAAAATTAGTATATGTACATAGGTGCCACATCTCACATGACGACATCACAAGGTACTCTCTCGTCTTATTCCAATTTGAGTAATTTAAATTGGAATATTGTTGTTGGTAGTGGACAAGACATTCTCATTCACGGTTTTGGTCATTCATCCTTATCCCTACCACATCCACCACTAATCTTAAAACATTTCCTCCATGCCCCTAAACTCATTAAGAATCTAATCTATGTGCGACGTTTCACAACTGATAATTATGTTTTCTTTGACTTTGATCCTGGTATTCGTTGAATACTTGATCTCTGGTATTCGCTGAAATCTCCTGTGACGAATTGCCAATGTCCATGATATGCTTATTATCGAGAGTCTCATTGTCATTCTCTGACATATCTCTCTCGGGACGTCCATCGAACAGTTGGACTTCACTGATTTCAGTACCTGTAGCTTCTTCGTTGGACATTTCAACTGGGCCATCTGATTGCACCTCAACAAATAATGTTGGGCAACAATTATCTAACATTCTATCGAATCCATTGCGTGTATCTATTTTGCTATTGGATTCAGATTGTTCATCATAGTTTCGAGCCAAAGGTGAGTTGGTTATATTACTCCACTGTGGAAGACATGGCGAAAGTACATCTGACTTACCGAAACCCGACGAAACATCCTCAAAGCACTTAGGTACTCGATCACAGAGGTTACCTGCTAGATATTGGCCAAGTGATCTTCGAGATGTCGTTTACGAAAACGAATCAACACTTTTTGCAGTAAAAATGTTCCCAATCATTCAATTGGTTGTTTTGGACAAGCCATCAGTACCACGTCAAAGCTCACCGTCGAGATAGGACGAGGCGATAGATAACTTGTGGGTTTCTGCAATTTCATAAAAGTCAAAGTAACGATCGACCTAAGAAATCCATAACTCTGGATTCTCACCACAAAATCGTTGAAACTCCTGTAACATTGAACAAATTTCAGCGAGATCCTTGGACCACGAATCCTTCACACCCTTAATTGAATCTTCGATTGTTCGAGATATTTGGTCCTCCATTGAAGACCTCTCGATGAAAGTACCAATGAAACTGTTAAGAGAACATGTAATCCTCACCCTACACGTTTTAGAGTTAAGTTAGACTCAAAATTAATTTTTTGCGTGGTCAACCAGACTCATTTCAATTTCAATTCTTTGTTCACTGATCTTGGTCTCCAAATTATATTGTACACACTCCAGATAACGAGATCTGAACGTACGTGGAGTGTTAAGAGTCTCACATCGAAAATGAAACGAAAACATGATTTTTATATGGACTTGGACAATCCTCATCCTACAAGATTGGATTGAATAACTTTTAAGTTGAGTTAGGCAAAATCCATTTGTACAGAAACAAACCGAGAAACTTACTGTTTATATTAAACAATAAACTGGAATTACAGAGTAACTACTAATGATAGTAAGTAAATCCAACAGAAGCTAAGAAGAAAGGGGATGAAAATTCGACAGTTATAGAATTGGGATGACGAGATGATAGAGAATATTGAACATTATAATAGGCATAAAACTTATATCTAACGCTAGTCCATTTTAACTAATTACTAATTGGGCTTAAATTTCAAATAAAAATTTCCAACATTTTACTCGGCCTAATAAACTCAATTGGAACAGTCCTAGTTACCACTTCTAGCACATAAGCCCTTATGTAGTCATCTTGGTTCACAACATGATCCATATAAATAATACTATCGTTACTATTATACTCCATTCGTTTCAATTTTAGTGTCTTACTGTTCCAAAAAGAGTGTCTTTTTATATTTAGTAAATTTTTTCATCCAAAGACAAGTTTGAGACCATAAAATTTAAAAGACCTCATACATTCCGTGTCAAATCAAATTAAAATACTTAAAATAAAATAGAGAGACTACATTATTTTTTCGCTGTCAGAAATATGGGATTTTCGATGAACGAAAACGTTTGTAACCATAATTCACATTTTATTAGTAGTGAGTCAAGATTGAGGCTTAATCATGAAGGTTTGTTTCTTACTAATTTTAGTGTTTGCCAGGAGTCGTTTTATCTTTTTAGAATCGTGTCAGTAGAAATTGTAAAGAGTTTGTAGTGTTATCGATTCCCAAATTATTAAGTTGTGAAATTTCATTCAAAGGGAGGGAATTGGATATGGTTATTCATATATCAGGCTTCAGCTAGTTTAACAGAGAGTATTTTCGTTATAGTTGTTGTGGGAGTGTTTCACAAAAATCATTTATCTGGTTTATTATTTTTCAATTGTTAAAATTACACTGAATATGTTGTTGTTGTATTATTTATCAACCTATCAATGGTGTTGGGTCTCGGGAGCTATGAAACAGTAAATGAAATGCAAATAAACTAAATCAACTTTGAATGTCAATTCTGTTTCCGAATGTCAGGACTAATGTTGTTTGACAACAGTAACAACACAATAGTAAAACAAAAAAACTTTGAAGAGTAAAAAGTAGCGGAAATATAAAGAACACAAAGGTTTTAAATTTTCATGATATAACTTATGATAGTCAATGACAAAAAATATTGTATATATTATATACAATTGAATAAATTCCTTCTTTTACAATTTTACAAAGTACAACAAAAAGGAATTAAAAATGGTGAAGTCGCAGAAGACTTCTGCCTGAAAAGCTACGTATATAGACATAGATAACTTCTCATTACGATTGCTTCAATACATAACACATCTAGAATCTAAGCAACAAGTGTAATGTTGGACAGAATGTTGTCGACACGCTCAGACAATACTTGTGATCCAGTTTTCTGGGCTTAATTCCCGGGAGCTCTCTTGATATTTTTGATTTTTGATTTTGGCTATCGATTCACTCTTGTAGCCTCTCTATTTATAGTAGAGAGTCTTCCTTGAAAAACTTATCGATTGGTTGTGACGGTTGAGGGAAAGGTGGACAACTGGTAAGGTTTGTTGGAGAAGATCATGGAGAAAAATCCTCTAACTTCTTGGACTTGTTCCTCAAGCATAGCAACGACTTTGACTTGTTCTTTCCACGTTTTTCATCAGCTCTTATTTACCTTGCCAAGTCACTTTTACTTCGTAGTAATATTTCCACGAATATTGCTTCATTCCGTGAAGTAAGGCAAAACTGTTTTTCATAAAATGTTAGTCCGAATGTTGTGACATTTGTTCAAACATTTCTTAAATTCAAATTAGTATTTAAAATGATATATTGGGAAGAATGTCACAACACCAAACCAAACATTAACATTTCCCCCCTTTTTGCCTTTCTTCACAAAACCTATTATAACCTGTGCAAATGACTTAAGACAATGTCATAGATGTTGTTATGCTCTCCCTTATCCTGTGATGACATACAATAAAAAAATATGTATACCAAGACATAAGATTAAACATAATATTAGCACATTCATTGATATACAGATCATCCAATATACAAAAAAAAATATTCAAATGTCAACATTAAACCAGTGTCTAAATAGTCAATCATCCAGTTAACACTTTAGCCAAAAACAGTCAAATTCGAACATTCTTCAGCAAAGACAACTCAGTCAAATAGTAAATCAATTAGATAGCAGATCAGCAGCAAATCAGCCTACTCCCCCTAGCTTATCATGCATCAGTAGTAGCTTCCAACCGCTTTCTACTTTAGCTTGACAGCTTCTGCTTCAGCTCTGAACCTTAACCTCTTCAACAACACTTTTCTCCCAACATCCTCTTATCTGCATAGCAGCAATAACAACTTCTTCAGCAGCAGCAACATTGCCTTCAGAACTTTCAGCCCTTTGCTCCCCCTGCACAGTATAATCATCTCCCCTTTTTTTGGGAAGAAAGCAACAGTAAGAACTGGTCCATGGCCTGAACTAATGCATCCCTGGAAGCATCAATCTATGAAATCTGTTGGTTAATTTTGGCAATTTTACCAACTAACCATTCAGTTGTCAGAGGTGACTGTCCAAAACTAGTGTTTCCCTGAATGTGTATAACATTTCTGACAACATTCTCACTGTCAGCTTCCTTTTTCCATGGAAGATCAATGACTCTTTCTTTGGTTTTCAGAATTGCCTTGTTAACTGAATATACCTCAGGAGATTTCCTTAAAATGTCCCATCTTCTAGGCTGAAAGCCTTGGGTAGTTAGAATTTAGAAGATCAGAGATGCAAAGGGAAGGATTAAAGTTGGCTCTTTCTCTGCCAAATTGGCTATTTGATAGAAAATCATACTTTCTAAGTTAACTTTTAATCTTTTACCAATTTTGAACAACAGTGAGGCTTGATCAGTTGTTACAATTGACTCATTTAGTGAAATGAGCCAATTGTGAATGACAATCTTATGGAGGGTGGAGAATAAGGCAGTTAACTTTGAAGTAGGGCATCGAGGGATCCATTTCTTCATTATACCTCCAGTGAGGTATTCAATTATCTCATCCCTATTCTCTGTTGCTCTTTCTGTAGTGCTACTTCTTTCTTCAGGCTCAAATCCCAAACATTGATTAATAATTAAATGTGTAAACTGATAAATTCCGTTATAGAGATATCCTTCCCAAATTTCTTTGAGGAGGCATCTTCTATAGCAGAATTCAAGTTCGCATAAAACAACCTAATTACTTCATCAATAAATGGTTCTTTTTCAATTACAAATTTGAGTAGCTTTCTATCATTGAGGAACTCAACAACACCATATTATGAACACGAGGCTATATCTAACACTTTTTCAGCCCTGATAACTCTATTCTTAAACCAATCCCATTTATCAAATTTAGCTTTGGAGTAGAACGTTTTTGAAAAAGCATTTACCTCAACATCAGAGTCAGATTCAGTTTTGTTAAAGGAGGATGTTGTGGTGTATTTTTTGAAGTTTGCTGAAATATTGCTTGAGATGTTCTGCCATTGTCGGCAACATTTTGAGCAACATCTGATTTAGCATGACTGGCAATTCCTCTGGGACAGAATCTTGTCAGTGGGGTATCATCAAGAATTTCCTCGTCTTGAGACACATTCTGAGGAACAGAGGTAGTAGGTTCTTCTTCAGTTTCTTCAAAGGACAACTCAAAGTCCATATCTTCAGTGTCACTACTTGAGCAAGCAGGTACAATAGTTTCAAATCTGAACTTCTTGGTGATAGATTCCTGTTGGACAATTCTTTCGAACACTCTACTCGATCTACGAGTAGGGAATGAGGAGGAACTGGGTCTCTTATCTAGGGTCGAATAATCTGATGTAGCATCTACATCGATAGGATTATTGTCATCCCCGGGGTAACTTATATCAAGAGGTTCCTCATCACATCTGAGAACTATGACAGTACACCTGTTTTCAGGCAGGTGTGAAGAAAAAGGTATGCTTGGTTGTTGAGTAGGACTGGTACTCATGTGAGTGTTGTTGAGTGTGTTGGTCGACATAGGTGTTGACATTGGGGAGGTTTCCATCGGTGAGTTTTGAGAGAATTTTGAGGGTTTAGGATTTTTGCAAGACGATGGGGTTTAAAGAGATGAAGGTTCCATCGGTTATGTAGGGGTTTTACCGAGGCTGTGATGTGATTTTTTTTAATTTTTTTTTTTAGTTTTAGGAAAGATCTAGAATGGTAGAAAATAAATGTAGTGAATATTTATACTCTTGACAAGCCTTTCAAAATACTAAGAAGTCCTTAATTTTACATGTTTGATATTTATTCAATAACTTACACCTAAAATTTTGAATAAAACAATAAACATCTTATTTGGAATTTAATCTTATCCTTTTAAAATTTGAATTCCAATCAAAACATGGCATACAAATAGGGAGGAAAATATTATTTTCCTGAAATCAGTTAAGATCCATATTCCAACAGATATCACGTTCTGAAAAATGTCAGCAGTAATGTTGACAACATTTTGGACGACACAGGTATTTTGATCCCACTAGAATTTTTCTTTTTGGCAACAAATCAAGACATGTTTTATACGTATTTTATGAGTTTGACCACTGGACCAATGTAACATTTTCCCATCGTGTCCATGATCTAATCCTAAAATAGATAAAAAAGTTTTCATGTCAAAAATAGGAATACTTGTTTATTATTCTTAAGATTCTTTTGAAGCACTTTATACTCCTATAGAATATGAACGGTATCATTTCAAGGGCTTTGCCCATTTTTCATAGTTGCCAAATATTTCTAAAGGCTTTGCCTTATTTGATACTCCCTTTTTATGATATGTAATATCATCGCAGAGAACATTATCACATTAAAAATACATTCTTAGTGATGGATCATGCTTGTGTGACCAAAAGTTATGCATCATACATCAACAATAATCAGCCAGTGATATATCATAGGTAAATGTCATCCGAAATGTTAGAGTGCCTTTTTAGAGATTACAAAGACCAAGAGATTTTTTCAAACTGGAAAATCTCTCATGGTCCAAAGCTTTTGTAAAAATGTCAGCTAGTTGATGAAGAGTGTCAACATGTTCAATTTGAACTAGCTGTTTCTCGACTAAATCTCTTAAAAAGTGATGTCTAATATCAATATGTTTTGCACGTGAGTGATGAAATGGATTTTTGGAAATATTTATAGCACTCAAATTATCACAGTACAAAACTAAGATGTTACTAGTAAAACCATAGTCGTCTAACATGTGTCGTAGCCATATTAATTGTGAGCAACAACTTTCAGTTGCTATATATTCAGATTCAACAGTTGAAAGTGAGACACGGTTTTGTTTACGACTATACCAAGAAACAAGATTATTGCCAAGATAAAAACATCCTCTACTTGTACCATTTCTATCATCCACATCACCAGCCCAATCCGAGTCACTATACCCTATTAAATTAGGATTAGTGTTTTTGAAATACCAAATTCCCAACTCACCTGTGCCGGCAACATATCTAATGATACGTTTTATGGCATTTAAGTAGAAATTTTGGGACAAGCTTGGAATCAAGCACAAATACAAACACTAAACATAATATTCGGGCGACTAGTAGTAAGATATAGAAGGCTGCCTATCATAAATCGATACAAGGTTGGATCGACATTTTCACCAACATTATCCTTACATATCTTCTGTGATGATCCCATTGGAGTTTTTATTTGTTTAGCATTTTCAACCCAAATCTCTTAATTAGATTCTTGTCATATTTGCTCTGGGAGATGAAGATTCCATCTTCACTTTGCTTAATCTGCAAGCCTAAGAAAAAAGTTTGGTCCACAATCATGCTCATTTCAAAAGTTGATGACATAGATTCAACAAATGACTTTAGATAAGACTGTGAGGTCGAATCAAAGACTATATCATCTACATAGATTTGAGCAATAATAATATCTACACTGTGACGTTTAATGAATAAAGTACGATTAGCTTCACCACAGTTAAAACCAAATTCAAGGAGGAAGTTAGTTAGACGACCATACCATGCACGAGGGGCTTGTTTCAACCCATACAAAGTCTTTTTGAGCTTGTATACATAGTGTAGATAGTGAGGATCTTCAAATCCTTTTGGTTGTTCAACATAGACTTCCTTATCTAGATAACCATTTAAGAATGCACCTTTTACATCTAGCCACGGGTGCAAAGGTTTCGTCATAATCGATTCCTTCAACCTGAGTATAACCTTGTGCAACTAGACGAGCTTTGTTTCTAACAATGGTTCTCGATTCGTCTGATTTATTTTTAAAAATCCACTTAGTTACAATTACATTTGTAAGCTTAAACTTAAAATTGGGACTATTTTAAGTGTAACCTTAAACTTAAGGGATGAATTTGGTTCTTTTCTCTCAATTAATGTAAGATACCGAATATTAAGCTATGCCACGAATATACCAAACTTGATGTCTTGAAGAAATACAAGCACCTAGCTATAGGAAAGAACACAAAGACAAATAAAAGCAACTTCTGGTTAAAACAAGTAATATAAAAAAAGGAAAGCTCGGTGCATTAAGCTTTCGTTATGCGCGGGGTTCGAGGAAGGGCCGGACCAAAAGAGTCTATTGTACGCAGCATTATCTCACATTTCTGCCAGAAAAACAAGTAATATAGAGAAAGAAAAAAGATTTTCTGTAAAAGAAGATGACCTGGGCTCATAATGGTATTTATACTTTGAGAGCTAAATAGTTTTTAAAATAATGTATATTGAATACTTTGAATTTATATTCTCAATTTATAAATATTTTGCCACAAATTTAGAGATGTTTTACATTTGATTTTAGTCAAACAGTTTGAAACGGCTATGTGATTTAATGAAAATAAATGTCTTGGGGCTTTAAATTAAGTACTTTGTGGTCTATTTTCAGAAATAAGAAAATATTTTGGGAGTTACTAATTAAGGAGGCACCGAGAGCAATAATAGACCCCCTTTATTTTTCATATTTTAGACAGTGTTTTAAAAGGTAGCTTTGGGACTCGTCCGGGGCACTGGCAAAAAGTCTCGAGGCAAACGTATGGGGCTAAGTTTTGTGAGGCTTACGTCTTAAGCGCCTGACTGTAACTCCCAACGCTCGGGGCTCGCCTAACAATTCTTACCCAAATTATGTGTCAAATAACAAGCCGTCATATTGCATATTTACTGTCTGAGAACACCGTGCGGGTGAATATTACTTAACATTTCTTTTATAAATACATAATCGAATTTTAAATCGTCACTTGTCATTGGTCTTCATGTCTTTGTCCTATGTATCAAAATTATCTTATGTTATTATTTAATAAAAAGAAATCTTAGTTATTATTTCGCTATTTAATAGTAATTTTATTTTTATTCATGATAGATTGATGTTTTAGTTATACTACTGATAAAGTTTATTGATTATTTTCTTTTAGGGAGGTAAATTTCATAGTATGGAAGTAATATATTTTAAGAAATTGTGATTCTTTTATTATTTGAAAGTTAAGATGTTAGGATTGATTTGCATTGCTTTTATATCATTGCATCAAATCAATAAATTGAGAAAAGAAAGGATTAGTGGTTGGTTTGTTATTGATTACCCCAATATAATTTACAGGTTTGAATTTACAATTTGGATATGGTTTGATAAGTAAGTTATAGAATTATAATCCATAGATGTCTAGTAACTCAAACAAAACTCAAAACTCAAATCAAAATATGTTCACTTTCATTATCTCTTATTAATAGTACTTATTTTAAGATCTTTATTGTTGGTGACACTATATTTAAGCGTAATGCCATGACTCATCTCACATTGTCTTATTTTTCTTGGAAAACATCATATAATTATTGTATCTTATTAGGAGAGATGAAATATTAAGCATTAGTTACATATTTTTTGTTGCGAAAACTTCATTGAAAAATATTGAGAAAACAAAAACAGAGACCGCAAAAACTGAATTGTATTGATTTGATTTAGTTTATAGATTAAAAAAACCAAAATAGTTAGTTTTTGTTTGGTAAATAAAAAATCGAACTAAATAGACTTTTTTTAAAACCAAAAACCATCACCTTAGGCTATATTAACTTTTGGTGTATGGAAAAGCAAACACTGATACCAATGGAATGGCCTAAAACTCTCTCTGACTTTTCTCTTCAGGGTTTTCCCAAAAAACAAATCATAATCCATGACAAACCCTAATTCAAATATGAATACTCAGTTAGATATACCACCGGAATCACCATATCTGAGCAATGTCTCTCCACAATAAACTCCTAATATATCTTATAAAGAAAGCCTATTAACTAATGAAACAGTCATTAATCAATGAGATGAAAGAAAATGAACAAACGATTTCAACATCAATACCTACGTACAAAAATACAAACTTTATGGAATCCATCTGGACAATTTCCATTAATCCACATGGGTTTGAAAATTATATTGTCAAATTCACAAAGGAGAATTTTTTTATTAAAGTGATAGAATAGGGCCCGTAGTTCATCAATGTTCATTATATCTCCATCCAACGTTGGATACCTAATTTTGTACCTAGTGAAGCAACCCAAACAATCTCAGCTATTTGGATCTGACTACCTCAACTACCAACGGAATTATTTTGAGGAAGATTGGTAATGCCATAAGCAAACTCCTTAAAGCTGATGCTTGTACAAGTGCGACAATTAGAGGGAGATATGCAAGATTATGTGTTGAGGTTCCTTTCGGTTACCCAGTTAAGTCATATAATTTTATTGGTAAACATAAACAAAAAAGAGGGGTGCAGATAAGTAGCATGCAATAGCATCACACACAATGCAGATAAGTAGCATGCAATAGCATCACACACAATATCCCCACTCACATTCATACTTTAGTCTTGTTAGAAGTTTGTTGGAGTTAGTTGATTAGCTCATACTTGTTATATTTATATAAATAAGTGTATGATACACATTGCATAATAAGAAAAATAGAAAAGCTTCCACAAACCCTTCTTCTCTTCCATTTCGAACTAATACGATTTATGCAATTTCCAATTGCACAATTCGATGTGCAATTGATCAAATCTCTTGCATGCAGTTTATAATTGGTACAGATTGAAGAAATTAACATGGTATCAGAGCGATCGAAGGGAGAATCAAGGAGTTTTTTGGTCGAGATTCGACTGGAAACTGAGGGAACCTTCATCGAAGTTCTGAGCTAAGTTCGTATTCAATCAGTGGGATTTACAAGTCGCTTTACTGTTAAATTTTCAAATTTCTGTTTTAATTTCATTCTCGAAGTGCTTTTTTATCCCCGTGGTATATTGTAAATGTGATTGATGGAGAATACACCACCAAATGCTTTATTAACTGTCGATGAGAGTTCGAGTTCAAATTCGAACATTGTTCACCACAATCATCCATTTTTTTAGTGCATCTGATACACCTGGAGCAGTATAAGTGGAGATCCAATTAATATGCATGAAAAACTATACACTATGGAGTCGAGCTATGAAATTGATTCTGCTAACAAAAAATAAAATTGGACTTATTGATGGAACTATTAAGAGAGACATATATGGTCCTAATTATGTCAAACAATGGAATCGATGTAATGCAATGGTCATTTCATGGATTATGAGGAATGTGAATAAGAACTTGTTAAGTGGAATATTGTATAGATCTACAACACATGCAGTATGGAAAGATTTGAAAGAAAGGTTTGATAAGATAAATTTATCCAAAGTATATCAACTGAAGAAGGAAATGGCAATGCTACATCAAGATGTGTCACATGTATCTAATTACTATTTGAAGATGAAGGATCTATGGGATGAAATTAATTCAATCATTCCTCCTCCAACATGTGACTGTGACAGTCCTAGGGAGTATATTGAACATCTGGCAAATCAGAGGATGTTAGAGTTCCTCATGGGACTCAATGATAGTTATAATCAAGCTAGGAGTCATAATATGCTAATGTCACCTACTCCTAGTGTAAATCAGGCTTATGCTATGATTGCTCAAGATGAGAGTCAAAAGATGATTACAGGTAAGCACACAGGTTTATGAGAACAGATTGAGCCTACTGCATTATTCAGCAGGCCAACACAATTTAAAAAAAAGAAACCTTATTCTCCTTATGTATTTTGTGACTTCTGCCAAATGAAAGGACACACTAGGGATACATGTTACAAGCCGATGTTTTGTGATTTCTGTAAAAATAAGAGACATATTAGGGATACCTGCTATAGGATCATAGGCTATCCTCCTGATTTTAAAAGTAAGAAGAAGGTCAATATGGTTATGACAGGTGCTCACCACAGAGATCTTGATGGATCACACATCACTATTGTGGTCCAGCAAACTAGAAGAATACAGGAGAATTGAGACAATTATCTCAGGAGCAACATGAGCAAATCAATTTCTTGTTGAGAACATGCACTCCAGACAAGTATGACAAAGTGATCACAATGTTGAATCAACAAGCAGATCCACATAGTAATGTTGGTGCACACCATGGTAATGCAACAGCACCAAGGGTCCATATGGCAGTTAAGCCTATGTTTGATAAGGAGCATAACAATTGGATAGTTGATTCAGGAGCAACTAATCATATGGTGAGTGACAAGTCCATGAAGTAACAAATTAATTGCCTATTGGTGATACATCAACAATCACTCAAACTGGAAGTTGCAGGTTGACTAGAGGTGATCTCATAGAACATGTGTTGTGTGTGTCAAGTTTTAAGTTCAATTTACTTTCAGTTTCAAAGTTGACAAAAGAGCTAAATTGCAGTGCAATTTTCTTTCCTGATTTTTTTGTCCTACAGGATCTCTTCACTGGGAAAGTGAAGAAGATTGGTAGGGAGGTAGATGGATTATACATGCTGGAGTCACAGAAGGGATATCCTAAGTTGACAGGAGTACAAGCACATATGTCAACCACAACTACAACATTTGAGCTACAAGTAGGGCTTTGGCATAGAAGGATGGGGCATGTACCAATTAGTGTTCTTAGGAAGATTGATAATATTAGTGACAAATCCAGTTTTATAATAAAGTATTATGACATCTGTCCTTTGGCTAGACATACAAGGAAGCTTTTTCATGTTAGTAATAGTAAGTCAGATTCTGCTTTTCAATTATTACATCTTGATGTATGGGGACCTTATAAAATTTTCACATATTATGGAATGAGATACTTGCTTACAGTAGTGGATGATTATACTAGATAGACTTGAGTGTATATGCTACATGTTAAGTCTGATGTGTCCACTGTTCTTAGGAATTTGTTTGCATTTATCAGAACACAATATAATGTGATGCTTAAGAATGTTAGAACATATAATGGTACAGAGTTTATTAACAGATCTTGTGCTGAATTATTCAATCAATATGGAATTATACATCAGAGCTCTTGCCCATACACTCCACAACAAAATGGAGTTGTGGAAAAGAGGCATAAGCACATTTTAGAGGTGGCCAGAGCCATCAAGTTTCAAATCCATTTTCCAACAAGATTTTGGAGAGACTGTGTGGAAGCAGCAGTCTATGTAATTAACAGAATTCCATCTATGGTAATAGGAGATGTTTCACCTTATGAGAAGATGTTTAAAAGGGCACCTTCACTGTCTCATATGAAAGTGATAGAGTGTTTGTGTTATGCTACTAATCTGGTCAGAAGGGATAAGTTTGATATTATAGCTATTAAATAAGTGTTTCTTGGTTATGAAACTAGACAAAAGGGATATAGACTACTTGACCTAGAGAGCAGGACTATCTTTGTCAGCAGAGATGTAACCTTCTATGAAGACATTTTTCCATTTGAACTGGTCCAACAGGGTGATGTGGACACACATGTTGCAGGTTCATATGCTGATTATTTTCCCATATATGATACACATAATGGTGTGGCATGGAAAGACCAGGCCATGACTGAGGGTGTGGCAGAACAAGGAGGAATAAGATTATCAACTGATGATCAAGTACCATCTGATGTAGTATTAGGTACAAACACTGACGGTGGAATGTCTGATGATGTTGATTATGCACAACCTAATAATGAAATCCCTGCCCAGATTCAGTCTGAACAAAATCATGCTCCCTTGAATGACTTGGAAACTAGGAGGTCTACCAGAGATAGAAGACCATCTACTTGGATGAAAGATTTCATTCAGCCTGGTGTGAATAAAAGGAATGGGAAAACATAACCATATCCTTTGTCTGATGTAGTTAATTATGCTGGAACATATGTGTCCTATCAAGGCTTCATTTCCACGATATCAGAAGAGCATGAACCGAATTCATATTGTGAGGCAGCTAAGGATGAGAGGTTGATAAAAGCCATTAAAGATGAAATTTGGGCTTTAGAGGAAAACAAGACTTGGGAGATAGTTAATCTACCAAGTAATAAGAAGGCAATAGGTTGAAAGTGGGTGTATAAGATTAAGTATAAAGCATCAGGTGAAGTGGAGAGATTTAAAGCAAGGTTGGTGCCAAAAGGATACAACTAAAGAGAGGGTATTGACTATCATGATACATTTTCACCAGTAGTAAAAATGGTGACTATCGGATTAGTCATTTCTGTAGTTGCTGCAAAGGGATGGGTCATATACTAGATGGATATGTTCAATGCATTCTTGCAAGAAGACCTCAATGAGGAAGTGTATATGAGTCTGCCTCAAGGTTTTGCACATGAGCAGGAAAAGGCACGTAGGTTGCTTAAGTCTCTATACGGACTCAAGCAGGCTTCTAGACAATGGAACATTAAGTTGACTACTGCCTTATTATCTTTTGGTTTTACTCAAAGCCATTTGGACTATTCCCTGCTTACAAGGAAGGACCAAAATAAGATTGTGATAGTCTTAGTCTATGTGGATGATTTACTCATTACTGGAAATGATGCAAAGTTGATAGCTGAGACTAAAGAAACACTTCAGCAACATTTTAAGATTAAAGATTTGGGGGAGTTAAGATATTTTTTGGGTTTTGAATTTGCCAGGAATAGAAGTGGCATTATGATGCACCAGAGGAAGTATGCACTTGAATTGATAGCAGATTTGGGCCTTACAGGGGCAAGACCTGTAGGATCACATATGGAGTTGAATGTGAAGTTGACATTTGCTGTGTTTGATCAACATATGAATGATGCAACAACTAATGAAGGCATTGAGAATGTGGTGCATGATCCATTGTTAGAAGATCCCACTGGTTATCAGAGGTTAATTGGAAGACTTCTGTATTTGACTAACACAAGGTCGGATATTGCCTTTGCAGTTCAGAGCTTAAGCCAGTTCATACAAGCACCAAAGGCATCACATCAGGTGGCATGTGAAAGGGTAGTTAAGTATGTTAAACAGGCATCAGGATTAGGCATTTTATGCCTGCATGAGGCACCAATATACTGTCTGCATATTGTGATGCTGATTGGGCATCATGTTTTAACACTAGAAGGTCAGTCACATATTATCTTCTATTTTTTGGTTGTTCCCTTATCTCATGGAAGTCCAAGAAATAACTCATCATATCCAGATGTTCTGCTGAAGATGAATACATAAGTTTAGCCTTAATAGTGGCAGAAGTGGTGTGGTTTTCAGGTTTATTTGCAGAGTTGAATGTTTGTTTGCAGCCTCCCATTTCAGTGTACAGTGACAGCAAACCTGCTATTCAGATTGCTGCTAACCTAGTGTTCCATGAGCGTACAAAACATATTGATATTGATTTTTATTTCATCCGGGAGATGGTTCAACAAGTTTTGGTATCTACTTTATACATAAACACTGCAGAACAGCCTGCAGACTTGCTGACTAAGAGCTTGACACAAGGACATCGTGTTCATTTATTGTCCAAGCTATGTCTGAAGAATCTATTCTCAGTACCTAGCTTGCAGGGGGGTGTTGAAGTGCAGAATAAAGAGGGGTGCAGAGAAGTAGCATGCAATAGCATCACACACAATATCCCCACTCACATTCCTACTTTATTCTGTTAGAAGTTTGTTGGAGTTAGTTGATTAGCTCATACTTGTTATACTTGTATAAATAAGTGTATGATACACATTGCATCCACAAATCCTTCTTCTATTTCATTTCGAACTAATATGATTTCTGCAATTTTCAATTGCATAATTCGATGTGCAATTGATCGAATGCAGTTGATAATTGGTACAGATTGAAGAAATTAACAAATCAATATAAGGAGTGGATAACCGTCTCCTTTCCAGCAAGAAAGACAAGGCAAAGAGAGGCAGTTCTAATGTCAAACCTACCATTTACTTCCACAGGTGCCCAGGCAAAATTTTTTAATGCTAATTCAAGTAAGTATATTTCCACCCAAGTTCTTAAAATTAAAGAAAAAGATGTAAATTTTGGTTCTAAAAAATCGGCAATAATGATCATACGGGTAAAAGTATTTTGCCTACCACTAATAAATTTGAAGGGCTGCAACCAATGGAGGATTTCTCCTCTGTAGACCCTAGAACTGCAAACAAAATGGAATAATGTTTGTTAAGCCAGGCAAGCCTCAACCAATAAGAGAACATGTGTCAACCACGCGGTATAAAACCCTTCCAATAATATGCCTACTAACACACATGTCGCTCAGGCTAATAATAACAAAAATAAAAATTACAAAAATAACTCTCTAACAAACTTTTTTCTTAAGCCGAGGGTCTTTCGAAAATAACCGTTCTACCTACCATGATAGAGATAAGGTCTGTGTACTCTTTACCCTCCCCAAAAACCCCACGTTGTACCTCTCAAGAAACTCTAATCTCACCCGCAAGGGTAGCCAAGTTGGTATAGCAGTAGAGCGCGGGACCGCAAGGTCACGAGTTCGATCCCCTGCATAAACCTTCTTGGTTGAGCCTGTCACACATGGCTTGCCAAGTGTGGTTAATCGGCTGACGTGGTTTGCAGGCTATTACGTTAGTCCGGGGTTTACCCTGTGCGCACTCAAGAGAATAGCGGCTGCGGGTTCCTTCGACAACAAAAAAAAAAAAAAAAAGAAGAAACTCTAATCTCCACCCATATAATTCACCCTCACTTACATTTGGCAAACTCTGACGGCCAAGTGGACATGGTGATTGATACTACATGCAAATCCTTTGAGGTGTATAAAAATGAGCAAACAAAACTTCCTCTAACCAATTCAAAAGATGGAAGATCTTCTCCAAAAGATCTGCAATTATTGAATTGCATAGGAGAAGTCACCCAACCAAAACCTACTATTACTATTATTAGCGAATATTCTCCGAATATTCTCTGTATATTTTGTAATTATGATAGATGTATATTTAAGGTAACTTAGGATTCTAATTGTATTAGGAATCAACCTTTGTAAGGTAAGTTAGGATTCGTACCATATTAGGAATCAACCTTTGTACAGCTATATATATTGTGAATAATGAAAGGAATCCCCAAGGGAAATTATTCTATCTTTCATGGTATCAAGAGCCTAAAACCTAAATCCTCATTATTCCCGGCCGAAATCAGAATTTTTTTCTGCTTTCACAGAAAAAAAAAATTCTGGTTTCTTCCTCCATATTTCGGCCAAACCAGAAAATTCCCTTCCTCGACAAAGGCAACCATGCCTTCCCCACAAATTCCGCTTTCATCCATCGCACACTTGAAAACCCCTCTCAACGCTCAAGATCTTCTTTTCATCCGGCATTCGCCGTTAACAACATCAAGAATTTTATCCTCTAATTCTTGACCAAGAAGATCGCCAATATTCCATGTGGATGGAACTATTCTACATTCATGCATGTGCATACAACGTGCTCGATCACATTGACGAACTGCTCCTCGTCCCACCGATGTTACAGACTCAATCAAGGCGTCGTCTTGACGCCATCGTCAAACAATGGATCTACGGCACCATCTCCAAAGATCTGTTATGCACTATCATGAAAACAGGTGCTACGGCACGTGAACTTTGGGTCCGGCTAGAAGAAATCTTTCAGGATAATAAAAATACTCGGGCTGTGTATTTGGAAGAGCAATTCAACAATACCCGCCTCGAGAATTTTAATAACATGTCCGAATATTGTAAGCAACTGAAACTCATAACCGATCAACTATCCAACGTCGGGACTTCTGTTTCAGAAACCAAGATGGTGCTTCAACTTGTTGCGGGTTTACCGAAAGGTGAATATGACACACTCGCAATAATGATTCAACAAGCCGACCCTCTCCCAAGTTTCAACAAGTCACGTTCACAACTATTGTTGGAAGAAACTAGACGTGCTAAACAAGAGGAACATAATCAAAAGGCGTTAGCCATTGACGGGATGACAACACCTGCGGTCACAAGAAGAACTACCATCACAAAGATGTCCAAAGAAGAAGAAGAAGACCACCTGGTTGTACCACCAAAGAAGAAGAAGAAGAAGAATCGCAGCAGCAGTATAAAGAATAACAACAATCGCAAGAAGAAGAAGAAAGAATAATCGCAACAACAACAACAACAACAATCGCAGAAGAAGCAGCAGCCGGCCGCCTGTCCTCGATCGATTTGGGTCAGGCCTACACCACCGTGAACCTTCAACGGCCCGACGACAATTGGTACATGGACACCGGAGCCACATCTCACCTCACCCTGGCCGTCAGGTAACCTATCTCAACTACGTCGGTTAAAGTGTCCTCAATTTATTATCGCCGGCAATGGTCATCGCATTCCAATCAAGGTTACGGTAACACACACACCAAACATACACACCCGCCTTTCTCCCTAAACCACGCCCTATACACACCTAACATCATTAAAAACTTAATCTCTGTTAAAAATTCACTAGCAATAATTGCGTTCCGCCGAATTTGACCCTTTTGGTTTTTCTGTGAAAGAACTCAATACGGGGAAAATTCTTACACGCCACAATAGTGTGGGAGACCTCTACCCATTCACTCAATCTTCCACTGTCAGACCGCAAACACCTCTATCCCTTGCGACAATCTCTCCCTCCACTTGGCACAACAGACTCGGACACCCCGGAGACCCAGTTTTTACTTTTCTTAGGACTTCTAAGCATATTCAATGTAATAATGGAAAAATTGCCCAACACTGTTTTTCTTGTCCACTAGGCAAACATACTCGTCTTCCATTTATGTCATCAAACAGTGTTGCTTTTTCTCCCTTTGATATTGTTCATGCTGATTTGTGGACATCTCCGATTGTTAGCTCTTTGGGTCATAAATTCTATCTAGTATTCTTGGATGATTTTTCACATTTTGTCTGGATTTATCCACTGAAATTCAAATCTGAAGTTTTTACAAAATTCCTCGAGTTTCACAAATTCATTGAAACACAATTTGAAAAATCTATCAAATCATTCCAATGTGATAATGGACGTGAATTTAATAACTCGACATTTCACAATTTCTGTTCTAAACAAGGCATGATTTTCCGTTTTTCTTGTCCCTATACTTCTTCCCAAAACGGAAAGGCTGAAAGAATTATACGTACCATCAATAACATGGTTCGCACGCTTCTATTTCATGTCTGCCTACCACCGCCTTTTTGGGTCTATGCTGTCAAAATGGTAGAATCCCTTCTTAATATTTTACCAACTAGCACACTCCAAAACAAGACCCCTACCGAAATCTTATACCGTAGGCTACCATCATATGATCACCTACGTATTTTTGGATGCTTATGCTACCCCAACATGGCCTTCACTGCACCTCACAAACTTGCACCTCGCACTCTGTCATGTGTCTTCTTTGGTCTATCTCCTAATCATCGGGGCTACTTGTGCTATGACATTGCTACTTGCAAAATCATCGTCTCCCGTCACGTCACCTTTGATGAGACAACCTTTCATTTTTCAAATCTCCAGAAATTTCAGACCACTGATTACATCTTTCTCGATGAACCAAGTTTGTCCCCGATCATCCAAAATCTATACCAACAAAAATTTCCACTGCTCCGGCTGGGGCCTCGCCATCGTCCTAAGACCACCCCAACAGCCTCCTCGCCACCCCTACAGCTCTGGCCGAAGTCACTAAACCACCCACTAACCATCGCCCACCGGGTCCGTAACTAGTGGACCAAAGAACCTCCCATTTCGACCCACCTCCACTGCCGTCTCATCGTATGGAGACTCGTGCACAACACGAGATCTTCAAACCCAAGGTTCACTTCAATCTCTCCACACAAACCTTATCACCCATTCCAAAAAATCCAAAACTAGCAAAACTGGACCCAAATTGGAATGCGGCCATGTGCGAGGAATTTAACGCTTTAACCAAGCAGAACACTTGGGATTTGGTACCTAGACCCGAAGGTGTGAATATTATCCGGTGTATGTGGCTATTTCGGCACAAGTTCAGAGACAGTGGTGACTTAGAGAGGTATAAGGCAAGACTAGTCGCCAATGGCACTAATCAGCAGGAGGGTATTGATTGTGGTGAGACATTCATCCGGTTGTTAAACCGCCACTATTCGGATCGTTTCTCGATTGCTATGGGCATGCATTGGCCGATTCATCGCCTTGATGTCAAGAATGCATTCCTTCATGGGGATTTGAAAGAGACGTGTACATGCATCGACCTCCTGGCTTTGTTCATCCGGCAGCCCGCAGCTTTGTGTGTCGCCTCGTAAAGTCATTGTATGGATCAAACAGGCACCCCGCGCTTGGTATGATCGTTTTGCTGGTATCTTTGCAGATTGGTTTTGTATGTAGCAGGTGTGATAACTCTCTTCACTTTTCACGAGGTAGCAAAGATTGCATATTTGCTATTATATGTCGATGACATTGTTCTTACTGCCTCATCTGACGGTTTGAAGAATGAAATCATTGCTTTACTCAAAACTGAATTTGCTATGACTGACTTGGGCAAGCTAAGTTATTTTTTGGGTATATCGGTAACCAGATCTGCAGCCACTATGTTCGTATATCAGCGTAAGTATGCAGAAGAGATAGTGTACAGGGCCAAGATGAAAAATTGTAAAATTATGCCAACTCCGGTGGACTCCAAATCCAAGCTTAGTGCCAATGGCGGTGCGCTAGTTTCTGATCCCACTCTATATCGGAGTCTAGCAGGTGCTCTTCAGTATCTTACATTCACTAGGCCTGATATTACATATGTCGTTCAGCAGGTGTGTCTGTTCATGCATGACCCCCGAGAGTCCCATTTTGTCGCCCTCAAACGTATTATCAGATACGTTAAGGGCACACTAGACTTTGGATTACACTTATACCCCTCTGCCCCAACCAAGTTACTTGCCTACATGGATGCAGATTGGGCAGGATGCCCAGATACACGTCGCTCCACCTCAGGGTACTGTGTATTTCTTGGGGATAATCTTATCTCATGGTCCGCCATGAGGCAGGCCACACTATCCCGTTCGAAAGTGCCGGGCGAATATCGCGGTGTTGCTAATGTAGTTGCTGAGATCTGTTGGCTCCGAAATTTTCTTTTAGAGCTCCAGTGTCCACTCCGCAAGGCGTCTATAGTCTATTGTGACAACATATCTGCCATCTATATGTCTCATAATCCGGTTCAACATCAGCGGACTAAGCATATTGAGATGGATATCCACTTTGTGCGAGAGAAGGTTGCCCGTGGTCAGGTCAAAATTTTACACGTGCCTTCCTCTTATCAGTATGCAGACATCTTCACAAAGGGACTACCGCGACAGCTCTTCACCGACTTCCGATCCAGCCTTAGCGTTCGGCCTCCTCCCGCTCCATCTGAGGGGGAGTATTAGCGAATATTCTCCGAATATTCTCTGTATATTTTGTAATTATGATAGATGTATATTTAAGGTAACTTAGGATTCTAATTGTATTAGGAATCAACCTTTGTAAGGTAAGTTATGATTCGTACCATATTAGGAATCAACCTTTGTACATCTATATATATTGTGAATAATGAAAGGAATTCCCAAGGGAAATTATTCTATCTTTCAACTATCATCACTACTCCTATAAATCATCTCCCTTACAGTCCAAATGGTTCAGTTTCTCAGACATCTAAACATCACTATCAATCGTCCAACTCTGTTAATTCATCGTATCATGAACAACCTTCCCCCAATACTATCACTTCCAAATATCCCAGTCCTAATTTATGCGACTATGCCTCTACCACCGGAATAACCACGAATGTCTTGGGTGGAACAGGGGTTACAGGGCTAAGCACTCTTCTTCAATCTAGATCTGAATGGGAGAGAAGTGATGGTAATTCTCCAGAACCCAAATTTTCTGGCAGAAATGATGACAGAGGGAATGAGACTGGCGAACGAAAAATACCAGAACCATTTCTTCTTGACCAATGTACTCAACCCCATGGCTCCGCGATGGCTCCGGTCATGTTCAGAAACATGCAACAACTATGGAACTTGCCAAACCACTTCAACCCTATTATCCACCAAGCAATTTACTTGAACATGCCTTTCTTCAGCCCAGAGGAGAACATTGCTCAGAATCCGATGTTTTTTCCATGGATTCCTCAACCAGTTTCCCCATTCCCTCCACCAATGAATATCAATTTGTAGGAGTTGGTCATCGACCACGAAGAGGAGGAGGAAGCTCAACCCTCGTTCACAGAAATAACAAGTCTAAAAGAGGTAGCCCTTATGCTATTTTGGGAGATGGAAGACAAGAAGTCGATCTTTTGGTGTCCAGTATATCTAAAGAAGTGTTCGATAGATATCCGACTTCCTATTCACAGATCAGCCGCGAAACATGCGGTGGTGCTGAGCCCAACTTTGAAAGGGAATCTGTTCCCCGTGTAGGGAGTTGGAGGAATGCTTTGAACACTAATTATCACCAAATCATGAACAAACCTACATATTTCATAGTGTGGAACATTAAGGGGTCATATAATGATAACTTTAAAAGAAATTTTAAGGATATTATTAATACCTACAGTCCTTGCATGGTTACACTCTTAGAAACTAGATTGGAGGATCAACTATTACCAAAAATGATTTTCATTTCTCAAATTGTATGGAAGTCCCTGCTCAGGTCTGTCTGGAGGAATTGTGCTGCTTTCACTTGATAATATGGTGAATGTTACAAATATTTGTCACTCCAGTCAGGAATTGCATGTGATGGTGTAGGTATTTTCCAGTATAAACTCTTGGTTGTTTGGTATAATTTATGCTAACACTAACATATCTACTAGAAATTTGTTATGGGCTAATCTTAAGCAGATAAAAGAAACGCATAATGGTCTTTGGTTTATATGTGGAGATTTCAACCAAGTAGTTAGTCAGGATGAAAAAGGGGTGGTCATCCTGTTAAACTGACTAGGGCAAACGCCTTTAGGGACTGTATTAATTACTGTAAATTGATAGATCTAGGTTTTAAGAGAAGCCAGTAGACTTAGTCTAATCATTGCAAAAGAGAAGGTTTGGCTTTAGAGAGATTAGGTCGGGAAATGGTTAAATAATGTCACCACCCAAATCACAAGTGTCGTGATGACACCTACACTATCCTTCGGTAGGCGAACCATTCCAAAAATCCTTTCCACACCAATTTTAACAAGAAGAATTAAAAGAATAAATTACCAAGGTATATATAACAAATCTCATTAATGATAATCAATGCCAAAACTCTTACAACACTTTCTCCCTAAACATGGTCTAACTCATACAAGGACTACTACTATACAATGAATAAGAAGTAAAACAGCACTGCCCTGAGTAGATAGGGAAAGTTTGACTAGGATGCAGACCAAGGAACGCCGATAGGAGGAATGATCCGCCTTAATCTCCACGTGCTCCAATCGGAGATCTGAATCAACTGTATACCTGCATCCACGTAAAAGACGAAACAAGCATAGCATACACAACATACCCCCTAGGCATCATAGGCCGACAATGACGAAAGATACATAACTGACATAAATACCAAGTTGACTCTCACAAAGTCCTATCCTACACGGTTCTATACATCACTTAAGTCACCATAACACATAAATGATTAATTTTATAATTAAGTACGATCCAACTCATGGTAACATATAAGAATCATGGAAGTAATACCCACTAGTCATTAATCAATTCCTAAGTCATGCTCATTCTGTCTCCACGTACTTTAGTTGTCAATCTAAATAAGACAAGTTAACACTAGGACACACAATCATTTAACAATCCTTTTTACGGAATAAATATATATACTTACCATAGCAATGTTGACCTATTATTATCTCTAACTCTTAGACTTAGTTTCAATCAATACATTTAAGAGTATGGGTACATATCAGTTCATTTAACATCCTCATTATATTCAAGTAAATGATGCCATTAGGAACCTTCTATTAGGGAGAAGTTGAGCACATATATAACCTACAAGTCGGTATTTACAATGACAACATGACAACTCATTCCTATACTAGAGGCGCTATCAAATAACGCTATCATTCACCAAGCAATACAATGATACCCGTAGATTACGTTGATTACATAATAGTTTAACACTAGACACCTCTGATCACCATAACAGTTTGACTCAATAACTCAAATATCATGGAAGTCCAATCAACATATATAATCCAATTCACAGAAAACAAGCCAAGTCATGATAATTAATCCAACTCACTATAGTCAATCCAATACACTATAATCAATCTAGTCACATTACAACTCAACAAGAATCAATGTATATGAATGTATGGTATGAATGCACATGTGAATGTAAATGCAAGGTACCTTCCCAACAACCTGATATACACACTCTAAGGGCTTTACCATGAAGATATGATCTATGAGGGACTCACGAAGTTCATATACCGCTCCTAGCCAGCCGGAATTCAACACACGAATCTGATTAGAGCCCAAGACTCATTATGCCGCGTACAACCAACTGGAATAGTCCCTCGATATGTCTATCATATCAATCACGGACTTCTATCGAGTCATATCAATCATCATCTAAGTATTTTCAACCATCTCATAATAGTATTATTGCTTGTCTTTCTCGGTCTCATTGGACCCACAACATTTCTATATCACTCCATTTCAATATCATAGTAATCATGAGTGTATGAATGCAACAAAATTAAGAAAAGTAATCAGAATGTATGAGATGCAATCAAATATATGAGATGAATATCACATGCTTCAAAACTCAATAACACGTAATTTCACGTAATCAATCTTTCATATCAGAAGAAAATGTGATGAGTATACACAATAATTTACTAGTATCTGGCAACAAGCCCAAATAATGAAGACAAGTCCAAATAACAACAGTCAGAATCAACCCTAAGGTTGATTTCCCAAATCACCCATCATCACGATTCAACACCGGTACCCACCCTAACGCTCATCACAACCGCTAAGATGGGACCCCTAAACACGACCAATATCCCTCATTATTTATAATAACTACGTACTTCTATCAGAGTCTATAAATCATAGCCTACCTCAAAGCCGATCGGGTGTCACGAACCTCAGTCTTCTGCCAAATCCTTGCCCTTGCGAAGCGCCTCGTAATACTCATAGTCTAACACATAGATTATACATTAATAAATAACACATGCACAAAGACTTAGTCCTTAAAAATGACCCAAAAGTCCACTCCCAAATCGGCCTCGGGCCCACGATGGTAAAAATCAAAAAATTATTATTAAAAAATTATGAGAATACTCTATAGATTCATAACCTTAAGTTAATTTGATAACTAATCACGTTTGGGCTTTCAATTTCATTCATTAAGCAAAATCCCCGATTGAAACCCAAGATTTTTCTCCAATTGTAAAATGGATTCCAATCATCAAATTAACCATTACAATATCCTTTACTATCATTATCCAATACTATGTTAAAATATTAAAGCAATAAGACCTCCAATTCATGATTCTAGGCCTCTTATTCTACCATGAAAAACTAGATTATTTCTTTTCCAATTTAAGAACTCAACTTAGATTAGAAGACACATAAATGATTAATGAGTAAAAGGGAATGAAAGATCTTACACCCAAGATGAATGATGAAGAAAACTCCCAAATTCCTCTCTCTACCAAGCTCAACTTCCCAGATATGATTTAGGGGAAATAAATTCAAATTGGGCATTAAATTCTAAGTCTGGAAAACAGCGATTCCGCTTCGGCGAATCAACCTCACCGAATCGGGTTGCCTAGGTGGGAAAATAGGCCACGGAGGTGGAACAACTTAATGTACCATAAGGACGCAAAAGTGACAAATGATCGTAGAGGCAGATTGCATCTGCTCAACAAGGTCCGCTGAAGTGGAAACATCAATCTCATCAAGGCCCGCCTCTGTGAGCAAACCTCCGTAGAGGCAGCCCCGCAGAAGCGGTCAAAGGCCCGTTGGTGTGACACACCATAACCAACAACTTAGCAATATATCTAATTTTCTATTAAACAACTAAAATGCTCATGAGACCTCCCGGATACTGATATACCTAGAAACTACGGCACATTTGATACCAATTTCATGAATTATTATTATCCTTTATGCATTTGTAGTAGTTATTTCTTATGTTATTTTAGTTTTTATAGGATTTTTATAGTGGGACACCAAAAGTGAGGAAATATGCTGAAACATGGATAAAATGCTGAAAAGAGCACTTCTATGGACCGCAGAACCAGATTGCGGACCGTGGAATGGTAGCTACATCGTAGAAGTAAACAGTGAAAGAAGAATTATGGAGCTCCGAAGTGTGACCCAAACTGCGGTCCACACTTCCGTTATGCAGACCGCAATACGGTCTGCGAATCACTGCTTCAACTCGAGTTCAAATCAAACTGCGAAGACTCAAGACACTTCTGCGGGCCGCAGTTCACTTCTGCGGACCGTACTTCCAGCTGCAGTTTCAGACAGTCCAAATCAAGATCCACCATGCGAATTCTAGGTCCATTTTGCAGACCACAGACATGTTCTACATACCTAGATTCCTATCATTCTAGCCACATTTTGAATATTCCTTGTGTCTTTTAACTATTCATCTCGAGTTTATCATTCCAAAAAGATTCTTGATCCATTGTGTAAATACAGAGCTATCGTTTATATTAAATCATTGTAAACATCCTTTTATGTTCATTATGTCTTGTTATATTTATTACTTTGCTATGCATTTATTACTTGACATGAGTGGTCAGATTTATGTTGGGGTTGTGATAAAATAATGAAATGTGGTAGTTGGGATGGTTTATAAATCATGAAAAATGTGTATTAATGTGGGCTTCAACTACCCCTCACTCTTAATATTTAAGAGTTAGTTGCAAACATCTCTTTCTTGCCTGTTGTCTCTAGTTAAACTTGAAAAGGAAGACTAGAGTCTAGGAAATAGGTATGTTGATTAGGACTTAGGGCTTTAAGCCTCATTTAATGATTCCCAACTTTAATTAGAAGGGAATCAACTAATGATATTTAATGGGTGTTCATAAATATCATACTTTAGAACTTGAGAAAGCATAAAGAGAAATTAGGTGGGTCAATAGAGAAATCCCCACCTAGATACTAACCTCTATTACTCATACCACACTAACCCACTTAAGCATTAACCCATCACCATTTCCATGAATTAAGTCACAACCCTAACATTTCAATAACTTGATACTTTAATCTTTATTTGAATTGATAACTTGATTAGTTAAAACAAACAAACAACTTGGTTACCATAGAAGTAAAGTAATTAGTAAAGCCATAATACAACCACTGATAGATAAATTACTCATCGTATTCCTTTTGGGATTTGACCCCAACCTATTTGGATTACTATATTTGACAATGGTCGTGTTATACCATTAAAGGTGTAATATGGGCGAGATTAAATTTTGGCACCGTTGCCGAGAAATACGGTCTTTAAATTTACTATTTATAGAATTATTACTGTGATAAGAGCTTTATTTCTAAATTTACGTTTGCTTGTTGTTTTTGTGTTGTAGGTGCTATGGCGGATTTATTCGATGATGAGGGAAACGTAGAGATGGCCACCTTTGCTAATGCCATCTAGCCAGCCTAAATTCCGGGGAATGCGAATTTCCACATCACTTCCACCATGCTCCACTTGCTCAACAACAAGGGCCTATTCGGAGGATTGGCATCCGACGACCCGAATATGCACTTAAGGAATTTTAATAAGGTGTGCCTAGCATTCCGTTATCCCAATGTATCCAAAGAAGCCGTGAAGCTAAGGCTCTTCCCCTTTTCTCTAATGGGGGAGGCTACTATTTGGTTGGATGACTTGCCTTCCGAGTCCATCACTACATGGACCGAGTTGGTAGAGACATTCCTTGAGAGGTTATTCCCGCTTGTTCGCATGCTCCAACTCCGAGATGAAATCTTGACATTCTATCAAATGTAGGGTGAAGCTTTACAGGAGGCTTGGTTAAGGTTCAAGAATAAGCTCAAGCAATGCTACAATCATGGGTTGAGTATGATGTCTTACTCCAAACATTCTATTAGGTGCTAGATTCGGTCAACAAGTCGGTGGCCAACAATATAACGAATGGTACCGTGATGGATAATTCATTTACGGTGGTAAGTGAGCTTCTTGATAAGCTAATGAAAACAAACCATGTTCGCATACGAGATCGTCGGAGGTAGTTAGGGGTGGTCCCTTTAAGGTGTTATGTAGAGAAACCTTGAAGAATGAGGTAGAGAGGGACGAGACCATGGCGAAATTGATGACCCAAATGGCGGTCCTTACAAAACATGTGATGCAAAAAAGACCATAGAAAGTGAATACGGTTACTAGCATGGGTTAGGTCCTAAGCAAGGTGCAACCGAGATGGTACCCTATAATCAAGAGGGGTACAATGAGAGTGAAGAAGATGTGAACTTCGTGAATAACATGCAAGAGGGGGTTTTTCCCTATGTTATATCCCGTTTTAACCAGGTCAAAGCGGAGCACAATATACTGGTGATTTCTAAAAATTTTGAGGAGTCGCCACCTAATTATTTTAAAGATAAATTAGGACATCTATTTGACTAAAAAATTGCTTAAAATTAACTTCCATTAATGGTTTGCTTAACTAAATGACTCTAGGTAAAAGTTCTTTATTATCCTAAAAGGAAGGGGTTAGGCATCCTTTAAGATCCGCTAAATACAATTACCCGGTCAAACTTAGGTTAATCTAAAGTAGTTTCAAAAGATAAGTAAAAAGGTTTAGGTGCTCTATAATTAATTGGAAAATAACTTAGCTAACCAATTTAAAATATTAATACGTGAATAATAGTGGTTAAGTCTAAAGTCATGCTAAAGATAAAAAAATAAAAAAAAATCTTTACGAATGAAGATTAAAATTTGAAAACGTATAAGGATCCGTAGGATTTCATGATTAGTTGGGGAAATTGAAATATTTGAAGAATTTAAAACATCACGGAACAAAATAATTTGGTGAAGGAGTCATTGGCTTAAAACACGAACCGAATATCAATTCCTCACCTTTAAAGATATATCCAGAACCAGAAAATCAGTTGATTTATTTCCAAAGCTATGTTTTCTTTTTATCGAAAGAGTAAAATAAGGATTTGAGGAATACACTTTATTTGGAAGAAAGAAAATCTTTTGGTTTCCAAATGGTTTGTCCGAATACGTACTGAAACATGTAGCTATAAACTTATGCAGTATCCTCTTGTTTAAGAATCCAGTTTTCAATTAACAAATGTTGCTATTGATCCTAGGCATAGTTTAAAACCAATTTTATTTCAACCTTGTAAAGGAGCAACTAAAAAACAGTTCGGGACCCAAAAGAATGAAGGAAATTAAACAATCTTTTAATATGTTATTTAGAAGAAACAGTCTTGAATTCTACCTGGAATATTCCAATGTCTACAAGAGGAAGAAGAGGAAAATAGCAAGTCAAGAAATATATAACACATACGTAAAGCAAAACACTAAAGAGATTGGCGCGATAAAAGAAATATCCGTTGCTTATTCCCTCCTTTTGCATTCTGTTCGGATGCATTTTAAGGGGATGGAAGGGCTACTGAAGATGGCTAAATGCTGATCGAGTCTCGATGCAAGACTCGCAGGTGCTCCCCCGTCATGAAACAAAGAAATAAATACAAATAATTAGGAACAGGTGCTCCCAGATTCGTTAATGAATTATTTAAAGCACAAAGAAAAGGAATCCAATCAGATACAATGAGGAACAAAAGTAAATCCTATAGTCATCAAACTGAAATCCAGAAGACTTAAAAAGAAATGCGATGCGAATCAAGGACTCGACTCGAACCTTAATATTAACTCCTCATCTTTAATGAAGAAACACTGAATAGGCACATACTATAATTCATGGGTATCTAATAACTTAGGCTTGGGTGTACCCTTCTGGAAAGCAAATACAACCTCTACTATGCCAAATTAAAATTATTACCATAGAAACTGACTTTAAAAGAGATGAACAGACTACAAAATGCCCAAGATTATAACTTCATTTTTATCCGAATGAAATTTTACAGACAGCAAGAGGGGTCTTCCCAACATAAAAAAAAGTACCAAGATCGGAGAATCAAAAAGATAGGTCTTAATCTTCTCAAAAGATTCTGCTTTTACTTCTTTTTTGGAAATCTATCATTTTCGAAATTGATTCATTGTCTTTAGTACGATCTGGCTTCACACCTCGCAGTGCTTACACCTCTCGCCTATTGGAACACCAACCCAATCTTGAAAGCTGAAGTGGGTTTGGGGAATGGAAGAACAAGAACATCTTCTTTACCACCAAAAATGGTAACATATTCTATCAAAAGGTTCAGAGGTTGGATTTTTTTTTAAGATAACATATTGCACATGAACTATGTCATTCCCACATTAAAAAAAATGAAAAAAAATAGACAGCCCCCATAAAATGCATCTCCATCATTTTTCAGCCCAGTATTTACCATATAAAGGATGACTCACAAGACGTTTCGGAAATATGCGATATACTCAGGGGTATACAAGAATATATAATTTGTATACTGTGTATGAGAAAAGGGTAAGGCAAAGTTTCATACAGAGGGCATTCCTCGGCAAACTTATCAGAAGCAGACGTATAGCAAAATTACACTGACATCACCCATTTTATACTTAGGCAATCACATTCAAGAACACATAGACACACAAAAGTCTCTCATAGACTATTTCATACTTCTTTCGTACTAAATTCACACCACGTTTAACAACCAATGACGAAAACCGGTCTACTATTTCATACTTCTTTCGTACTAAGTTCACACCACGTTTAACAACCAATGACGAAAACCAGTCTACTATTTCATACTTCTTTCGTACTAAGTTCACACCACGTTTAACAACCAATGACGAAAACCGGTCTACTATTTCATACTTCTTTCGTACTAAGTTCACACCACGTTTAACAACCAATGACGAAAACCAGTCTACTATTTCATACTTCTTTCGTACTAAGTTCACACCACGTTTAACAACCAATGACGAAAACCAGTCGACTATTTCATACTTCTTTCGTACTAAGTTCACACCACGTTTAACAACCAATGACGAAAACCGGTCTACTATTTCATACTTCTTTCGTACTAAGTTCACACCACGTTTAACAACCAATGACGAAAACCAGTCTACTATTTCATGCTTCTTTCGTACTAAGTTCACACCACGTTTAACAACCAATGACGAAAACCAGTCTACTATTTCATACTAAGTTCACACCACGTTTAACAACCAATGACGAAAACCAGTCTACTATTTCATACTTCTTTCGTACTAAGTTCACACCACATTTAACAACCAATGACGAAAACCAGTCTACTATTTCATACTTCTTTCGTACTAAGTTCACACCACGTTTAACAACCAATGACGAAAACCAATCTACTATTTCATACTTCTTTCGTACTAAGTTCACACCACGTTTAACAACCAATGACGAAAACCAGTCTACTATTTCATACTTCTTTCGTACTAAATTCACACCACGTTTAACAACCAATGACGAAAACCGGTCTACTATTTCATACTTCTTTCGTACTAAGTTCACACCACGTTTAACAACGAATGACGAAAATCGGTCTACTATTTCATACTTCTTTCGTACTAAGTTCACACCACGTTTTACAACCAATGACGAAAACCATTCTACTATTTCATACTTCTTTCGTACTAAGTTCACACCACGTTTAACAACCAATGACGAAAACCAGTCTACTATTTCATACTTCTTTCGTACTAAGTTCACACCACGTTTAACAACCAATGACGAAAACCGATCTACTATTTCATACTTCTTTCGTACAAAGTTCACACCACGTTTAACAACCAATGACGAAAACCAGTCTACTATTTCATACTTCTTTCGTACTAAGTTCACACCACGTTTAACAACCAATGACGAAAACCATTCTACTATTTCATGCTTCTTTCGTACTAAGTTCACACCACGTTTAACAACCAATGACGAAAACCAGTCTACTATTTCATACTTCTTTCGTACTAAGTTCACACCACGTTTAACAACCAATGACGAAAACCGGTCTACTATTTCATACTTCTTTCGTACTAAGTTCACACCACGTTTAACAACCAATGACGAAAATCAGTCTACTATTTCATACTTCTTTCGTACTAAGTTCACACCACGTTTAACAACCAATGACGAAAACCAGACTACTATTTCATACTTCTTTCGTACTAAGTTCACACCACGTTTAACAACCAATGACCAAAACCGGTCTACTATTTCATACTTCTTTCGTACAAAGTTCACACCACGTTTAACAACCAATGACGAAAACCAGTCTACTATTTCATACTTCTTTCGTACTAAGTTCACACCACGTTTAACAACCAATGACGAAAACCATTCTACTATTTCATACTTCTTTCGTACTAAGTTCACACCACGTTTAACAACCATTGACAAAAACCAGTCTACTATTTCATACTTCTTTCGTACAAAGTTCACACCACGTTTAACAACCAAAGACGAAAACCAGTCTACTATTTCATACTTTTTTCGTACTAAGTTCACACCACGTTTAACAACCAATGACGAAAACCAGTCTACTATTTCATACTTCTTTCGTAATAAGTTCACACCACGTTTAACAACCAATGACGAAAACCAGTCTACTATTTCATACTTCTTTCGTACTAAGTTCACACCACGTTTAACAACCAATGACGAAAACCGGTCTACTATTTCATACTTCTTTCGTACTAAGTTCACACCACGTTTAACAACCAATGACGAAAACCCGTCTACTATTTCATACTTCTTTCGTACTAAGTTCACACCACGTTTAAGAACCAATGACGAAAACCAGTCTACTATTTCATACTTCTTTCGTACTAAGTTCACACCACGTTTAACAACCAATGACGAAAACCGGTCTACTATTTCATACTTCTTTCGTACTAAGTTCACACCACGTTTAACAACCAATGACGAAAACCCGTCTACTATTTCATACTTCTTTCGTACTAAGTTCACACCACGTTTAACAACCAATGATGAAAACCAGTCTACTATTTCATACTTCTTTCGTACTAAGTTCACACCACGTTTACCAAACAATGACGAACACCGGTCTACTATTTCATACTTCTTTCGTACTAAGTTCACACCACGCTTAACAACCAATGACGAAAACCGGTCTACTATTTCATACTTCTTTCGTACTAAGTTCACACCACGCTTAACAACCAATGACGAAAACCGGTCTACTATTTCATACTTCTTTCGTACTAAGTTCACACCACGCTTAACAACCAATGACGAAAACCAGTCTACTATTTCATACTAAGTTCACACCACGCTTAACAACCAATAGCGAAAACCAGTCTACTATTTCATACTTCTTTCGTACTAAGTTCACACCACATTTAACAACCAATGACGAAAACCAGTCTACTATTTCATACTTCTTTCGTACTAAGTTCACACCACGTTTAACAACCAATGACGAAAACCAATCTACTATTTCATACTTCTTTCGTACTAAGTTCACACCACGTTTAACAACCAATGACGAAAACCAGTCTACTATTTCATACTTCTTTCGTACTAAATTCACACCACGTTTAACAACCAATGACGAAAACCGGTCTACTATTTCATACTTCTTTCGTACTAAGTTCACACCACGTTTAACAACGAATGACGAAAATTGGTCTACTATTTCATACTTCTTTCGTACTAAGTTCACACCACGTTTAACAATCAATGACGAAAACCAGTCTACTATTTCATACTTCTTTCGTACTAAGTTCACACCACGTTTAACAACCAATGACGAAAACCAGTCTACTATTTCATACTTCTTTCGTACTAAGTTCACACCACGTTTAACAACCAATGACGAAAACCGGTCTACTATTTCATACTTCTTTCGTACTAAGTTCACACCACGTTTAACAACCAATGACGAAAACCCGTCTACTATTTCATACTTCTTTCGTACTATGTTCACACCACGTTTAACAACCAATGATGAAAACCAGTCTACTATTTCATACTTCTTTCGTACTAAGTTCACACCACGTTTAACAACCAATGACGAAAACCGGTCTACTATTTCATACTTCTTTCGTACTAAGTTCACACCACGTTTAACAACCAATGACGAAAACCGGTCTACTATTTCATACTTCTTTCGTACTAAGTTCACACCACGTTTAACAACCAATGACGAAAACCAGTCTACTATTTCATACTTCTTTCGTACTAAGTTCACACCACGTTTAACAACCAATGACGAAAACCAGTCTACTATTTCATACTAAGTTCACACCACGTTTAACAACCAATGACGAAAACCAGTCTACTATTTCATACTTCTTTCGTACTAAGTTCACACCACATTTAACAACCAATGACGAAAACCAGTCTACTATTTCATACTTCTTTCGTACTAAGTTCACACCACGTTTAACAACCAATGACGAAAACCAATCTACTATTTCATACTTCTTTCGTACTAAGTTCACACCACGTTTAACAACCAATGACGAAAACCAGTCTACTATTTCATACTTCTTTCGTACTAAATTCACACCACGTTTAACAACCAATGACGAAAACCGGTCTACTATTTCATACTTCTTTCGTACTAAGTTCACACCACGTTTAACAACGAATGACGAAAATCGGTCTACTATTTCATACTTCTTTCGTACTAAGTTCACACCACGTTTAACAACCAATGACGAAAACCATTCTACTATTTCATACTTCTTTCGTACTAAGTTCACACCACGTTTAACAACCAATGACGAAAACCAGTCTACTATTTCATACTTCTTTCGTACTAAGTTCACACCACGTTTAACAACCAATGACGAAAACCGATCTACTATTTCATACTTCTTTCGTACAAAGTTCACACCACGTTTAACAACCAATGACGAAAACCAGTCTACTATTTCATACTTCTTTCGTACTAAGTTCACACCACGTTTAACAACCAATGACGAAAACCAGTCGACTATTTCATACTTCTTTCGTACTAAGTTCACACCACGTTTAACAACCAATGACGAAAACCAGTCTACTATTTCATACTTCTTTCGTACTAAGTTCACACCACGTTTAACAACCAATGACGAAAACCGATCTACTATTTCATACTTCTTTCGTACAAAGTTCACACCACGTTTAACAACCAATGACGAAAACCAGTCTACTATTTCATACTTCTTTCGTACTAAGTTCACACCACGTTTAACAACCAATGACGAAAACCATTCTACTATTTCATACTTCTTTCGTACTAAGTTCACACCACGTTTAACAACCAATGATGAAAACCAGTCTACTATTTCATACTTCTTTCGTACTAAGTTCACACCACGTTTAACAACCAATGACGAAAACCGGTCTACTATTTCATACTTCTTTCGTACAAAGTTCACACAACGTTTAACAACCAATGACGAAAACCAGTCTACTATTTCATACTTCTTTCGTACTAAGTTCACACCACGTTTAACAACCAATGACGAAAACCAGTCTACTATTTCATACTTCTTTCGTACTAAGTTCACACCACGTTTAACAACCAATGACCAAAACCGGTCTACTATTTCATACTTCTTTCGTACAAAGTTCACACCACGTTTAACAACCAATGACGAAAACCAGTCTACTATTTCATACTTCTTTCGTACTAAGTTCACACCACGTTTAACAACCAATGACGAAAACCATTCTACTATTTCATACTTCTTTCGTACTAAGTTCACACCACGTTTAACAACCAATGACAAAAACCAGTCTACTATTTCATACTTCTTTCGTACAAAGTTCACACCACGTTTAACAACCAATGACGAAAACCAGTCTACTATTTCATACTTCTTTCGTACTAAGTTCACACCACGTTTAACAACCAATGACGAAAACCAGTCTACTATTTCATACTTCTTTCGTACTAAGTTCACACCACGTTTAACAACCAATGACGAAAACCAGTCTACTATTTCATACTTCTTTCGTACTAAGTTCACACCACGTTTAACAACCAATGACGAACACCAGTCTACTATTTCATACTTCTTTCGTACTAAGTTCACACCACGTTTAACAACCAATGACGAAAACCGGTCTACTATTTCATACTTCTTTCGTACTAAGTTCACACCACGTTTAACAACCAATGACGAAAACCCGTCTACTATTTCATACTTCTTTCGTACTAAGTTCACACCACGTTTAACAACCAATGATGAAAACCAGTCTACTATTTCATACTTCTTTCGTACTAAGTTCACACCACGTTTAACAACCAATGACGAAAACCGGTCTACTATTTCATACTTCTTTCGTACTAAGTTCACACCACGTTTAACAACCAATGACGAAAACCGGTCTACTATTTCATACTTCTTTCGTACTAAGTTCACACCACGTTTAACAACCAATAGCGAAAACCGGTCTACTATTTCATACTTCTTTCGTACTAAGTTCACACCACGCTTAACAACCAATGACGAAAACCGGTCTACTATTTCATACTTCTTTCAGTACTAAGTTCACACCACGTTTAACAACCAATAGCGAAAACCGGTCTACTATTTCATACTTCTTTCGTACTAAGTTCACACCACGTTTAACAACCAATGACGAAAACCAGTCTACTATTTCATACTTCTTTCGTACTAAGTTCACACCACGTTTAACAACCAATGACGAAAACCAATCTACTATTTCATACTTCTTTCGTACTAAGTTCACACCACGTTTAACAACCAATGACGAAAACCAGTCTACTATTTCATACTTCTTTCGTACTAAATTCACACCACGTTTAACAACCAATGACGAAAACCGGTCTACTATTTCATACTTCTTTCGTACTAAGTTCACACCACGTTTAACAACGAATGACGAAAATTGGTCTACTATTTCATACTTCTTTCGTACTAAGTTCACACCACGTTTAACAATCAATGACGAAAACCAGTCTACTATTTCATACTTCTTTCGTACTAAGTTCACACCACGTTTAACAACCAATGACGAAAACCAGTCTACTATTTCATACTTCTTTCGTACTAAGTTCACACCACGTTTAACAACCAATGACGAAAACTGGTCTACTATTTCATACTTCTTTCGTACTAAGTTCACACCACGTTTAACAACCAATGACGAAAACCAGTCTACTATTTCATACTTCTTTCGTACTAAGTTCACACCACGTTTAACAACCAATGACGAAAACCAGTCTACTATTTCATACTTCTTTCGTACTAAGTTCACACCACGTTTAACAACCAATGACGAAAACCGGTCTACTATTTCATACTTCTTTCGTACTAAGTTCACACCACCTTTAAGAACCAATGGCGAAAACGGTCTACTATTTCATACTTCTTTCGTACTAAGTTCACACCACGTTTAACAACCAATGACGAAAACCAGTCTACTATTTCATACTTCTTTCGTACTAAGTTCACACCACGTTTAACAACCAATGACGAAAACCAGTCTACTATTTCATACTAAGTTCACACCACGTTTAACAACCAATGACGAAACCGGTCTACTATTTCATACTTCTTTCGTACTAAGTTCACACCACGTTTAACAACCAATGACGAAAACCCGGTCTACTATTTCATACTTCTTTCGTACTAAGTTCACACCACGTTTAACAACCAATGATGAAAACCAATCTACTATTTCATACTTCTTTCGTACTAAGTTCACACCACGTTTAACAACCAATGACGAAACCGGTCTACTATTTCATACTTCTTTCGTACTAAGTTCACACCACGTTTAACAACCAATAGCGAAAACCGGTCTACTATTTCATACTTCTTTCGTACTAAGTTCACACCACGCTTAACAACCAATGACGAAAACCGTCTACTATTTCATACTTCTTTCGTACTAAGTTCACACCACGTTTAACAACCAATGACGAAAACCATTCTACTATTTCATACTTCTTTCGTACTAAGTTCACACCACGTTTAACAACCAATGACGAAAACCAGTCTACTATTTCATACTTCTTTCGTACTAAGTTCACACCACGTTTAACAACCAATGACGAAAACCAGTCTACTATTTCATACTTCTTTCGTACTAAGTTCACACCACGTTTAACAACCAATGACGAAAACCGGTCTACTATTTCATACTTCTTTCGTACTAAGTTCACACCACGTTTAACAACCAATGACGAAAACCAGTCTACTATTTCATACTTCTTTCGTACAAAGTTCATACCACGTTTAACAACCAATGACGAAAACCGGTCTACTATTTCATACTTCTTTCGTACTAAGTTCACACCACGTTTAACAACGAATGACGAAAATCGGTCTACTATTTCATACTTCTTTCGTACTAAGTTCACACCACGTTTAACAACCAATGACGAAAACCATTCTACTATTTCATACTTCTTTCGTACTAAGTTCACACCACGTTTAACAACCAATGACGAAAACCAGTCTACTATTTCATACTTCTTTCGTACTAAGTTCACACCACGTTTAACAACCAATGACGAAAACCGATCTACTATTTCATACTTCTTTCGTACAAAGTTCACACCACGTTTAACAACCAATGACGAAAACCAGTCTACTATTTCATACTTCTTTCGTACTAAGTTCACACCACGCTTTAACAACCAATGACGAAAACCGGTCTACTATTTCATACTTCTTTCGTACTAAGTTCACACCACGTTTAACAACCAATACCGAACACCAGTCTACTGTTTCATACTTCTTTCGTACTAAGTTCACACCACGTTTAACAACCAATGACGAAAACCGATCTACTATTTCATACTTCTTTCGTACAAAGTTCACACCACGTTTAACAACCAATGACGAAAACCAGTCTACTATTTCATACTTCTTTCGTACTAAGTTCACACCACGTTTAACAACCAATGACGAAAACCATTCTACTATTTCATACTTCTTTCGTACTAAGTTCACACCACGTTTAACAACCAATGATGAAAACCAGTCTACTATTTCATACTTCTTTCGTACTAAGTTCACACCACGTTTAACAACCAATGACGAAAACCGGTCTACTATTTCATACTTCTTTCGTACTAAGTTCACACCACGTTTAACAACCAATGACGAAAACCAGTCTACTATTTCATACTTCTTTCGTACTAAGTTCACACCACGTTTAACAACCAATGACGAAAACCGGTCTACTATTTCATACTTCTTTCGTACTAAGTTCACACCACGTTTAACAACCAATGACCAAAACCGGTCTACTATTTCATACTTCTTTCGTACAAAGTTCACACCACGTTTAACAACCAATAGCGAAAACGGTCTACTATTTCATACTTCTTTCGTACTAAGTTCACACCACGTTTAACAACCAATGACGAAAACCATTCTACTATTTCATACTTCTTCGTACTAAGTTCACACCACGCTTAACAACCAATGACGAAAACCGGTCTACTATTTCATACTTCTTTCGTACTAAGTTCACACCACGTTTAACAACGAATGACGAAAATCGGTCTACTATTTCATACTTCTTTCGTACTAAGTTCACACCACGTTTAACAACCAATGACGAAAACCAGTCTACTATTTCATACTTCTTTCGTACTAAGTTCACACCACGTTTAACAACCAATGACGAAAACCAGTCTACTATTTCATACTTCTTTCGTACTAAGTTCACACCACGTTTAACAACCAATGACGAAAACCGGTCTACTATTTCATACTTCTTTCGTACTAAGTTCACACCACGTTTAACAACCAATGACGAAAACCAGTCTACTATTTCATACTTCTTTCGTACTAAGTTCACACCACGTTTAACAACCAATGACGAAAACCAGTCTACTATTTCATACTTCTTTCGTACTAAGTTCACACCACGTTTAACAACCAATGACGAAAACAGTCTACTATTTCATACTTCTTTCGTACTAAGTTCACACCACGTTTAACAACCAATGACGAAACCAGTCTACTATTTCATACTTCTTTCGTACTAAGTTCACACCACGTTTAACAACCAATAGCGAAAACCGGTCTACTATTTCATACTTCTTTCGTACTAAGTTCACACCACGTTTAACAACCAATGACGAAAACCGGTCTACTATTTCATACTTCTTTTCGTACTAAGTTCACACCACGTTTAACAACCAATGACGAAAACCAGTCTACTATTTCATACTTCTTCGTACTAAGTTCACACCACGTTTAACAACCAATGACGAAAACCGGTCTACTATTTCATACTTCTTTCGTACTAAGTTCACACCACGTTTAACAACCAATGACGAAAACCAGTCTACTATTTCATACTTCTTTCGTACTAAGTTCACACCACGTTTAACAACCAATGACGAAAACCAGTCTACTATTTCATACTTCTTTCGTACTAAGTTCACACCACGTTTAACAACCAATGACGAAAACCAGTCTACTATTTCATACTTCTTTCGTACTAAGTTCACACCACGTTTAACAACCAATAGCGAAAACCGGTCTACTATTTCATACTTCTTTCGTACTAAGTTCACACCACGTTTAACAACGAATGACGAAAATCGGTCTACTATTTCATACTTCTTTCGTACTAAGTTCACACCACGTTTAACAACCAATGACGAAAACCAGTCTACTATTTCATACTTCTTTCGTACTAAGTTCACACCACGTTTAACAACCAATGACGAAAACCAGTCTACTATTTCATACTTCTTTCGTACTAAGTTCACACCACGTTTAACAACCAATGACGAAAACCGGTCTACTATTTCATACTTCTTTCGTACTAAGTTCACACCACGTTTAACAACCAATGACGAAAACCCGTCTACTATTTCATACTTCTTTCGTACTAAGTTCACACCACGTTTAACAACCAATGATGAAAACCAGTCTACTATTTCATACTTCTTTCGTACTAAGTTCACACCACGTTTAACAACCAATGACGAAAACCGGTCTACTATTTCATACTTCTTTCGTACTAAGTTCACACCACGTTTAACAACCAATAGCGAAAACCGGTCTACTATTTCATACTTCTTTCGTACTAAGTTCACACCACGTTTAACAACCAATGACGAAAACCAATCTACTATTTCATACTTCTTTCGTACTAAGTTCACACCACGCTTAACAACCAATGACGAAAACCGGTCTACTATTTCATACTTCTTTCGTACTAAGTTCACACCACGTTTAACAACCAATGAGCGAAAACCGGTCTACTATTTCATACTTCTTTCGTACTAAGTTCACACCACGTTTAACAACCAATGACGAAAATCCAGTCTACTATTTCATACTTCTTTCGTACTAAGTTCACACCACGTTTAACAACCAATGACGAAAACCAGTCTACTATTTCATACTTCTTTCGTACTAAGTTCACACCACGTTTAACAACCAATGACGAAAACCGGTCTACTATTTCATACTTCTTTCGTACTAAGTTCACACCACGTTTAACAACCAATGACGAAAACCAGTCTACTATTTCATACTTCTTTCGTACTAAGTTCACACCACGTTTAACAACCAATGACGAAAACCGGTCTACTATTTCATACTTCTTTCGTACTAAGTTCACACCACGTTTAACAACCAATGACGAAAACCGGTCTACTATTTCATACTTCTTCGTACTAAGTTCACACCACGTTTAACAACCAATAGCGAAAAACCAGTCTACTATTTCATACTTCTTTCGTACTAAGTTCACACCACGTTTAACAACCAATGACGAAACCGGTCTACTATTTCATACTTCTTTCGTACTAAGTTCACACCACGTTTAACAACCAATAGCGAAAACCGGTCTACTATTTCATACTTCTTTCGTACTAAGTTCACACCACGTTTAACAACCAATAGGCGAAAACCGGGTCTACTATTTCATACTTCTTTCGTACTAAGTTCACACACGTTTAACAACCAATAGCGAAAACGGTCTACTATTTCATACTTCTTTCGTACTAAGTTCACACCACGTTTAACAACCAATAGCGAAAACAGTCTACTATTTCATACTTCTTTCGTACTAAGTTCACACCACGTTTAACAACCAATGACGAAAACCGGTCTACTATTTCATACTTCTTCGTACTAAGTTCACACCACGTTTAACAACCAATGACGAAAACCAGTCTACTATTTCATACTTCTTTCGTACTAAGTTCACACCACGTTTAACAACCAATGACGAAAACCAGTCTACTATTTCATACTTCTTTCGTACTAAGTTCACACCACGTTTAACAACCAATGCCGAAACCCGGCCTACTATTTCATACTTCTTTCGTACTAAGTTCACACCACGTTTAACAACCAATGACGAAAACCAGTCTACTATTTCATACTTCTTTCGTACTAAGTTCACACCACGTTTAACAACCAATGACGAAAACCGGTCTACTATTTCATACTTCTTTCGTACTAAGTTCACACCACGCTTTAACAACCAATAGCGAAAACCGGTCTACTATTTCATACTTCTTTCGTACTAAGTTCACACCACGTTTAACAACCAATGACGAAACCAGTCTACTATTTCATACTTCTTTCGTACTAAGTTCACACCACGTTTAACAACCAATGGCGAAAACCAGTCTACTATTTCATACTTCTTTCGTACTAAGTTCACACCACGTTTAACAACCAATGACGAAAACCAGTCTACTATTTCATACTTCTTTCGTACTAAGTTCACACCACGTTTAACAACCAATGACGAAAACGGTCTACTATTTCATACTTCTTTCGTACTAAGTTCACACCACGTTTAACAACCAATAGCGAAAACCGGTCTACTATTTCATACTTCTTTCGTACTAAGTTCACACCACGTTTAACAACCAATGACGAAAACCGGTCTACTATTTCATACTTCTTTCGTACTAAGTTCACACCACGTTTAACAACCAATGGCGAAAACCAGGTCTACTATTTCATACTTCTTTCGTACTAAGTTCACACCACGTTTAACAACCGATAGCGAAAAACCAGTCTACTATTTCATACTTCTTCGTACTAAGTTCACACCACGTTTAACAACCAATAGCGAAAACCATCTACTATTTCATACTTCTTTCGTACTAAGTTCACACCACGTTTAACAACCAATGACTAAAACCGGTCTACTATTTCATACTTCTTTCGTACTAAGTTCACACCACGTTTAACAACCAATGACGAAAACCGGTCTACTATTTCATACTTCTTTCGTACTAAGTTCACACCACGTTTAACAACCAATGGCGAAAACCAGTCTACTATTTCATACTTCTTTCGTACTAAGTTCACACCACGTTTAACAACCAATAGCGAAAACCATTCTACTATTTCATACTTCTTTCGTACTAAGTTCACACCACGTTTAACAACCAATGACGAAAACCAGTCTACTATTTCATACTTCTTTCGTACTAAGTTCACACCACGTTTAACAACCAATGACGAAAACCGGTCTACTATTTCATACTTCTTTCGTACAAAGTTCACACCACGTTTAACAACCAATAGCGAAAACCCGTCTACTATTTCATACTTCTTTCGTACTAAGTTCACACCACGTTTAACAACCAATGATGAAAACCAGTCTACTATTTCATACTTCTTTCGTACTAAGTTCACACCACGTTTAACAACCAATGACGAAAACCGGTCTACTATTTCATACTTCTTTCGTACTAAGTTCACACCACGTTTAACAACCAATGACGAAAACCGGTCTACTATTTCATACTTCTTTCGTACTAAGTTCACACCACGTTTAACAACCAATGACGAAAACCGGTCTACTATTTCATACTTCTTTCGTACTAAGTTCACACCACGTTTAACAACCAATGACGAAAACCAGTCTACTATTTCATACTAAGTTCACACCACGTTTAACAACCAATGACGAAAACCAGTCTACTATTTCATACTTCTTTCGTACAAAGTTCATACCACGTTTAACAACCAATGACGAAAACCAGTCTACTATTTCATACTTCTTTCGTACTAAGTTCACACCACGTTTAACAACCAATGACGAAAACCATTCTACTATTTCATACTTCTTTCGTACTAAGTTCACACCACGTTTAACAACCAATGACGAAAACCAGTCTACTATTTCATACTTCTTTCGTACTAAGGTGACACCACGTTTCACAACCAATAAGGAAACCCAGTCTACTATTTCATACTTCTTTCGTACTAAGTTCACACCACGTTTAACAACCAATGACGAAAACCGGTCTACTATTTCATACTTCTTTCGTACTAAGTTCACACCACGTTTAACAACCAATGACGAAAACCAGTCTACTATTTCATACTTCTTTCGTACTAAGTTCACACCACGTTTAACAACCAATGACGAAAACCGGTCTACTATTTCATACTTCTTTCGTACTAAGTTCACACCACGTTTAACAACCAATGACGAAAACCAGTCTACTATTTCATACTTCTTTCGTACAAAGTTCATACCACGTTTAACAACCAATGACGAAAACCAGTCTACTATTTCATACTTCTTTCGTACTAAGTTCACACCACGTTTAACAACCAATGACGAAAACCATTCTACTATTTCATACTTCTTTCGTACTAAGTTCACACCACGTTTAACAACCAATGATTTAAAACCGGTCTACTATTTCATACTTCTTTCGTACTAAGTTCACACCACGTTTAACAACCAATGACGAAAACCGGTCTACTATTTCATACTTCTTTCAGACTAAGTTCACACCACGTTTAACAACCAATGACGAAAACCAGTCTACTATTTCATACTTCTTTCGTACTAAGTTCACACCACGTTTAACAACCAATGACGAAAACCAGTCTACTATTTCATACTTCTTTCGTACTAAGTTCACACCACGTTTAACAACCAATGACGAAAACCGGTCTACTATTTCATACTTCTTTCGTACTAAGTTCACACCACGTTTAACAACCAATGACGAAAACCAGTCTACTATTTCATACTTCTTTCGTACTAAGTTCACACCACGTTTAACAACCAATAGCGAAAACCACTCTACTATTTCATACTTCTTTCGTACTAAGTTCACACCACGTTTAACAACCAATGACGAAAACCGGTCTACTATTTCATACTTCTTTCGTACTAAGTTCACACCACGTTTAACAACCAATGACGAAAACCCGTCTACTATTTCATACTTCTTTCGTACTAAGTTCACACCACGTTTAACAACCAATGACGAAACTGGCCTACTATTTCATACTTCTTTCGTACTAAGTTCACACCACGTTTAACAACCAATGACGAAAACCAGTCTACTATTTCATACTTCTTTCGTACTAAGTTCACACCACGTTTAACAACCAATGACGAAAACCAGTCTACTATTTCATACTTCTTTCGTACTAAGTTCACACCACGTTTAACAACCAATCACGAAAACCGGTCTACTATTTCATACTTCTTTCGTACTAAGTTCACACCACGTTTAACAACCAATGACGAAAACCAGTCTACTATTTCATACTTCTTTCGTACTAAGTTCACACCACGTTTAACAACCAATGACGAAAACCAGTCTACTATTTCATACTTCTTTCGTACTAAGTTCACACCACGTTTAACAACCAATGACGAAAACCGGTCTACTATTTCATACTTCTTTCGTACTAAGTTCACACCACGTTTAACAACCAATGACGAAACCGGTCTACTATTTCATACTTCTTTCGTACTAAGTTCACACCACGTTTAACAACCAATAGCGAAAACCGGTCTACTATTTCATACTTCTTTCGTACTAAGTTCACACCACGTTTAACAACCAATGGCGAAAACCAGTCTACTATTTCATACTTCTTTTCGTACTAAGTTCACACCACGTTTAACAACCAATGCGAAAACCAGTCTACTATTTCATACTTCTTTCGTACTAAGTTCACACCACGTTTAACAACCAATGCGAAAACCGGTCTACTATTTCATACTTCTTTCATTACTAAGTTCACACCACGTTTAACAACCAATGACGAAAACCGGTCTACTATTTCATACTTCTTTCGTACTAAGTTCACACCACGTTTAACAACCAATGACGAAAACCAGTCTACTATTTCATACTTCTTTTCGTACTAAGTTCACACCACGCTTAACAACCAATGGCGAAAACCGGTCTACTATTTCATACTTCTTTCGTACTAAGTTCACACCACGTTTAACAACCAATGACGAAAACCGGTCTACTATTTCATACTTCTTTCGTACTAAGTTCACACCACGTTTAACAACCAATGACGAAAACCAGTCTACTATTTCATACTTCTTTCGTACTAAGGTCACACCACGTTTAACAACCAATGACGAAAACGGTCTACTATTTCATACTTCTTTCGTACTAAGTTCACACCACGTTTAACAACCAATGACGAAAACGGTCTACTATTTCATACTTCTTTCGTACTAAGTCCACACCACGTTTAACAACCAATGACGAAAACCGGTCTACTATTTCATACTTCTTTCGTACTAAGTTCACACCACGTTTAACAACCAATGACGAAAACCAGTCTACTATTTCATACTTCTTTCGTACTAAGTTCACACCACGTTTAACAACCAATGACGAAAACCGGTCTACTATTTCATACTTCTTTCGTACTAAGTTCACACCACGTTTAACAACCAATGACGAAAACCGGTCTACTATTTCATACTTCTTTCGTACTAAGTTCACACCACGTTTAACAACCAATAGCGAACACCGGCCTACTCTTTCATACTCCTTTCGTACTAAGTTCACACCACGTTTAACAACCAATGACGAAAACCGGTCTACTATTTCATACTTCTTTCGTACTAAGTTCACACCACGTTTAACAACCAATGACGAAAACCAGTCTACTATTTCATACTTCTTTTCGTACTAAGTTCACACCACGTTTAACAACCAATGGCGAAAACCGGTCTACTATTTCATACTTCTTTCGTACTAAGTTCACACCACGTTTAACAACCAATAGCGAAAACCCGTCTACTATTTCATACTTCTTTCGTACTAAGTTCACACCACGTTTAACAACCAATGATGAAAACCAGTCTACTATTTCATACTTCTTTCGTACTAAGTTCACACCACGTTTAACAACCAATGACGAAAACCGGTCTACTATTTCATACTTCTTTCGTACTAAGTTCACACCACGTTTAACAACCAATGACGAAAACCAGTCTACTATTTCATACTTCTTTCGTACTAAGTTCACACCACGTTTAACAACCAATGACGAAAACCAGTCTACTATTTCATACTTCTTTCGTACTAAGTTCACACCACGTTTAACAACCAATGACGAAAACCGGTCTACTATTTCATACTTCTTTCATACTAAGTTCACACCACGCTTAACAACCAATGACTAAAACCCTACTATTTCATACTAAGTTCACACCACGCTTAACAACCAATGAAAAACCTACTATTTCATACTTCTTTCGTACTAAGTTCACACCACATTTAACAACCAATGACGAAAACCGGTCTACTATTTCATACTTCTTTCGACTAAGTTCACACCACGCTTAACAACCAATGACGAAAACCAATCTACTATTTCATACTTCTTTCAGTACTAAGTTCACACCACGTTTAACAACCAATGACGAAAACCAGTCTACTATTTCATACTTCTTTCGTACTAAATTCACACCACGCTTAACAACCAATGACGAAAACCGGTCTACTATTTCATACTTCTTTCAGACTAGGTTCACACCACGTTTAACAACGAATGACGAAAATCGGTCTACTATTTCATACTTCTTTCGTACTAAGTTCACACCACGTTTAACAACCAATGACGAAAACCATTCTACTATTTCATACTTCTTTCGTACTAAGTTCACACCACGTTTAACAACCAATGACGAAAACCAGTCTACTATTACATACTTCTTTCGTACTAAGTTCACACCACGTTTAACAACCAATGACGAAAACCGATCTACTATTTCATACTTCTTTCGTACAAAGTTCACACCACGTTTAACAACCAATGACGAAAACCAGTCTACTATTTCATACTTCTTTCGTACTAAGTTCACACCACGTTTAACAACCAATGACGAAAACCAGTCGACTATTTCATACTTCTTTCGTACTAAGTTCACACCACGTTTAACAACCAATGACGAAAACCAGTCTACTATGTCATACTTCTTTCGTACTAAGTTCACACCACGTTTAACAACCAATGACGAAAACCGATCTACTATTTCATACTTCTTTCGTACAAAGTTCACACCACGTTTAACAACCAATGACGAAAACCAGTCTACTATTTCATACTTCTTTCGTACTAAGTTCACACCACGTTTAACAACCAATGACGAAAACCATTCTACTATTTCATACTTCTTTCGTACTAAGTTCACACCACGTTTAACAACCAATGACGAAAACCAGTCTACTATTTCATACTTCTTTCGTACTAAGTTCACACCACGTTTAACAACCAATGACGAAAACCGGTCTACTATTTCATACTTCTTTCGTACAAAGTTCACACAACGTTTAACAACCAATGACGAAAACCAGTCTACTATTTCATACTTCTTTCGTACTAAGTTCACACCACGTTTAACAACCAATGACGAAAACCAGTCTACTATTTCATACTTCTTTCGTACTAAGTTCACACCACGTTTAACAACCAATGACCAAAACCGGTCTACTATTTCATACTTCTTTCGTACAAAGTTCACACCACGTTTAACAACCAATGACGAAAACCAGTCTACTATTTCATACTTCTTTCGTACTAAGTTCACACCACGTTTAACAACCAATGACGAAAACCATTCTACTATTTCATACTTCTTTCGTACTAAGTTCACACCACGTTTAACAACCAATGACAAAAACCAGTCTACTATTTCATACTTCTTTCGTACAAAGTTCACACCACGTTTAACAACCAATGACGAAAAACAGTCTACTATTTCATACTTCTTTCAGTACTAAGTTCACACCACGTTTAACAACCAATGACGAAAACCAGTCTACTATTTCATACTTCTTTCGTACTAAGTTCACACCACGTTTAACAACCAATGACGAAAACCAGTCTACTATTTCATACTTCTTTCGTACTAAGTTCACACCACGTTTAACAACCAATGACGAAAACCGGTCTACTATTTCATACTTCTTTCGTACTAAGTTCACACCACGTTTAACAACCAATGACGAAAATCAGTCTTCTATTTCATACTTCTTTCGTACTAAGTTCACACCACGTTTAACAACCAATGACGAAAACCAGTCTACTATTTCATACTTCTTTCGTACTAAGTTCACACCACGTTTAACAACCAATGACGAAAACCGGTCTACTATTTCATACTTCTTTCGTACTAAGTTCACACCACGTTTAACAACCAATGACGAAAACCAGTCTACTATTTCATACTTCTTTCAGACAAAGTTCATACCACGTTTAACAACCAATGACGAAACCAGTCTACTATTTCATACTTCTTTCGTACTAAGTTCACACCACGTTTAACAACCAATGACGAAAACCATTCTACTATTTCATACTTCTTTCGTACTAAGTTCACACCACGTTTAACAACCAATGACGAAAACCAGTCTACTATTTCATACTTCTTTCGTACTAAGTTCACACCACGTTTAACAACCAATGACGAAAACCGGTCTACTATTTCATACTTCTTTCGTACTAAGTTCACACCACGTTTAACAACCAATGACGAAAACCAGTCTACTATTTCATACTTACGAAAACCAGTCTACTATTTCATACTTCTTTCGTACTAAGTTCACACCACGTTTAACAACCAATGACCAAAACCAGTCTAAGAAAATCAGTGACTAACTAATCTTAACTGAACACCTAAATTAATAACCATCTATCACAAAATGTCTCTTGGTCACAGATAACCAGTATACCCAAATAATGCAGCATAATATTTTTATAACTATATTAACTAATCACAAGAGAAAATAATATAATCCTACCTATTATTTACACGGAACAGGAACTGAACAGACTCAAAATAGGAAGAGAGAGGGAAAGGGTGCTGCGGCTTGTTTCGTTCTAGGGTTAGCTATTTTCTTTTGTTTTGGATGGGTTTTAGGAGTTGGACGAAATGGGCTTGGGCGGTTGGGCCTATGACGATGGCGTTTGGGCTTGATGGGTTGTGGCTGTTGGGCGGTTGAAGTAAAAGAGAGAAAGGAGATTGAGAGTTTGTTTGCTTTTTTAGGTTAATGGAACTAAAGGGTGTGGGGTTTGGGCTTGGTTTGGGGTGTGGCCGGTTGGGCCTGATTTTGGTGTGGGTTTAGTGAATGTTTTGGGTGAAGGAAAATGGCTTGTGGTAAAAAATATAAAGAGGGTTTATTATAAAAATAAGAAATGCTTTGAAAGAATGTAAACTATTTAAAAATAAAATAACGATGCGATAATAGTAAAATGTAATATTTGCGAAATGCTTAATGCTTTAATATAAAAATGCGACGTCGTTTTGCGAAAATAAAATAACATAGAATAGTAGGGTAAATTATGGTTAAGATATTAAAAATCCTAGTAATAATGATAATGATAATAAATGAGAATAAATGACGATATTAAAAGCCTTATTTATATTTATATATATATATATATATATATATTAAAAAATTGTCTTTGATATGTCCAAAAATATTTAAAAGTGTAAATAATTGGAAAATGAGACAAAATTGGGTGTCAACACCCTAATTACCAAGGACCGGGCCAACCGTGGCGATATAGTAATCAAGGCAGGAATCAAGGTTGGAGAAATGATCAAGGCAACTCTAATTGGAGAGAGAGAAATGAAAGGGGATAAGAGAGAGAGAGCAACAACAATGTGTACCAAAACCATAGCTCCAACCTTTATGGTTCACCAAGAGGGCAAGCTTACCAACAATCTACCTAACCTCCTCCTTACTACAATCGGTGAGTCTACTAGTGATCTCGCTAATTCAAAACATGAATAGATGATATCTAGGGTGTTAAAAAATCAAGACAAATCTAATGCTAACATAAAAGATCTCAATAATCTTGTATCCTCACATTCAACATCTATCAAGCAACTCGAAAGTAAATTGGGGCAAATCACTTCCACACTAAACCCAAGACAAAAGAAGACTCTTCCTAGGGATACGGTAGCCAATCTATAAAACGAAGGGGGATGGATGTCTCATTGTCTAGCCATTTCTACTAGCAATGGGAAAGTGTTGAAGGAGCCAAAGATGCCGATGGATGTGGTAGAAGGAGGATGTGTTGTGGTTGAGAAGATGAAGAAGAGGGATGATAAGATGGTCGATGATTTTGTCTTGATAGAAGAGAAGAGTGATGAGAAAGAAAAAGTTGATGAAAAAGAGAAAGTTCTTGAAAATGAAGAAGGGAACGACAAAGAAGAGGAGGCTTCAAAAGCCTTAAAGCCTATTCCAAGGCCTCATCCTCTCTTTCCACAAATATATTCCAATAGAATTGAAGATGGCAAGTTCAATAAGTTTTTGGAGATGTTAAAGCAATTGTCGGTCAATATTCCACTTGTTGAAGCTTTGGAGCGAATGCCGGGATATGCCAAGTTTATGAGGATTTGATTACAAAGAAATGAAGAGTGAGTTTTGAGATGGTGGATGTTACTCACCAATGTAGTGCCATCATTTCTAACTTCATTGTGAAGAAGCAAGAGGATCCCGATGCTTTCACCATTCTGTGCACTATTGAGGTGTATCGATTCGCAAAGGCCCTTTGTGATTTTGGAGAAAAAATTAATTTGATGCCATTTTCTATTTTCAAGAGTTAGGTGTGGGCAACCCCGACCTAAAAGTATGAGATTTCTCATGGCGGATAGGACGGTGAAGTGGCCAATGCGGATCATATATCATGTTCTTGTGAAGGTTGATAAATTTATCTTCCCCGCCGACTTTGTGATATTAGATTGTGCAGTTGACTATGACGTTCCCATAATCTTAAGACATCCATTCTTAGCGACGGGGAGAGCGGTATGTGATATAGAAGTCCATGTACCGGTCACTCTGTATCACACAACCTAGAGTGACTCTTCCACCCACCACACCACTAGCCATTCCGTATCACTCAGCATAGAATGGCTACACAATCAATATGTCATAAGAATTAATGTTGTTTCTTTCTCACTTATTACCATCATGCCAATCACAAGTAATATCAATGTATCACGGTATCACCATCACACCAATCACATGTAATGTCAATGTATCATGGAAATGAGGATGAATGTATGTATAAATATCAAATTCAACATTAATCATGAGATGAATAAACCTAAAAGCATCCGTAAATCAATTACGAATCTGACATGATAACTTTCTCTTTGGACCACATCGGTAACAACAATTATACATGCAAGAGAGGCCATACAAAATAAGCACGTACCAAACACTATAATAGGAAGCCTAAGATGTTTCACTTTCCCTCTTGCCATTATTAATGTCAAATCATAGTTCACAATAATGATTCATGTAGAATGTGTATGAATGATATGCATATATCAATCTCAACTGTAAATCATCATATCTAATCCCAATCGTGCCATACATGGTCACATATCACAGTATCAATTTCAAGTCAAGTCCTTTCCTCCCTCTATGATATTGTCAAAATAAGTGAGAGACAATTGTATCATAATCACAACGGGGCAACTAAGTACAAGTCTAATATCACGCACATAGCAACAATCAATTTATTACGAAGAGGCAACCAACCCAAAAATCAGTCAACAATACCAAGCCTAAGTAATCCATCACAATATCATACCTGAAGGCATACATGCTTTCACTGACAATAACTAACTCTACATATATTTTGCTAACCGAAGTCTAACCAGAAGGTAAGCTGACCTACCTGGAAGGCCGAACAGGAGCCACGAACTATCCAACTCGAGCTTTCTTCTTCTGAAACGTCTCAGAATAGGCAAAGTCTAACAATTATGAATTTTACATTAACACAATATTGGAAGGATACCCATAATATTCTTTGATGAATTTCGGGTAGAAAAGTCAGGTTGAAAACCCATTTTCAACCTCGAGGGGCAAAATAGTCATTTCATTTGAAAATCAGGTTCAATAAGGTTAAAATATTATTTTAGGAAGTCATGCGAACCTAATGGTACCTATATTGACATATTTTAAAATCGAACTCAAAAAGTCACCAGAAATAGGATTCTGAGCCACGACGGGCGAAGTCGGAATTTTAGTGCAGAATCAGTTTACCCATTACTTATGGAGTCTACATACCAAAAATGAGTAAAATCCATCCACTAATTCATGTTTAATCGAAGAAATCCCACTTTCAAGCCTAGGGTTTCAAATATCCATTTTAATCCATTTAAAAATTCATTTGGACAAAGAAATTAAAGTTAGAAACACTTACCCAAGTCCCAAACTGTGAAATCCCTTCATGGCAATTTATAAATTAATTGGAAAACATCCATTATCAACATAGGGTTCACTATCATTAAAAATCCTTATTTCCCGAGTCTCAATCATGGAAGAAATTTGAAAATTAAAAGATGGAAATATGAAATAATACCAAGATGAAGTTTAGGAAATTACCCCGACGAAAAATATTGAATGTAGGACTTGAAATCACCAAAAATCAAGCTCTAAAACCCTAAATATCCAAAAATGAAATGTTCCCACTGTTTTTCAAAATTAATATACTGCCCAGGTGAATCCTTCTTCACGAACGCGAGACCACCTCACGAACACGAGACTTACCCGACCTAATGCCTCGCAAACGCGGCCAAACCATTGCAATCTCGATGGTAAGACAACTCGGCTAAGAACCCAAACTCTTCATCGCGAACACGATGAAGCACACCAGAACAGCAAATCAGAAAAAAATCTGGCACTTCCCATTTTTACCCTAAAACCTCGAGACACATCTAGGACCCCCGACACATATAAATCAAATATGCATCCTAACATAAAAACACACTACAAACTCACTCGCGCACTCAAAATCTTCATACGAGGTCCCATTGACCAAGTCAACTCCCAACAGCTAAAACATGAAAACCAAATCGAAAGACAGAAATTCCCTCGAGTCCTCGGGAACCAAACCGACCATGCTCCCAGGACTAAAATCACCTTCCAGACCTAACAGAATCATTAGAATTCTAATCCGGACATAGCAACACAAACAGTTTCCAATCAAAATAGACTTAGGGACTTCTAATCCACAATTTCAACCAAAATCACAGATAAGAAGTTATTGGAGGGAATTTTGGGAAAGGTAAGCGAAAGATCAGTAACGACGGAATGGGCCATTACAAAGTTGATGTTATTGAAGGGGCATTGATGGTGGTATTGATAAACCATAGTGATGAGGTAGTTGAGGAGATGGTGGGGCCTACGTTTGCTATTGAGGTCCAAAGGGTCCTATTCTTATGCTCCTAGGCATTTGGCCTTGGTCTTGGAAAATCGTGGAGTCCCTCCCCTTCGACTTTTCATTGAAGAACCGCCAATCATTGAGATCAAGCCACTTCTAAGCCATTTGGGGTACAAGTTCCTTGGGCCAAATGATTCATTGTCGGTTATTATCTCATCGAAGCTTAATGAAAGCCAAGTGGAAGCTTTATTGACAATCCTTAGAACCTATAGAAGAGCAATTCGATGGACTATTGCGGACATCTGAGGGATAAATTCGGGTGTGTGTACTCATCGAATCCATCTTGAAGAGAATATTTTCCTAAGTGTTGAGCATCAACAGAGGTTAAACCCCTCAATGCTCTACTGTCAAGAAAGAAATTATAAACTGGCTAGATGTCGCGGTAGTGTACCCCATTTCTAATAGTGCATGAGTGAGCCTCGTACAATGCGTACCAAAGAAATGAGGGATCACAGTGGTCCCAAATAATAGAAATGAGTTGATATCAATGAAAATGGTAACTGGGTGAAGAGTTTGTATAGACTACCGAAAGTTGAATAGTGCTACAAAAAAAATTAGTTCCTCTAGCTTTTATTGATCAAATACTTGATAGGTTGGCGGGAAAGGCTTACTATTATTTCTTGGATGGGTACTCGGGATATAATAAAATCCAAATAGCCCCGGAGGATCAAGAAAAGACCACCTTCACTTGTCCATATGGTACATTTGCCTTTGCAATGCTCCCGCCACCTTCCAACATTGCATGATGGCAATTTTTGATGACTTAGTGGAAGATGTTATGGAGGTATTCATGGATGACTTCTCCATAGTTGGGGAGTCCTTTGAAGCTTGCTTGGAAAATCTCTCCCTCATAGTAAAAGGATGTGAAGAGACCAATCTGGTCTTAAATTGAGAGAAATGTCACTTTATGGTCACGTAAGGCATAGTCCTTGGTCATAAGATCTCCAAGGATGGTATTGAGGTAGAAAATGTGATATAATCCTAATGGGAAACTCTAAGAATTTAAACACAAGATAACAATGAATTGAAATTGCAAGAAATTAAAGTTAAAAGTGAGACATAAATGGTAATGATCTTTGGAAAACTTGGATTGGTTATCAAATCCTTCAATAGAAACAACCAAAAGCACTTACACTATAGATGAATTCCACAAGTGAGCATGGCTCATGTGAGAATTCATGGACAAGGTTCTTCAACAACTATAAAATTACACTCTAATTAAGATTACCACTAATTATATGCATAAGTAGAATTCTTTGAAAGTATTAATTGTCATCCAAAAATCAACCCCCATCAAATGAAACTAAGGCAAATATTTATAGTTATGCCTATTACAACAAAGTCCCAAAAATGGCATTTGCACAAATAACCCTACATGGATTCTTCTTTAACCACTTTGTGAAGTGACCCTTTTTCTTGTATCTTCTTCTTGTATCATCCAAATATTATACACTCGTGATATATTCTCTTAAAGTTCTTCCAACGCTCCTCTTTTCATGAACATGGATTGTAATTCTTGGAGCTCCCTTGCTTGGCCATGAGTGAATGGTCTTGAGCTTGCTCGGGTCATATCATCATCCCCTTCTTGGAAAGGATTCGTCCTCGAATCTAAAGGTTCACATTGAGGGTGAGTCTTAGACTTGGCTTGCTTGAACTCTATGCACTGTCCACAAAGCCTCTCCACATCATGTTTCATCTTGGGCCAATAGAATTGCTCCTTGATGATGTCAAGAGTTTTGGCAACTCCAAAGTGACCCATCATGCCTCCATTATGTGCTTCTTTCACGAAAAGTTTCCTCCAAGAGCTTTTGGGAACACATACTCTACCATTTTTTAACAAGAACCCATCAACCAATTGGAACTGGTCAACCCTTTTTCCTTAGGCTAACTCTTCACAAACCACTTTGAAATCGAAGTCATTGGAGTAGAACTCCTTCAAACTTTCAAACCCAATTATTTTAGAAGTCATGGAATTCAACAACACAAATCTCCTAAATAAAGCATCCGCCACAATATTCTCCTTTCCCCGCTTATAGGTGATCACATAAGGAAAAGACTCAATAAATTCCACTCATGTTGCATGCCTCTTGTTGAGCTTAGATTAACTCCACAGTTGCAAAGACGGAAATATAACTTCTGGGCAATGATGAAGACTTAAACCTTTTTCCAAGATCAACATGTTTAGTAGGCAAGGTGACTAAAATAACCAACAAGTTATATATTCGCAGCCACGACGTGATTGTAGTGATCTTTTCTATTTCACCCGAGAGACCAACACGTTTAGTAGGCGAGGCAATCAAAATAACCACATTAGTCATATGTTTGCAGCCACGACGTGATTGGAATGTTCTTTTCAAAATTTAAGTTTGAGCCCTCCGCGATCAAAACATTCACTGTTTTGAATACGGATATGAAGTTATTTGTATTTAACTGTTTCTAACCGTTTGTTCTTGACAGCTTGCAGGGATTAAAGTAAATAAAGGCAATTATTCCTCGGAGTTTATTTATTTTATTTCTTTCTTTAAATTCAGCTTTTATCCCGCTTTGTATTGTAATATTATTTATCGCACTTATGTAACTATTGAAATGCTTAGAATAGGCAAACTTAGGATTAATTCATAGGGTAGTTTAAGATTTGAAACCCGTCGCTAGCTTATTTATTTGTAGGCTCGGTTAAATTCAAACTTAGAAATCCTTCGCTAGTTACTTATTTTAGGCTCGTCACGCGTATTCAAGATTTTCAAAAACAACTTTCGTCATCTTTTATTCGCTTTATTAATCATTCCGAATAAGTTTATCTTTTGTCAATTTACAATTCAATGATTCCCAAAATTTTACTTTTTTGGCATTATAAATAAATTGTTTTACTATCAATTGTCAAATACATATTTTTCCAACTCTACATGTATTTCTCTTTAGATATCATATAAATGCATATTTTGAAAAATCTCTACATTTATCTATCTTTTAAAATGCATCCCTTTTTTATTAATTATTTGCAAACATCTTTAACTTCATACATCAAACATGCATTTTTTTTAGCAATAATTAACCTGAGTTTGACCGGATAACCGCAAGTTAGCGGATCTTAAAGGATGCCTAACCCCTTCCCTTTAGGATAATAAAGAACCCTTACCTAGAATCTCGCTAGTTTCGCAGACCTTAAAATTGGAGTTTACATTGCAGCACTTAGTTTAATATTTAGGTGTCCTAATTCACCGTAAAAAATAATTAGGTGGCGACTCCTCAACCCTTTTTACCCAGGAATCACCGGACACGTCCGCGCTCCGCTTTGACCCGAGCAAGGTCGAAAAACGGGCGCGCACATTGATGACATTATTATTTATAGCAGCACTATTGAGGATCATTATTCTACTTGAGGCAAGTTTTTGATGTCTTGTTGTGTGAGGGGTTGTATGCTAATCTCGAGAAGTGCTCATTTTGTGTTGACCGGGTGATATTCTTAGGTTTTGTGGAAATTATGAATGGTCTGAAGGTTGATGAAGAGAAGGTTGAATCCATTAGAACTTGGCTAACTCCTAAAAATGCAACTGATGTAAGGAGTTTCCATGGGTTGGTAAGTTTCTATAGGAGATTTGTGAAGGGAGATGAGCAAGAGAAGGCCTTTCAAGAGTTGAAGGCGAAATTGAGTACTTCTCCATTATTGTAATTGCCAGATTTTCAGAAGACATTTGAGATTAAATGTGACGCTTCGGGTATTGGCATTGGTGGAATGTTGATGCAAGAAGGGAAGCCATTTGCCTACTTTAGTGAAAAGTTAAAAGGGGCTTCTTTGAACTACTCTACCCATGACAAAGAGTTGTATGCACTAGTGAGGGTGTTAGCTCATTGGCAACACTATTTATGGCATAAGGAGTTTGTGATCCGTTCGGACCATTAATCCTTGAAACACTTGAAGCGGCGATGCTTGATAGCGAGCGTAAAAACAGAGGCAGAGGAAAAAAGCAGGTTCCGAAAATGACGGTGTCTAGTTTAAAACAAGAAACAAAGAGAACGGTAATTTGAATCTTTGAAACAAAGGGTGGAACAGGAAAGCAATGTTTGAAAGGTGCGGTGTTCAGTTTAAAACAGTAAAAATGATAAAAAACAGTAAAACAGTAATCTGAAACGGGGAGCAAACAGAAAAAAAACAAACGCCCGAACAGACGCGGTATTTATTCAAAACAGTAAAACAATGATATCCGGCGCAAGAAAACTAAAAAAAAAAACATAAAAAAACAATAATATATCCGTTCCACGGATATCTAAAACGATTATACTAAAAACAGAGAAGCGAAAGCGAAGAAAAGCACGGCCTCGAATTCAATTTCGTCACCTTAATGCGATATTAATAAAGCGGTAAAGCGATTGCCAAAGAAACGAAGCGGTGAGCGGTTTAAAATATCCGACCGAGTTAAAATTGCGGAAATATTCAAATCGGGTCGCTCAGGCCGGATCGATGATCCAAACTCGAATCGATTTCAAAGACCAAAATTCGGATAACCAATGACAAGATTATGGAATGCAAGAAGTGCGGAAATATCCCAAATCGGTCGACCCGACCGGATCGATGACTGACCGGATCGGTGTTTCAACGGATCGATTTCAACACCCAATTCAGATAACCAATAACAAGAATATGAAATGCAAGAATTACGAAAATGTTACCCAACCGGGTCGACCTGACCGTCGACCGACCGGATCGGCGATCCGACCGGATCGGCGATCCAAACTCGAATCGATTTCAACACCAAATTCAGATAACCAATAACAAGAATATGAAATGCAAGAATTGCGAAATATCCAAATCGGTCGACCGACCGGATCGATGACTGACCGAATTGGAGTTTCAACCCGGAATCAAATAATTTCATCAATTTCAGATAACCAATGATAACAACAGCAACAATGCAAGAAATTTGGAAATTCAAATCGGGTCGACCCGACCCGGGTCAGTAACCCGACCCGAAATCAGTGAGCCAAATCAAATTTTAACACCAAATTCAGATAACCAACATACATAAATATGAAATGCAAGAATTCTGAAAATGTTACCTAACCGGGTCGACCCGTGTCGGGTCGACCCGACCCGAAATCAGTGAAGAAAATCAGAGAATCAAAATGGGAGAACAAACCTTTTCGGACTTGATTCTTGAAACAACAAAGAAGCCAAATGCTTTAAACTCAAGAACACAACAAAATATTTATGTATATATGGAATAATCTTCCGAAAATCCTTCCAAAAATCTATTTTTTCTCCCCCGAAAATCTCCTCCTCAAAATGAAGAACAACATGGGGTATTTATAGGTGGATTTCCCCCCAAGAACGAGTTTGAAATTCGAATTAAAGGTAAAGATTTCTGAATTTTGGAAGCGGATTTTAGGGGTATGGGCGTGGGCGAAGTGACGGGAGGGGTGTGGTGGTGTCAGGGTTGGTGGCAGGGAGTGGGTGGTGGCAGGGGGCGAGGTGACCGGTCGCGTCGGGGTTAGGGGGCAGCGGCGATTTGTGAAGGGGGGGTTAGGGTTTCGAATTTTTTTTGTTTTGTTTTGGGTTTTGGGGAATTAAAAGGGATGGGGTTATGGGCTTGCGGGTTCTGGTCGGGTGAGTGGGCACAGAGGCGTGGTGAGGGTGTGGGCCGATGAAATGGGGATTTAATTGGGGAGTTTGGGCTTGTGGTGTTGGGTTTAATTGTTTTGGGTGAGGGAGATTAAAGATGGTTGTTGGGCTTGGTTTTGAAATTTGGGTATAAAGGAATTTAATTGGGGAGTTTGGGCTTGTTTGTTTGGGTAGAATTTGTATTGGGTTGGGAAAATGAAATGGGTTAGAAGTTTAGGTTGGGTAGAAATTGTATTGGGTTAGGAATGGAAAAATATAAAAGGGTTTAATATTAAAACATATTTATATATATATATATATATATTTTTTCTTGTTTTGTAAAAGATGTGAATTATTTAAAATAACATAACGACGTGATAATAATAAAATATAATATTTGCAAAATGTTTAATGCTTAATAAAAGGAAATGCGATGCAATTTTGCGAGAATAAAATAACATAGAATTTTAGGATAACTTATGATTATTATAAAATGCAAATGATATAAAATATGCGAATAATAATAATAATACGAAGATACACACATATATGCCTATATTTTAAAATTATTTTAAAAGTGTAAAAATATTAAAAAATACAAATAAAAGCATAAAAGATGGGACAAAACTGAGTGTCAGCAGATGCCCTCTTTGACGGAGAGCGATGAAAGAGTTTTCGGCCAAAGAAAGTTGACTGAGTAGCCAATTTTGTCACGATCATCGGACTGCATGGTAAGAAATAGAATCCAGGGGTATAGAAGTTGCAAAAGATGGTGCACATTCAAGCAACAATGCCCCAAAGGTGTCGACTTAGGATGACACCGTCGCAGATGCGAGAAACTAATGGGAAAAGCGGATCGACGTCAAGTAGGTCGTTGACCAAATTGACTCGATTCGCCGTGAAGAGATAGCTCCACGTTGTGATAAAGTTCACGCAAATTAAAAACTCCTGCAAACTAAAGCTTAAAATATAATTAGTGTATAAGCTCACGAGAAAAATTGTAGAGAAAATAACTTGGAAATACCGCGTTAGGAGGTGGGCGCTGTTGAAATTAAAATACCCTCATTATAAGGTGGGCGCTGGTGAAATTAAAATACCCTCATTATAAGGTGGTACCGACTGAAATTAAAATACCCGCATTATAAGGTGGGCGCTGAAATAGCGTCGTTGGATTGGCGTGTTGTGTTGAAGACGTCGTTGTAATATTGTTGACGTCGTTGTAATTATGTAAAGGCGGTTGTTGTCTTTGCGTAACGTCGAGGGCGTTGTTGTAATCTTTGTTTCTTTGTAAAAGATAATTGTTGTGCTGAAGACGTCGTTGTAATGTTGTTGACGTCATTGTAATACTGTAAAAATAAATGTTGTGCAGAAGACGCCGTTGCGTAGGCGTGTTGTTGATGACGCCGTTGTATGGGCGCGTTGCTGATGACATCATTGTAATTTTGTTGATGTCGTTGTAAAAGATAGTTGATTTGCAGAAGACGCCGTTGCATAGGCGTGTTGTTCATGACACCGTTGTATGGGCGCGTTGCTGACGACATCATTGTAATGTTGTTGATGTCGTTGTTGTAAGAATGTAACGCTGGGGTCGTCGTTGTATCGACGTGTTGTGTTGAAGACGTCATTGTGATGGCGTTGGTGTAAGAATGTAATCTTTGTTTGTTGTAAGAGATAGGCGTTATCCAAGACGTCGTTGAAATGTTGTTGGCGTCGTTGTAATGTTGTAAAAAAGGTGGCGTCTTTGCCGTAACGTCGTGGGCGTTGTTGTAATGTAGTTTCTTTGTAGAAGGTAGATGTTGGTGAAGGCGTCATTGTAATGTTGTTGGCGTCATTGTAATCTTTGTAAAAATAGATGTCGTGTTGCCGTAACGCGTCGTGGGCGTTGTTGTAATCTTGTTGAAGATAGTTGATGTCTGCGCGATGCGTCAATAGCGTTGTTGTAATCTTTGTAAAGATAGTCTTTGCGTTGAAGACGTCATTATAATTTTGTTGACGTCGTCGAGATGCGGTAAAAGATAATTGTCGTGCTGCGTTGCCGTAAAAGATAGTTGATGCGTTGAAGACGTCATTGTAATGCTGTTGACGCCGTTGAGATGCGGTAAAAGATAGTTGCTGCATTGCCGTAAAAGATAGTTGTTGTTTTGAAGACATCATTGTAATCTTTGTTGGCGTCGTTGAGATCTTTGTAAAGATAGTTGTTGTGTTGCCGTAAAAGATAGATGTTCTTGTGAAGGCGTCATTGTAGTCTTTGTTGGCGTCGTTGAGATCTTGTAAAGATAGTTGTTGTGTTTTTCGTAAAGATATTCTTCTTATTTGAAGATGTCATTGTAGTCTTTGTTGGCGTCGTTGAGATGCGGTAAAAGATAGTTGTTGCGTTGAAGACGTCATTGTAATGTTGTTGGCGTCGTTATAAAGTCAGAAAAGATATTTGTTGTCTTTGCCATAACGTCGATGGCGTTTTGAAATGTTGTCTGTTGTAAGAGATGTAAGTGGCGTCCTTGCCGTCGGTTCTTTGTAATAGGGTTCCACGTTGTCTTTGAATCTTACGCCGATCCAAACTCATGTGAATTGAAACGTCGTCCTGGCACGAGGCGAAAATGTGATGCTGACGTCTTTGCCGTCGGGTTTGCCTTGTTGTCGTTCTTTGTGATCCGAAATAACATCTTTGTGCGGACATAATAGTCGGGACCACTGTAGGTCAAGATGATGTCTTCGTATAAATGCGAGAACAAGAACGTAATCCTTGTAGTGAGTTGTGGTGCGAAATTCTTTGGGAATTGATCATAACTTATGTGGCTTCCTGCTTTTTCAACCTGAAGAACACGTACTCAAAGAAAATTTGTGAGTTTGGGGAGGGGCGGTTGATTCGCGTTGACTTGATAGCTTTGGCTCTTGATACTGCATGTCCTGGCCGATTTGGACTGTAGCCCTGCCTGCAGTTCCAGTCTTGGCTAACCGTTAATGAAAACATTTGTTGAAAATAATTTGTTTATAAGAAAGTATGCTTATCATTAAAAAGTTCTTGTCGAGCGCTAATGAAAATATTTGTTGAAAATGATTTGCTTATAAGAAAGTATGCATATTAGTAAAAATCTTGTCAAACTCTAATGAAAGTATTTGTTGAAAATAAATTGCTTATAAGAAAGTATGCATATATGTAAATGTTGTCGAGCGGCGACATGCGGTGAAACAAAACAAACGTCTTATCCAAAATCCTCTTAGAAATTTGAAGACTTAGTTTGCCGATGTTTTTCCATGTTTATCGGCGTCCTCCGGCAGTGATCCCTTAAAAATGCCCCAGTTTCCGATATGTGAGAATGATGATCTTTTGAATGGAAAAACGAGTCTTGTGTAGATTGCTTGCCTGTCCTATCAGGGTGATCAGATTGGTGCATTTTGTCATATGTGATATAAAGGAGAAAATATTTCCTAATGGTGGGACCGAAGCCGATTTAGGCCGCCTACGTATCCCCATGAGGGAATCAGGTCATGACGTAGTTCATTACAAGTAAAGAGGGTTGTAAGGTTTTTCTAAAGATGGGACCTGAAGCCGATGTGGCCGCCTACGTATCCCGCCGAGGGAATCAGGTCATAACGTAGTTCAGGTAAGCAAAGGAGATTGTAAGGATTTTTCTAAAGATGGGACCGAAGCCGATGTGGCCGCCTACGTATCCCGCCGAGGGAATCAGGTCATAACGTAGTTCAGGTTTACAAGTAAAAAAGGAACTTGGGGAAATTTGTGATCTAAGAAACGGAACCCTACGTGGGTTCTATGCGTATCCTGACGAGGGAGCGCAACTTTTACAACATAGAAAAAGTATTACATAGAGAATAACTAATCTTAGATATGGTATCTCTTCCCTGCATCTGCATTAATGGTTTTTGGCCAAACTTCGTCGTCCATTTCAGCTAGGATTAGTGTTCTTCCAGTCAGCATTTGGTGAACCGTGTAAGGCCCTTGCCAATTCAATCTTTTCTTTGGCTTCATCCTGGTGTAGGGATATGCGTTTTGACACCAATTGCCCCGGTTAAAAATCTTTGGCCATTCTATTCCGATAAAGTTGCCCCGGACAAACTGTGTTCATCAGCCTTTCCGTACATGATTTTGTATCCACTTGGCTGCGAAAGAAATAACATTGCCCCAGTAGAAGTTCTGATCGTAGTGTGGTAGCCCAAGAGTACAAATGGCAAACGTCCGTGCCAATGCTTGTAACTATCAACCATCTTGATGTTTCATCCAAATCTGGTTTTGACTTATTCCAAAAATGCCTCAATTCTTCCGCTTGTGAGTCTTCCTTATATTATTCGAAACCTTGCTTGTTGTTTGAGACTTTGTTTGCTTGTTTCATTATATGTCACATACTGCCGACAAATTAGTTTGCATGATGAAAAAAAAAAAAAAAAAAGAAAAGAAAAGAAAAGAGAATTATTGAACAAAACATATTTTAAAAAGCAAAAGCAATGCAGATTTGTCATTTTAAGCCTTCAAAAGGTAGAGGCAAAACACATTAAATGCATATATGTGATTCAGGCCTCAATCTGAATCGCATTGTTTCATTAAGTACTAATACAATTTGGATAGGCATGATTGGGAAATAACAGATGGGGTGCTCCGCCAGTTTTAGTCAACACGAATCAACTTTTAGGGAAATAAATAAGGCAAAATGAATCTCCTGAAAAATGAAGAAAACCAAATTAGTATAAGGTGAGTAATTATTGATTCAAATATTATACACATAGTGGAAAGCAGTAGAAAATAACAAAATGATTGTAAGACAATTAAATGCGCATCCTAATATGCATGGGGCCTCCCTTATGCCGGAGGTGGGCCTAAACGCCAGACATGCGGGATTACGACAGATTTGATCCAAGCTGCTAAACTGCAATGCTTTGTCGGAAATGAGACAAAATGAATGTACATTTTCCAATTTCAGCATGTCATGATTAGTCTTGGATTAGTCTATCCTTATCACGCTACACATAATATGATGATTGGTCGTTGGGTTGTGAGACCCGTAGACATCTTTGGCGGATTTCTTAATTGTGGAGTCGATACCAAGGATCGACTCACCTAAGGTGTATGTATGCATGACTTAAAATAAAGGGTGGTATAGCTCTATCTTAAATTTTCTAAGATTTGGCTGACTAGACACAAGGTTCCCGAGCGGACTACTCGAGTGAGAAGGCTACGCTGCCACCGTATGGTCCGGTCACTCCGCGCATACGCCAACTCTCCTAAAATTTGGTAGATTGAAAGAAATTTGCGGGTGCGCAAAACACACCTCGCGTGTAGTGTGTGATAGTGTCAATTTTCCAGAGTGGAAGAAATATGAGCGAAATGCCAATTTAAGATAAGCAGTAAAAATATGGAAATTAAAGCAGTTATGCATGCAAAATTTCATAAAGGAAACAAATCAAAGCATATATCAAACAAAGAGTGAAAGTAAAGCACAAATAATTAACCTGAATTTTGCTATGGTTAAGAACCTGAAAGTTCCCCAGTGGAGTCGCCATGCTGTGCGCGCCCGTTTTTCGACCTTGCTCGGGTCAAAGCGGAGCGCGGACGTGTCCGGTGATTCCTGGGTAAAAAGGGTTGAGGAGTCGCCACCTAATTATTTTTTACGGTGAATTAGGACACCTAAATATTAAACTAAGTGCTGCAATGTAAACTCCAATTTTAAGGTCTGCGAAACTAGCGAGATTCTAGGTAAGGGTTCTTTATTATCCTAAAGGGAAGGGGTTAGGCATCCTTTAAGATCCGCTAACTTGCGGTTATCCGGTCAAACTCAGGTTAATTATTGCTAAAAAAAATGCATGTTTGATGTATGAAGTTAAAGATGTTTGCAAATAATTAATAAAAAAGGGATGCATTTTAAAAGATAGATAAATGTAGAGATTTTTCAAAATATGCATTTATATGATATCTAAAGAGAAATACATGTAGAGTTGGAAAAATATGTATTTGACAATTGATAGTAAAACAATTTATTTATAATGCCAAAAAAGTAAAATTTTGGGAATCATTGAATTGTAAATTGACAAAAGATAAACTTATTCGGAATGATTAATAAAGCGAATAAAAGATGACGAAAGTTGTTTTTGAAAATCTTGAATACGCGTGACGAGCCTAAAATAAGTAACTAGCGAAGGATTTCTAAGTTTGAATTTAACCGAGCCTACAAATAAATAAGCTAGCGACGGGTTTCAAATCTTAAACTACCCTATGAATTAATCCTAAGTTTGCCTATTCTAAGCATTTCAATAGTTACATAAGTGCGATAAATAATATTACAATACAAAGCGGGATAAAAGCTGAATTTAAAGAAAGAAATAAAATAAATAAACTCCGAGGAATAATTGCCTTTATTTACTTTAATCCTCGCAAGTCGTCAAGAACAAGCGGTTAGAAACAGTTAAATACAAATAACTTCATATCCGTATTCAAAACAGTGAATGTTTTGATCGCGGAGGGCTCAAACTTAAATTTTGAAAAGAACATTCCAATCACGTCGTGGCTGCAAACATATGACTAATGTGGTTATTTTGATTGCCTCGCCTACTAAGCGTGTTGGTCTCTCGGGTGAAATAGAAAAGATCACTATAATCACGTCGTGGCTGAATATATAACTTGTTGGTTATTTTAGTCACCTTGCCTACTAAACATGTTGATCTTGGAAAAAGGTTTAAGTCTTCATCATTGCCCGAAGTTATATTTCCGTCTTTGCAACTGTGGAGGCCTCAAAATCGACGGATATTTTCATCGGCGGTGTAGTATCGTGTTCAAATCAGCAAAATTAAATCAAAGCGATGGCGAGCGTGATAGCGATAGCGATGCGAAAAACAGAGGCAGAGGAAAAAAGCAGTTTAGAAAATGACGCGGTGTCTAGTTTAAAACAAGAAACAAAGAGAACGGTAATTTGAATGTTTGAAACAAAGGATGGAACAGAAAGCAATGTTTGAAAGGTGCGGTGTTGATTTAAAACAAGTAAAAATGATAAAAAAATAGTAAAGCGATGTCTGAAGCGGGAGCAAGCAGGAAAAAATAAACGCCCGAACAGACGCGGTATTTATTCAAAACAAGAAACAATGATATCCGTCGTAAGAAATCTAAAACGATAAACTTAATAAAATAATAATATATCCGTTGCACGGATATCTAAAAACGATTATACTAAAAAAGCAGAGAAGCAAAAGCGAAAGAAAAGCGCGGCCTCGAATTCAATTTCGTCGGCCTTAATGCGATATTAATAAAACAAGAAACAAAGTGCCAAAGAAGCGGCGGTGAGCGGTTTAAAATATCCGACCCGAGTTACGAAATTCGAAATATTCAAATCGGTCGCTCAGGCCGGGTCGATGACTGACCGGATCGATGATCCAAACTCGAATCGATTTCGACCAAAATTGAGATAACCAATGAGAAGATTATGGAATGCAAGAATTCTGGAAATATCCCAAAGCGGGTCGACCCGACCGGATCGATCTGAGACCGGATCGGTGTTTCAACGGATCGATTTCAACACCCAATTCGGATAACCAATAACAAGAATATGAAATGCAAGAATGCGAAAATGTAACCTAACCGGTCGACTGACCCGTCGATGATCCCGACCGGATCGCGATCCGACCGGATCAATGATCCAAACTCGAATCGATTTCAACACCAAATTCAGATAACCAATAACAAGAATATGAAATGCAAGAATGCGGAAATATCCAAATCGGTCGACCGACCGGATCGATGTTGACCGAATTGGAGTTTCAACCCTAATCAAATAATTTCATCAATTTTAGATAACCAATGATAACAACAAAGAACAATGCAAGAAATTTGGAAATTCAAATCGGTCGACTGACCGGTCAAGAATCTGACCAAATCGATGAGCCAAATCAAATTTTAACACCAAATTGAGATAACCAACATACATAAATATGAAATGCAAGAATTTGAAAATGTTACCCGAACCGGTCGACCGTGAAATCGGGTCGACCCGACCCGAAATCAGTGAAGAAAATCAGAGAATCAAAATGGGAGAACAAACCTTTTCGGACTTGATTCTTGAAACAACAAAGAAGTCAAATGCTTTAAACACAAGAACACAACAAAATATTTATGTATATATGGAATAATCTTCCGAAAATCCTTCCAAAAATCTATTTTTTCTCCCCCGAAAATCTCCTCCTCAAAATGAAGAACAACATGGGGTATTTATAGGTGGATTTCCCCCCAAGAACGAGTTTGAAATTCGAATTAAAGGTAAAGATTTCTGAATTTTGGAAGCGGATTTTAGGGGTATGGGCGTGGGCGAAGTGACGGGAGGGGTGTGGTGGTGTCAGGGTTGGTGGCGGGAGTGGAGTGGTGGCGGGCGAGGTGACCGGTCGCGTCGGGGTTAGAGGGCGGCGATTTGTGAAGGGGGGTTAGGGTTTGAATTTTTTTGTTTTGTTTTGGGTTTTGGGAATTAAAAGGGATGGGGTTATGGGCTTGCGGGTTACTGGTCGGGTGAGTGGGCACAGAGGCGACGGGTGAGGGTGTGGGCCGATGAAATGGGGATTTAATTGGGGAGTTTGGGCTTGTGGTGTTGGGTTTAATTGTTTTGGGTGAGGGAGATTAAAGATGGTTGTTGGGCTTGGTTTTGGGTTTGGGTATAAAGGAATTTAATTGGGGAGTTTGGGCTTGTTTGTTTGGGTAGAATTTGTATTGGGTTGGGAAAATGAAATGGGTTAGAAGTTTAGGTTGGGTAGAAATTGTATTGGGTTAGGAATGGAAAAATATAAAAGGGGTTTAATATTAAAACATATTTATATATATATATATATATATATTTTTTCTTGTTTTGTAAAAGATGTGAATTATTTAAAATAACATAACGACGTGATAATAATAAAATATAATATTTGCAAAATGTTTAATGCTTAATAAAAAGGAAATGCGATGCAATTTTGCGAGAATAAAATAACATAGAATTTTCGGATAACTTATGATTATTATAAAATGCAAATGATATAAAATATGCGAATAATAATAATAATACGAAGATACACACATATATGCCTATATTTTAAAATTATTTTAAAAGTGTAAAACTATTAAAAATTACAAATAAAATCATAAAAGATGGGACAAAATTGGGTGTCAACAATCAAAATAAACGACGACAAACTTATTGATGAAAGGCTTCAACACATGGTTCATCAACCTCATGAAAGTGCTAGGCGCATTGGTGAGACCAAATGGCATGACAAGTCATTCATATACCCCAAACTTGATTTTGAAGGTCGTCTTCCACTCATCACCGGGGTGCATGAGGATTTGGTGATATCCACTTCGAAGATCAATTTTACAGAACACACTTGAGCCACATAACTCATCCAACATATCATCAAATCTAGGGATAGGATGTCGATACTTCACCGTTATTTTATTAATGGCTCTACAATCGATACACATCCTCCAAGTGTCATCTTTCTTGGGAACAAGTATCACGGGCACGCCACATGGCTAAGTCTCTCCTTCACTAGCCCTTTATCAAGTAGCTCTTCGACTTGCCTTTGCAATTATTTAGTTTCTTCGGGATTGCTCCTATATGCCGGTTTGTTAGGGATTTGAGAACCCGGTACAAAATTGATTTGATATTCAATACCCCTCAATGGAGGCACTCGTTTGGGCATCTCCTTTGGATATAAACCGTCATATTCCTGCAAAAAAGAAGAAATAATACTAGGCAAAGTGCTAGTATCTTGGTTAGTATGTAACAAGAGATATTTGTTGACAAGGCACACCATAAAATGCCCCTCATTAACTCCTTTCAAACAATTGTTTGGTTTGGCAAGTGTACACATCTTAACTTTCTCCTTTGTTATCCCTTGTCCCTCTTGGCTAAGTAAAGACTCTTTCTCAACCTCCTCCTTTTGAACCCTCTCCCGAAGCTCATTCATGATTCTATATTCCTCACTCACTTGATAGGGTGTCAATGGGGTGAGAATATATTTTCTTCCCTCAAAGACGAATGAATACTTATTAGATCTCCCACTATGTTTCACATCTCTATCAAATTGCCATGGCCTCCCGAGTAACATATGACAAGCTTGCATTGACATTACATCACATAGGACTTCATCTTGGTACTTGCCAATGCTAAACTTCACTACAACCCATTTGGTGACCCTCACTTCTCCACAATCGTTGAACCAGTGAAGCTTGTAGGGGCTAGGATGTTTCCTTGTGGGAAACTTCATATGGTCAATCAATGTTATGCTCACCACATTTGTGCAACTACCACCATCAATGATCAAGGAGCACACCTTATCCATGATTTTGCATCGAGTATGGAATAGGTTTTCCCGTTGATCAAGTTCCTCCCTATTCATTGCACACATAATCCTTCGCAACACACACGCCAAATTAATATTCTCCTATACGTGCCTCTCATCATCCTCCTCTTCAAATCCTCCCTCATGCTCACCTTTAGGTTCACCATCACCACATTCCTCCTCTTCATCAGTTTAATAACCATTAAGCATGGCCACAATTGATCTCCTATTAGGGCAGTCACTTGCAATATGGCCTCTACCTTGGCATTTAAAATATTGAATGATAGAAGGACGAGGAAAGTTAGTTTTAGCATTGTTACCTCCTCTAGCCTTGTCCTCGTCTTTATGTTTGTAGTCGAACTTGGCTTATGGAGTTGAAGCAGTGGTCTTGGGCTTCTCACACTTATCTTTGCCTTTTCTCCATGATGAGGATGAGACATTCTTGGCCTTGTAATATTTCTCTGCTTTCAAGTCCATTTCAACCTTAGTTGCGTCATAAAATGTCTCTTCAAGAGTGGTATAGGATTGAAGCCTCATAGGTTTGGAGATTTCATGATTCAAATTGGCCACAAATCGGATCACCATGTAGTTCAAGTGTTCTTCAATTTTGGACTTCAACCTCAAGTTCTCAAACTCATCGAAGTACTCTTCTATACTCTTACTACCTTGTCTCAATATGTACACCCTCTTAAGAATGCCTTGATAATAGTCGGGTGTCACATAGCTTGCTTCCATGAGCTCAATCAACTCTTGCCAAGTTGGAATATCAAATAGGTACCGTTGAGCTCGTTCACGCCTCTTGGATTCCCACCAAGTGGATGCATATCCCTCAAATTGAGTGAGGGCATACTTTGACTTCAAAGCATCCGATATGTTGTTGGTGAGAAATATTCGCTTTCTTTGTAACTTCCATTCCAAGAATTTTTCTAGATCACTACCTCCCTTGAACTTGGGAAGTTCCACTTTAATGGTATTCAAATTGCGAATTTGGACTCCCCTATGTTCATAGCCTTGCCATATTGCCCGGTCATCATGACATTGCGACTTGCCCCGCTCTTCTTGAACATAGGGCCTACTTATACCTCCTTGTCTCCCTCATCCCCTATGGGCATCATACCCATGTATCCCTCCGTATCTAGGATCCTCCCACCATCTCTCCCTATCAATCTCTTCAATGTTTTCATAAAATAAGAGGTTTTGAAAATGCATTTGTAATGGCTCCGGGTGGTAATCTTGTGGTGGTGCATGCATTGGTGTGTGGGGAACATTTTATGGAGTGACTCTAGGGGTCATTTGGGGTATTGGTTCTTCTTGGTATGGCCGATATAGATATGGATGTGTTTGAGGGTTGGTTTGTCTCATAAGACCTTGGGTGGTGGTGTTTGGGATAGTAGGTGGAGAGATATATGGAGAAGGTGCGGGGTGAGTTTGGGGATGGAGCAACTCTTGTACTTGCCCCGGGGTAAGAGTAGGTGAGGTGTTAGGACCCTTACTTAACTCGACGTCAACATTCGAATGGGGAGTGCCCATTCGACTCGCATTTTCAACATTCACCAACCTATTCTCCATACTACACATTTGTTCTGTCATCCCTCTTATCGTCGTACTCAACCTATTCAATTCCCGAAGTATATGGGACATCGAATCCTCTCCATCATGAGAATGGCTTCTGGAATTTGTCATTGTACCTACAAAACTCAACAAACAAGTTAGAAGCAAGAGTTCCTCACGTCACTCGTGTTTTCGCTCAAGTCTCACTTCACTCTAGTGTTCTTCCAATGTTGGTGATGAACCTCTAATCCAATCAATACACGTATGCTAAGTCTTGTTGAAGAATTAATTCTTGTTAGATAGAAAGACGTACGACTGAAATCTAACGGACGGAGTCAATAAACTTCAATGAAATAAAAGAAAAAAAAAACTTAAGAAAAATTAGCACGAAATGAAAATTCGGACTCAAGAACTAGTTAACAATCAAGTAAGAATAATTACTAATTGTTAATTAGCTTAGAAAATTAAATAAATGAGAAGGAAAGAAGAAAATTCGAATTTCAACACTTAGAAATATTTTTGGAAATTTGGGATGAAAGTGATGAAATTCAAGAATTAATTAGCAAACAAGTAGGTTTAATTATGAGTTGTTGATTAATTAGAAGAATAAAAGACAAGAAAATTAGAAGAAGAAATCAAACCGGAAGAATTTCAGATGAATTTTGGTTTCAAAAATGACTTGGGACAATTTTGAGCCTTTTTGGGTGCTATAGCACTCTTAAGCCACTTGAAAAGAAAACTAAGTGTCAAATTTCACTCTCTGAAGCTGTGGGCTACGCGCCAACATGGCGCTAGAGCCTTGCCTGCTGACTGGGCAGTTGTGTCAGCGCTGGCTGCTGAGTTGGCACTAATGTAGTGTTGCATGTATTTTTGGTATTTCTTTTTCGAAAATCTGCCCAAAATTGAGGGCCCACCAAACCTAGAACCTTCCTTTTTGGTCCTACAAACACCTTTTGTAAAGTTGACTTGAAAATTTGGATAAAAAACTCCTTTTGGGTGTCTTCTTCATCATGAATTTATGAATATGGCTCGTGAACATGAAGAACACCCAATTTTCCAATCTACCTCAAATCAACTCCAAATTGCACCAAAATTTAAATCCGAGCTCCTCTTGATTAGTAGAACAAAACCTAATAACACTTGAAACAATAGAAACCTACTTTACCAAAACTCACTTTCATGTTTCAAACCTTGAAGCTCCAACAATGGTAGAATGCTCAAAACACCTTCAAATTGAACGAAACTTTAAATTTATGCTCAACTAACACTAGGGACAAGAATCTAGTGTCAAAATAACAAAATTAACGCAATTTTTTTTTTGAATTTTTGATTTCAAATTTGGTTTTTTTCTAGAAATAAGGATGAAGATTAATGGAACAATTCTTCTACCAAACTCTGATGCCAAATGATAGAATCCTAATGGAAGACTCTAAGAATTTAAACACAAGATAACAATGAATTGAAGTTGCAAGAAATTAAAGATAAAAGTGAGACAGAAATGGTAATGATCTAAAGGCAAACTTGGATTGGTTACCAAACCCTCCAATAGAAACAACCAAGAGCACCTACACTTGAATTCCATAAGTGAGCATGGCTCATGTGAGAATTCATGGACAAGGTTCTTCAACAACTATGAAATTACACTCTAATTAAGATTACCACTAATTATTTGTCTAAGTAGAATTCTATGAAATTATTAATTGTCATCCAAAAATCAACCCCCATCAAATGAAACTAAGGCGAATATTTATAGTTATGCCTATTACAACAAAGACCCAAAAGTGTCATTTGCACAAATAACCCCACATGGGTTCTTCTTTAGCCAATTTGTGAAGTGACCCATTTTCTTGTATCTTCTTCTTCTTCAATATCCTCCCAAGCTATCATCCAAATATTATACACTCATGAGATATTCTCTTCAAGTTCTTTCAACGCTCCTCTTTTCATGAACATGAATTGTAATTCTTGGAGCTCCTTTGCTTGGCCACGAGTGAATGGTCTTGAGCTCGCTCGGGTCATATCACAAGGCCAAAATTGAAGTAATAGCCAAGTTACCTCTCCAACAACCGTCAAGGGTATCCAAAATTTCTTAGGGCATGCCGGGTTTTATGAAAGATTCATCAAAGATTTTTCAAAGATGCAAAATTTGAGTTCAAGGAAGCATGCCTCAAAGCTTTTGAGGATTTAAAAGAGAAATTGGTTTCGGCTCCGATAATTGTGACTCCAAATTGAGATCTTCCCTTTGAATTGATGTGTGATGCAACTGGAGTTGCTTTTGGTGCTATGTTTGACCAAAGACATGGAAAAATCCTTGGTCCAATCTACTATGCAAGTATATCTCTTAATAAAGCTCAAAATAATTACACGGTGACGGAGCAAAAATTGCTTGCCATTGTCTTTGCTTTTAAATAATTTTGGTCTTATCTATGGGGTTCTAAAGTGGTGGTATATTTTAATCACACTCCGATACTTAATGACAAAGAAAGATGCGAAGCCATTCTTGATTAAGTGGCTACTCCCTCTACAAGAGTTTGATTTTGAGATCAAAGATTGGAAAGGTTGTGAGAACCAAGTAGCGGACCATTTGTCAAGGATTGAAGAGGCCGGAAGGCCAAAGAATGAATTAGAAATCAATGACGCTTTTTCGAATGAGCAAGTCTTTGCTTCATCTTAAGATCTCATCCTTGGTATGTCGATTGTGTTAATTACTTGGTGAATGGAATCATGCCGGATCATTTAAACTCTCACCAAAAGAAAAAATTCTTGAGAGACTACTGGTACTACTATTGGGATGAGCATTGTCTCTTCCGGATTTGCGCTGACAATATGATTCGGAGATGTGTGCCCGAAGTAGAAACCTTGCCTATCATGGAAGCATGCCATACTTCACCAGTTGGGGGTCACCATGCTAGTCAACGCATGACCTCTAAAATTCTTCAAAGTGGTTTTTATTGGCCAACAATCTACAAGCATTCCCATGAGTTTGTGATGCATTGTGACCAATGTTAAAGGGAAGGTAATGTCTCTAGAAAGTATGAGTTGCATATGTCTCCTATTATTGAAGTGTAATTGTTTGATATGTGGGGAATAGATTTCATTGGGCCACTCGTGAGTTCGTTTGACAACAAATATATACTTATAGTAGTTAATTATGTGTCCAAATGGGTTGAAGTCGTAGCCCTTCTGCACAATATAGGGAAGAGTGTCACCATGTTCCTCAAGAAGAATATTTTCACTCGATTTGGGACCCCTAGAGTCATGATAAGTGATGGAACCTCTCACTTTTGCAATAGAGTATTTGCCTCCCTTATTGAAAAATATGGGGTAAAGTATAAGGTGGCAACTCCTTACCACCCCCAAATAAGTGGTCAAGTAGAAGTGTCCAACCGGGAGATAAATAGCATTTCGATAAACACGGTTAATCTCATGAGGATGAATTGGTCGAGAAAGCTTGATGACGTTTTATGGACGTATAGGACAACATAAAAATCTCCTATTAGGATATCACCATATAAGTTGGTATTTGTCATGGCATGTCACATTCCAGTAGAGGTACAATACAAGGCACTTTGGGCATTGAAGAAGTTAAACATTGATTGGGAGAATGCATCGAAGTTAAGGGTGGATCAAATAAATGAGATGGATGAGTTCCATCTTCAAGCTTATTAAATTTCCATTTTTTACAAGGAAAGGATGAAGTTCCTCCATGACAAGATTTTGAAGCGAGAATTTTCAACCGGGGACTTGGTCTTGCTCTAAAATTCTAGACTCAAGTTATTCCCCGAGAAGTTGAAGTTGAGATGGTCTGGCCCTTTCAAAGTGATGAAGATCTTCCCATATGGTGCCATTGAATTAAAGAGCAAAGTCGGTCACCTTTTTAAGGTGAATGGCCAAAGAGTCAAGAATTATTTTGGGAAGTTTTGATGATCATAGGGTGAACACAATCATCACCATCCATAAACCTTGAATAACTTGTGTTAATATTCATCGTGTCGTGATGTTAAATCAAGCGTTAATAGAAGGCAACCTAATGTTTTTACTTTGTTTATTTTATTTTTCTTTGTTCACTTGTGTGTTTTGATAGTTTGTTAAGTGTATATGATATAGAAACACAGGAAAAATAGGGAGGAAATATGGAAAGATGTGCAAATCAAGTCAAAAGAGCAAGAGAGACCATTGTGCGGCCTCTTTTGCGGACCGCAGTCGTGGTCTGCGGACTGAACAATAAACCACAAAAATCTACATAGAATTGGAAAACTGAGCTCCAAAGGAACTGCAAACCCGAACTATGGCTCGCAGTCCTGAACTGCGGACTGTACTTTGGTCCACAGAATTACACAGTATACTTGGGAGTTTTCAGGAAAAATTGCTATGAGACGAGCCCTTTTGCGAATCGCAGTTCAGTTGTGTGACCGATTCTGTAATCATAAAATGAGTGTCATGTCAGCTCATTTGAAACAAAGGTAAGTGGGCCGTAGTCTAGTTCTATGAACCGCAGATCAGAGTTGTGACTCGATCTTGATCGTAGAACGACACAAGTATGAATGGACTGAAAATCCCTAGTTTCTTTCCCTTCTCAATTTCACGCTCAAATTGAAATCAAATTGAAGAAAAAAGTGAAGAGCTTGAAGACCAACGAGATTAATGACCTCTTGGGTATCCCGCTCTAGCCACCGAGGGTTAAGCCATAGCAGGTGAGTGGCCTCGAGGTAGAGGGACGAAGAGAGGGTGCTGGTGAGACCCCCGGCGACTCTCAGAGGCAGGTGGAGGTAGATGAGGATGATGATGAGACAGATGAAGAGAGAAGTCCTGCACAGTTGAGAGAGTTGTTGTTGATGATAACCTGCTATTGATAGAGCAGGTAGTTTTTTATGCGGTGGTGTCACGATATCGGGAGGAAACCTCTATGATCAGTTCGAGTGGAGTGGCCCAGGAGCCACATACAGATGTGGATACTAGAGGTCCTACTCCTCCATCAGTTATGGGTGCCACTCCACTGGCCACTGAGATCACGCCACCACAACCACCTTAGAGTTAGCCCGTGATAGGCGATACAGAGATACCAGATACCCGCTCCCACTCTACATTCATAGGGCACTGATTCCCCAGCTGAGGCCACGTCCGTGAGCCAAACTCAGAAGGGTGCTTAGTGCATCTCAGGGAGACCGTCATACTTTTTGTCCTTACTCTTTATATTGTTTATGCATTGAGGACAACACATGCTTTTAAAGTTGGGGGTGGGGTATTTTGTATGTTTTTGGAGAAATGACACTTTGTTATATTAGTATTTTGTTACGTTTTATATTTTGTTATATTTCGTATTTTGTTATTTTTCGTATTGTGTTTTGTTCCCCTTGGTTTTTCTTCGTCTGGTTCTTTTTTAGGGGTGTATGTTCAGTAACCATGGCCTAGTGATAGAATAGTTTGACTTGGTTGGTGCTTGTATATAGTTTCTAGCATGTGTAGCTCTTTTTGGTTTTGATGAAATCCCTCAAAAATTAAATTTTGAAAATAAGAGTAGCATGATCCTTCAAATAATTATTCTATGAAAGCATGCCTCATTTTGTGACTCTATGTCTACTCTATCTCTACTTGTGTTTGAATCTCATAATATGATAGCCTTGTGTTCGATAGAGAGTATAAAATGTAGCAGTTTTTGTAGTTCATGTGCATAGAGTGGTGAAGACTTGATTGCTATCTTGTATTTTCTTGTGTCGTCTAGAACTTGCCTCGTTGGTTTGTCACCGCAAAACTAGAGTTGAGTGGTTGAGGAAATGATCTTATTCCTTCACATGAGAGTGAACCTGCTTGATTAACAACTTTTTGACCTACCGTGAGTTGAGAGAACTAGTTTTCCCCTTTGAGCTTACTGATTTTTCTTTGGCTACCACATTACAAATCGAAACCCTTTTTGATACAAACCATATTTTGAACCAAATCCCTCCTTAAATGTATGGAAAAAATATGAATGAGGCCAAAAGCCTAAGTTGGGGGTGGAATGTGCAAAGAAAAGAAGGGAAGAAGATTGTGATGTGAGTTGTCCTAAAAAAGAGAAAATTGAGAAAAAAAGAAAATAAAATGCAAAAATAATGTAAAGGAAAGAGAAAATGAACCATAAAAAGACTGAAATAAAGTGGGGAAATACTTGAATAAATGCGGTGGAGAAGGAAGTCGGAAAACAAAAGAAGGAGTTGACCTATTAAATGAAAAATATGTGGGGAAAAGTCATTTGTACCTAAATGAATACCATACCTATCCCTAAGCCTACATTACAAGATTGGTAAAGTCCTTAGAGATCCGAAACTGAGCAGTCTTTGAGTAGTAATGACTTAAAATAAAGGCAAGTCTATGGCATGATACTTGTGACACTTGACATTCTTTGTGAGTGTGAGTGATCTTGTTTGTCCCTTGTATTGACAAAAAATCTTTGAGTGAGTTTGGAATTTCTTTGTTGTGAGAGCATATTAAATTGCATGAAGCTTGTGAAATGAAAGCTCCTCTAGTTGAATATCTCAACGCATCTAGTCACTAGTAGTGTCTAGACATCTCTTGAGGCTTGATGTTTATGGGCTCATTGATAGTAGATATGCACTCTTGTATTTTTGTTTTGGAAAACACGAGGGATTGTCAATTTTGTAAAACACATGTTTGTAGACTTGTAGGTAGAACCAACCATAGTCATCTTTGTTTTGTCATTAGTCGTACCTTAGTGATATTTAGGTTGCTTGAGGACAAGCAATGTTAAGTTATGAGTGTTGATGTGCCTAGAAATTATGGCACATTTGATACCAATTTCATGGATTATTATTGTCCATTATGCATTTGTAGTAGTCATTTCTTATGTTATTTTGGTTTTTGTAGGATTTTTACATTGGGACACCAAAAGTGAGGAATGTACTGAAACATGGACAAAAATACTGAAAAATGGACGAAGTGTTGAGAAGGACACTTCTGCGGACCGTAAAACCAGACTACGGACCGCAAAATGGTAGCTACATCGCAGAAGTAAACAATAAAAGAAGAATTCTAGAGCCTCTAAGTGCGACACAAACTGTTGTCCACACTTCTATTATGTGGACCGCAATCCGATCTGCAAACTACTGTTTCTACTCGAGTTCAACTCTGACTGCGAAGTCTCAAGAGACTTCTGCGGTCACAGTGGCATGCGATGATATTTTTGTAAATAAGTGTAGTCCGAAATTGTGTCCCTATATATACCCACCTAGAGTTTTATGATTTGACACATTATTCCATACCTAGATTCTTATCATTCGAGCCACCTTTTGAATATTTCTTGTGTCCCTTTTACTATTCATCTCTAGTTTATTGTTCCGAAAAGATTCTTGATCCATTGTGTAAAGACAAAGCTATTGTTCATATTAAATTATTGTAAGCATACTTTTATGTTCATTATGTCTTGTTATATTTATTACTTTGCTATGCATTTATTACTTGACATGAGTGACTATATTTAGGTTGGAATTGTGATAAAATAATGGAATGTGGTAGTTGAGGTAGATTATTAATAATAAAAAAGGTGTATTAATGTGGGATTCAATTACCCATCACTCTTAAAGTCTAAGAGTTGGTTGCAAACATCTCTTTCTTGTCTATTGTCTCGAGTGAAACTTGAAAAAGGAGACTAGAGTCTAGGAAAGGGGTATGTTGATTAGGACTTGGGCTTGAAGCCCCATTTAATAATTCTCAACTTTAATTAGAAGAGAATCAACTAAGGATATTTAATGGGTGTTCATAAATATCACACTTTAGAGCTTGAGAAAGCCTAAAGTGAAATTAGGTGGGTCAATTGAGAAATCCCCACAGATAATTCATACTCACACTTACTTTTCATTCTATTGTGTATTGCATTGACTAATGTTTCGTAATCCAAGGTAGTTGGAAACTTAACATGATATTGTGGTTTAATACTATAACGAACAATATTATTATCATCAATAATCTTTCTATCCCAAAATAAAGAAACCTTAATAGTTGAAGGAGGAGAGACCATTTTTTAATGAACTTTGAAAAAAGATGACTTAAACTTATTAAATAGAAAAACAGATGGGTTGTCATAGTGTCATGTCAAATCAAGTACAAATGAGTAGATGAATAATTGATTGTAAAACGCAATAATTTAGTACGTAATTGGACTAAAAGTGAACATCTAAAAAATGTGGGCTACTAGAGTTTTATATTAACTCCTATTGCGCAAAAATTTTCGGCGCAAAAGATATTATTGTAACTTTTTTTTAATGGGTATTTGTGTTTAAAATTCCACAAAGTAGGTCAATTAAGTTGGGGACTCTAACAATCATAAACAAATCAGAGAGGACGTACAATAGTAATGAATCAAAAGCCACACTTATTTATCACCGAATGGTGGAATACATGGAGACTTTAATCAAAAGCCACACTTATTTTCTTGGGGCTAACTGGTTGACATACTTAAACACTCGATGGGAGTACTTTTCCCCCCTTTAAGTAACCCGGGGAGTAACCACAACAAAGTCCAACACATTGACAAAGAGACGAACTCGATCACATCTAAAATCCAGTGTCACGGGAGAACCATTCAGTACACTTGGGACATTAGTTAGTTTTGAATTTTCCTTATGAATTATTTCTCTTGCAAGCTTAGCTGGCACACCAAGAAGCTCTGGCCATTGGTCCTTTGTCACTCCTATAATTTACATATAATTAGAAAGAATTAGAAATTAACAATACGCATAAATATATATGTAAGAGTAAAAAATCAAACCTGGGCAAAAAGACTGAGACACATCGAGTTGAAAGACATCGACTTCCAAATCTCGAGCAGTCAGAGGTTGAAAGACTGTTCATAGAATAGATTTACATTAAGTTTTGTTTAATAATAATAGACATAAATGTGAATAAAAAAGTACCAAGTATAAAAATAAGGGAAATAGGACTAACGTGATGCAAGAAGCAAAAAAGCAACCACGAAATCTAACTTCTCCATAGTCTTTGGCTAATTTTTTTCTAATTGCTTTGAAGAATTGAAATTAAGCAAACCAAGTTGTTTTTTGATGTGTTTGATTTCATTAGGTTATAGAGGGGTATTTATAGGAGATTTTTCTAGCTCAATTGTGCATGAGTTACTTGTTTTTCTCGTGAGCATCCAGAGTCCACTAATATAATGTTGAAGATAAGCTTGATGAGTTGTCCATATCATAAGAAATTCCACATCGGATATGGAATGGTAATACGTGGGTGTTTATATGACTTGACAATCCTCACCCTACAAGCTAGTTTTTGGGGTTGAATTAGGCACAAGATCCATTCATTACATGATATCAGAGCCAGACCTATTTCAATTCTTTGTTCACCGATGTTGGGCCCCCAGATTATATTATCCATACTCCAGTTAACAATTGGGCGTGCGGGGGAGTGTTAAGAGTCCCACATCTAATATGGAATAAGAACATGGACTCCATATATGAATTTAGACAATCCTCACCCTACAAGTGACTCACCGTTAGTAATTTTTTTGTAAGTTTTGTCTCAATTATTGTTCTTACAGTATGTACTAGACAAAAATATTGTACCGAAATTGATTGTTCTATGATTTCCATGTAGATCTGCGAAAAACAGCATCTTGGAAGTAATTAACTAGCCGATATCAAGACTTAATTATAAGGGTATGTGTTTGCCACAGTAGTCGTTTAAGGCATGCATGTCCAGTTAAGATTTGAGTTTTGCAGTATATCTTAAGGTTGGTTATTTCACAAGCAACTTTTTCAGCATATTGTTTTTTCTGTAAATAATTATAAAATCCATAAATCAAAAGTGATGGTAAACTGGATAAAATTTGCGTATATTTTACCTTTTTTTTTCAAATACCACTTACGAAATTATAGTAAGTATGTCGTTGTTGCAAATGTGACGACCGTAAAAAAATGTAATGCTCTACCCAAGATAAAATAGGTGACCTTTTTTTGTCCTATATTATGTGATATTTTGAGCATCTTGAAGTCATAATGATTTTTCTTTTCTCTTTATCTACATTTAATAACCTGAATTTAAAAAAAAATGATTTCATAATAGGATGAAGTGGGTCTCGGATCTTTAGATTTTTTAGGTGGGGGACTATTTTAATACTAAAGGACATTAGACACGTTTTTCTGCTTGCTTATTAAGTTTGAACCTCTGGTGTATATTAAAAGTTCAACAATATAATTGTCCTTTAGGATTAAAATAGTCCCCACCTAAAAAATCTAAAGATCCCAGACCCACTTCAATGTGTGTGTGTGTGTATTTTAAAATATTGGCCCTAATTATCATGCAAACATTATAGTACAAGTTTTCATTTTCAATACATTATTATAGTACAAGTTCCGTTTTCTGGTGATTTGCTATCTTCTACTTAATTCTGTAATTTTATTTTAAAGGAGATGAACTACAAACTCGGATTTATCATTTTATGCATCATTTTAATTTCATAAGTACCCATATTGATATTCAAAATATTGCAATATGAATAAGTAGCTGACAAATGGATAAATCATGGCGAAGCAAGTGATAAGTGATTAACTAATTGTGATATTAAATTATATATCAAGTACTAATTATCTATGAAGTCTCTTAGATAGATGGAGTAAAATGACAACTCAGGACAGTTCTTGCTAGTTCAAGGAAAAGAAATACTAACAAGCTACCACGACTAGGGGTGAGTATTTGGTTCATGAAGTTGTCTTCAAGTTACATCTTTTGTCTTACTTTATATTCCTAGATTGTTATCCTATTCTAGGATATATATATATGATAATAATTTTCAATTCATTTTTATAGCATATTAGATCAATCTTTTAAAATTAGCTTATTTTAAAAAGTGTTATTCTTAAATATACTTTTTTTTAAAATACTTTTAGTGAGAAGCAATTTGTGTTTGGCTAATCAATTTAAAAAACTTTTAAGCATTAGTTAGTGTTTTACCAATTTAAAAATTGCTATCTCTTAACACATTGAGCCATTAGTTGTTGTTTGCATTGGTAACATCAGTAATATTAATATTAAAAGTACCCCACAAAGTTAAAGCTAGTGGGCATTCCAATAACACATGCTTAACAGTTTTTTGAGTGTTAGGGCAATTAAAACAGCCTTCATCAGTAGTGATTTTAAGTCTATACAAATAAGCTTTGGTAGGCAACATTGCAAGAGGAAAAATTTAATCGTATTCAGTGTATTTAACCCCCAAATTCAGTGAATATCTATACTATTGTCCTCTTGAGGATTAATAATATTATACGTGGATGCGGAGTTAAATAACTCATTAGATGAAAATGTTAAGAGTCCCACATCAGATATGGAATGAGAACACAGACTCCTTATATAGACTTGGACAATCCTCATTTCACAATTTAGCTTTTGGGGTTGAGTTAGACACAAGATTTATTCTTTACATGGTATCAGAGCCAGACCCATTCCAAATCTTTATTCACCGATATTGAACCCCCAAATTATATATTATCCACGTTCCAGTTAACAAGGTCTGGGTGTGTGGGGGAGTGTTAAGAGTCCCACATTGGATATGGAATGGGAACATGGACTCCTTATATGGACTTGGACAATCCTCACCTCACAATCTAGCGTTTGGGGTTGAGTTAGGCCCAAGATCCATTCTTTACATGGTATCAGAGCCAGATCCATTCCAATTCTTTGTTCACCGATATTGGGCCCCCAAATTATATTATCCACACTCCAATTAACAAGGATTGGGCGTGCGATGGAGTGTTAAGAGTCTCACATTGGATATGGAATGAGAACATGAACTCCTTATATGGACTTGGACAATCCACAACCTACAAGCTAGCTTTTGGGGTTGAGTTAGACCCGAACTTATTATATGGACTTGGACAATCCTCACCATACAAGCTAGCTTTTGGGGTTGAGTTAGACCCAAGATCCATTCTTTACATGCTCAAACTGGAGTATCCGGAGAATGTCTAACTATTAGCATTCACAAAGATATCTTTAATCACATCCGACCAACTAATAGAGAATTTACTCCAGCCTCTCTCCTCTCGATTCCTGTGTCTGAAAATGTTTTGATTAACATCATTGTGGTTTAGGGGGGCATAAATTAAGCTCCTAAGATTATTGGGACTCCTAATCCAAGGATATCCCCAAATTTTAATATTATTTCCATCCCCAACTTCCCACTTTGATGCACTTAGAACAAACATTTCACCCCTTAAGGATATTGTTGGATATAATTGCAGTACGGGAAGTAAATAAATATTACAAGTGTTCGAAAGGATGAACAAACAACCAATATTCAGAACTGCCGCAAGCTTGTTGAGTTTTGAATCTTGATAACCTGATATCAAGAAACACTAAAGCTGGATTGTTACAACTGTGGCTGAGTCGAGAGATGACTCTTATGTCTTTAAGAAAAGATTGCCGCATATATATCATTTTACATTCTGGCCAATAGTCTCCCAAGATAAAACAATAACTCATTTAATGAGTAAAGGAAACTTAAGTGTTACTTTGAAGAACTTAGTGTAATGAAATGATGCTGAAAAGTAGTAGGAAGATTTCTATTTTTTTGTTTGTGTGTAGTCTCAGCAATTGAGCCAAACCCTTCAATATATATTGCATGGATGGGCCTTGTCTACTGCCCAGCTAAGTGTTGTTAATGGCCATGTAATGACAATTAGTGAGGAGTAATTCTGCCAAATAAATGACTGAATTAATGTGCAACGTATTGGAGATTTAGTGAGGAGTTATTCACCTAAGTAATGGTGAACCAATGCAAAAGCACAAGTTCTCTGCTCAATTTTATCATACACGAAACTTGAGGACCAAGCTGTAAATATAAAGTAATTTGGGTCCAAAAAGATAATATTAGAAGCCCAAAGCCCAAAGTCAGGAAGGGGCGGCGGCGTGTGGTCTTAGCCTCGAACCAAAGCACATATATGTCCTCCCTACTTCAAACACATGGGTTACCCTGGGGTCCCAAACCCTTAGCCAATTTTGAGACTTATAAACTAAACAAATCTTCCTTCCCCACCGACAGGGAGAATTGGTCTATACCACATTTTCATGCTTCAAACACCTCACAGTGGACCAATATCTCTTTCATTTGTCAACGAAATTTGGCGATCATTGGCCCTACGATCATCTACTCACTTAGTAGATTATGCGGGTGTGAAGAATCAAAGTCTCCAACACGGAACCCTAATGTTTAAGTCATTAAAGATGGGTGGACGCAACTCCCACCAAAGGCAAATTTCTAACAGATATTCCTCCAAATAAATGAACCACTCACGATGAGATGATCGATTATACTTATCAATTAAACATCTAGCCCATAAACTATTAGGGTTATTGAACATACCCCATGAAAGGTTTATAAGAAGAGATGAATTCTTGTGAGAAGCTCTTTTAATTCCTAAATCCCCAGGATTTTAAGGCTTGGTAATATTTGTCCAACTAAATAATGCAGTCTTTTCCTATCCTGAGTAGTGCCCCACACGAAATTTCTTGAAATCCTATCAATTTGAGAGAGAGTTTTTGGCCAGAGAAGTATTGCGTAGAGTATGCGGGGGTGGCATTAAGAGTGGCATTAATAAGAGTTAACCTACGAGAGGAAGTGAGAAATTCAGTCTTCCAACTAGCTAATTTTTTCCCATATTATTGGTGATATAGCGGTAATCGGTTTCCCTAGGTTTATGGTTATGAATAGAAAAATCTAGGTATTTACCAAAATTATCCGTTGAGCTAATACCAAAGGAAGAGGTAGCATATTATCGAAGACTCAAGAGACTTAGGTCACAGTGGCATGCGATGATATTTTTGTAAATAATTGTAGTCCGAAATTGGGTCCCTATATATACCCACCTAGAGTTTTATGATTTAACACATTATTCCATACCTAGATTCTTATCATTCGATCCACCTTTTGAATATTTCTTGTGTCCTTTTTACTATTCATCTCTAGTTTATTGTTCCAAAAAGATTCTTGATCCATTGTGTAAAGACAAAGCTATTGTTCATATTAAATTATTGGAAGCATATTTTTATGTTCATTATGGCTTATTATATTTATTACTTTGCTATGCATTTATTACTTGACATGAGTGGCTATATTTAGGTTGGGGTTGTGATAAAATAATGGAATGTGGTAGTTGGGGTAGATTATTAATAATAAAAAGGTGTATTAACGTGGAATTCATTTACCCATCACTCTTAAAGTCTAAGAGTTGGTTGCAAACATCTCTTTCTTGTCTATTGTCTCGAGTCAAACTTGAAAAAGGAGACTACAGTCTAGGAAAGGGATATGTTGATTAGGACTTGGGCTTGAAACCCCATTTAATAATTCCCAACTTTAATTAGAAGAGAATCAACTAAGGGTATTTAATGGGTGTTCATAAATATCACACTTTAGAGCTTGAGAAAGCCTAAAGTGAAATTAGGTGGGTCAATTGAGAAATTCCCACAAATAATCCATACTCACGCTTACTTTTCATTCTTTTGTGTATTGCATTGAGTAATGTTTCGTAATCCAAGGTAGTTGGAAACTTAACATGATATTGTGGTTTAATACTATAACGAACAGTATTATTATCCTGAATAATCTCTCTATCCCAAAATAAAGAAACCTTAATAGTTGAAGGAGGAGAGACCATTTTTAATGAACTTTGAAAAAAGATGACTTAAACTTATTAAATAGAAAAACAGATGGGTTGTCATAGTGTCATGTCAAATCAAGTACAAACGAGTAGATGGATAATTGATTGTAAAACGCAATAATTTAGTACGTAATTAGACTAAAAGTGAACATTTAAAAATTGTGGGCTACTAGAGTTTTATATTAACTCCTATTGCGCCAAAATTTCGGCGCAAAAGATAATATTGTAACTTTTTTTAAATGGGTATTTGTGTTTAAAATTCCACAAAGTAGGTCAATTAAGTTGGGGACTCTAACAATCATAAACAAATCAGGGAGGACGTACAATAGTAATGAATCAAAAGCCACACTTATTTATCACCGAATGGTGGAATACATGGAGTCTTTAATCATACACAACTCCAATTTATTTTCTTGGGGCTAACTAATTTACATACTTAAACACTCGATGGGAGTACTTTTTTCCCCTTTAAGTAACCCGGGGAGTAACCACAACAAAGTCCAACACATTGACAAAGAGACGAACTCGATCACATCTAATATCCAGTGTCACGGGAGAACCATTCTGTACACTTGGGACAGTAGTTAGTTTTGGATTTTCCTCCTGAATTATTTCTCTTGCAAGCTTAGCTGGCACACCAAGAAGCTCTGGCCATTGGTCCTTTGTCACTCCTATAATTTACATATAATTAGAAATTAACAATACGCATAAATATATATGTAAGAGTAAAAAATCAAACCTGGGCAACCAAACTGAGACACATCGAGTTGAAAGACATCGACTTCCAAATCTCGAGCAGCCAGAGGTTGAAAGACTGTTCATAGAATAGATTTACATTAAGTTTTGTTTATTAATAATAGACATAAGTGTGAATAAAAAAGTACAAGTATAAACATAAACGTGGGAATTTATGACAGAGGGAAATAGGACTAACGTGATGCAAGAAGCAAACAAGCAACCACGAAATCTAACTTCTCCATAGTCTTTGGCTAAATTTTTTCTAATTGCTTTGAAGAATTGAAATTAAGCAAACCAAGTTGTTTTTTGATGTGTTTGATTTCATTAGGTTATTGAGGGGTATTTATAGGAGATTTTTTTTAGCTCAATTGTGCATGAGTTACTTGTTTTTCTCATGAGCATCCAGAGTCCACTAATATAATGTTGAAGATAAGCTGATGAGTTGTCCATATTGTTAAAAGTCCCACATCAGATATGGAATGAGAACATGAACTGCTTATATGAACTTGGACAATTCTCACCCTATAAGTTAGTTTTTGGGGTTGAGTTAGGCCCAAAATCCATTCTTTATAAGATATCATAGCCAGACCTATTTCAATTCTTTTTCACCGATGTTGGGCCCCAGATTATATTATCTATACTCCAGTTAACAATTGGGCGTGCGGGGGAGTGTTAAGAGATTCACATCGGATATGGAATGAAAACATGGACTCCTAATATGGATTTGGACAATCCTCACCGTTAGTAATTTTTTTGTAAGTTTTGTGTCAATTATTGTTCTTACAGTACGTACTAGACAAAAATATTGTACCGAAATTGATTGTTCTATGATTTCCATGTAGATCTGCGAAAAACAGCATCTTGGAAGTAATTAACTAGCCGATATCAAGACTTAATTATAAGGGTATTCTTATGTTAATTTAAGTGTTTGCCGCAGTAGTCGTTTAAGGCATGCATGTCCAGTTAAGATTTGAGTTTTGCAGTATATCTTAAGGTTGGTTATTTCACAAGTAACTTTTTCAGCATATTGTTTTTTCTGTAGATAATTATAAAATCAATAAATCAAAAGTGACGGTAAACTGGGTAGAATCTGTGTATATTTTACCTTTTTTTTTTCAAATACCACTTATGAAATTATAGTAAGTATGTCGTTGTTGCAAATGTGACGGCCGTAAAAAATGTAATGCTCTACCCAAGATAAAGTAGGTGACCTTTTTTTATCCTATATTATGTGATATTTTGAGAATCTTGAAGTCATAATTATTTTCTTTTCTCTTTATCTACATTTAATAACCTGAATTTTAAAAAAATGATTTCATAATAGGATGAAGTGGGTGTCGGTTCTTTAGAGTTTTTTAGGTGGGGGGCTATTTTAATACTAAAGGACATTAGACACGTTTTTCTGCTTGCTTATGAAGTTTGAACCTTTGGTGTATATTAAAAGTTCAACAATACAATATAATTGTCCTTTAGTATTAAAATAGTCCCCCACCTAAAAAAATCTAAAGATCCGACACCCACTTCAATGTGTGTGTGTGTGTTTTTTAAAATATTGGGCCTTAATGATCATGCAAACATTATAGTACAAGTTTTCATCGTCTAATAACCCCTAGAGGTCGAAATATAGACGGTAGTCTGTGTATACTTAGTCATTAATTCAGAGTTAATCATACTTTTTTCAAAGTTAATCAAATAATAAGCATGTAATCGGGTAGGTATTCTTAAGTTCAATCTCATTTTTTATAATCAAGTCTATAACCCTTTATCAAACCTTCAAACATCAACAATATAATCTATATCAACGTCAGAACAGTATAATCATAATCTAATATCAACGTCTAAGCAGCATAACAACAAGATAATATACTTATCGAAATCATAATTAGAAACACATGTTTAAGCACATACATTTCAGCAGATAATCGGATCACCGAGTTAAACTCCTCGACCCAACCCACAGAATTGCCACCCTATGTCCACCTGACTGCGGGTTTTACGCACGTCATAGGCTCCAGGGGAGGTTCTTATTACGGGTATCCTCCGATCGTCTTCCTGCCGGTGTTGTGCTCCTACCAGTATGGTTCTAATCATGAGTTCTCAAAGTATTTAATCTTTGTTCTTATGATACTCTTGGTTGATATAAGATTAATCTTATGGTGTTCTTGGATGATATTCGATTAATCGTATGATGTTCTTGGATGATTTTGAATTATAGGCAAGTGTTCTTAGTTAAACATTAGAGAGAGTTTTTCAAAGATGTAAGGTTTGTATAAATTTTTTAATGAATCTTCGTCTTTACAAGAGGCTCTTTTTATAGATAACCTACCGATCAACTATTCATCTTTAATCAAAAGTCGTAAAGTAAATAGTCTTAGACAAAAGACTTTTCAAAAAGTCCTAAAGGCTACAGTGCGTTGGCTGCTACTGTCCGTAAAGTTGTTTGTCGTTTTCTTCATTCTTAAATCTGTGGGCTATTACATCACATCTATTCTTGTCGTTATACGGCTAGTCATTCTGCTGTCGATTCGGTCATGACTTTCGGTAGAGTGTCGCTATCGAATGTCATTGTCTTGTCGGCTGCTTTCCTGTGTACTCCTTTCCAGCTGTCCGGCTGAATTTTGTTTGAAAATATTCCTTTGTTGTATCTGTTAATCATTTTTTGGGCCAGAAGGCCATAATCTGTTTTGGGCACTAAGGCCTCTTTTGTGTGGGCTTGCCGTAGTTGAAACTACGTTGGGCCATAATCTGGTTGGATCCATAGGATCTCTTTTTCTAGGTACCACGTAGTAAAACTACACGTTCCCTATAATAAAATCTTTTTTTGTTTTTAGGTACCACGTAAAATTACATGTTCCCTTTAATAAAATCATTTTGGGCCGTAAGGCTCATAATCAGTTTTTGGGTTGTAAGACCATAATCTTTTTGGGTCGTGAGACCATAATCTTTTGGATCCATTGGACCTCTTTTTCTTGGGTTATGTACAAATGAATTCATACATTCTCTGTCATAATAATCGTTTGGGCTTTTTGTAGTATGAAAGACTACATCCAGCCATAATCTGCTTGGGCAGTTTAAACCACATCTTTTATGGGTTATGCATAGATTTAATCTAAACATTCCCTGACCAGTATTCAATAGGGTTATGCAGAGTAAAACTTTACATTCCCTGCATCATAATCTTTTGGGCTTTACCGTAGTATAAAACACTACGTTGGGCCATATTCTGTTTGGGCCATAAGCCTCTTCTCAGATAATCTGTTTGGGCCATAAGCCTCTTTTTAGGTTTCAAGTAGATGAATCTACATGATTCCTGTGATAATCTTGGGGCTATGAAGCCATAATCTTTTTGGGCCATAAAGCCTCTTTTAAGTAGATAAATCTACATTTATACCTGCAAAAGATAGTCAGTTTTTCCCTCCTTAATCAAAAGGATCAGGATAAAATATTATCAATTTTCCCTCCTTATTCAAAAGGATCAGGATACAAATTCTCATTTTCCCCTCCTTACTCAAAAGGATCAGGATAAAAATTTATCATTTTTCTCTCCTTATTCAAAAGGATCAGGAAGCATGTTTCAGATTCTTTTTCTTTATTCATGTTAGTAGTGATCTGAGTAACTTCTTAATAGATAATCCACAACCTTAATGTTGGTATTCTTTTGGTCTAGTAAATATTTTATGTATTCGATAGTCCTGTAAATGCTAACCATTTTGTTCACTATTACTTGTCTGACTATTATATTACCATGGTCATCTAATAGTTCAGAGGGTTTCATCTCATCGTAATAGAGAAGTTCTTTCCAGGCTAGGCTCAGTTTATTCAAAAGGATATTCTTTTCTATTGTGTACTGTAGTTTGTCTCCATTTAGTCTTCTAATCTGGTTAAACGAAGGATGAGTTCTCATATTGCCTTTGCTGTTAGTCTTGGGATTCCTTCTTAGTACTGCATAAAATAACAGGGTTAATCATAAAACTGTTAATCCATATTCCATAGTCTTTGCTAGCCATCATTGTGATACCTGCTAAGAAAATCAGCTAAAATGTTCTTAGTCCAGATATATTCTTCACAATAAAATCACAAAGAATAGAAAAGCGATTGCCATTTTCTTACATTATTCGATTACGTAAAGGATCTATTTTGTTTGTGATAAAGGCCTTTACCTCGAGTATTATATGTTCTAACAATAAACTTTCTTGGTAGCAAATGATAGTGAAACCTTTTGATTCCAAATTTTACTGCCAATAATTCTTTTTCATTGATATGATAATTATTTTCGTTGGGTTTCCAGGTTCCACCCCCATATCCGCAGATTAGCTTATTTTCTTTATCAACATCATCTTTATCATATGCTATTAGGACTGCTCCCCATCCTATGTCGCTAGCATCTGTAAAGAGTTCTAGCTGGTCTTGATCTGTTGGTATTCTGTGTTTTGGTAATGATTTTACCTTTTCCTTAATCTGGTTGATTGCTTCGGTATGCTCTTTTTTCCATTAAAAGGTCACATCTTTTTTAATCAGATCTTGAAGTGTTTTTCTTAGTTATGGTAAGTCTTTTATATGGTCCGAGGCATAATTTATGACTCCTAAGAATTGTTGCACTTCTCTTTTATTCTCTAGCTTATCTTTAAAAATTTTAATCTTTGTTACAACATGTTCTTGTAACTGTATTCCGTCGCTATCTACGATGTATCCTAAAAATTCAATACTGTTTTTGAATATTTCGGAATTCTTTTCAGATAGCAGTATTCCGTGTTGCTTTATAGTCTTAATGAACCGTTCTATATGCTCAATGTGTTCTTCTAGATTATCACTATAGATAATTATATCTTCCCCATATATTCTGCAGAAGTAGGCCACTTTTCTCAATACCTGGTCCATCCTTCTCTGAAATATCTGTGGTGCATTTTTTAATCCCATGGGTAGTACGTTCCATTCATAGTGTCCTTAAGGCGCACTAAATGCTGTTAAAGCTTTCGATTCGTTGGTTAATTTTATCTGCCAGAATTCGCTTTTACAGTCGAACTTACTAAACCATTTTTTATTCCCTAATCTGTTGATGAGGTTCCTTTTATAAGGTAAAAAATAACCATCAAAAATAGTCTTTTTATTCAATTCTCTGTAATCAATTACCATCCTAGCTTTTCCTCGTTTTTGTTCATTATGTTTCCTTACCAAAAAGGCTGGGCTACTATGTGGGCTTTTACTTTCTCTGATAATCTTCATTTCTAACAATTCCTTAATCTGGATTTCAAATTCCTTTTGGTCTGTAGGGCTATATCTTATAGGTTTTGTCCTAACAGTATCATTAGGATCCATTAACTTTATTTCTCCATAATTTTTTTCTTTTTCCCAAAGTTGCATTGGGTTTTCTCCAAAGTTGCTTTTTAGCTTATCAAGGTATTTTTCTTTTAATAAGTCTAAATTATTATTCCTTTCTACCTTTATAGCACATAATCTTAAGGTATTCACTGGTAATATTCTTTTTAGTATTATCCACTTATTACAAGGAGATTGTAGGCTAAAAGTGTTTTTATTTATCACTTGGGTTTTAAAGTAATCTAGGAAATTATTTCCTAATAGGACCTGTTGCTTCATGTTATTCAGTTGGTATATTATTGGTAATCTGAAGGCAGTTTTTCCTAGTATAATTCTTACATTTTCGGCGATAATGTCTAATTCCCTTGTTTGTTCATTAAATCCTGACACCTTTGCTCTATGTATTCTGGATCTTTTTCATTTATGAGTTTCTAAAACATTTTTCCTGGCTAGACATATATCTGCTCCACTGTCGATAAATATCTTTTGTTTTATCATTTTATTCGGCTTGTATTCTACATCGGCTTCTATATGGATTGCTACCATTATTTTTAAAAGCACTGATCTTCTTTTTCCCTTATAGGCTTAATATTTTCTCTTTCTAGTGGGTTTATTTTATTCATAACTACTTTCACTAGAATATTGGTTAATATAACTTATTCTTTCTGATTCTTCATCAGTTTCACTGATGTAAAAATCTTCATAATCATACCAATCATTATTCTTCTCTTTAATCAGTTTTAAACTCATTATAAACTGTTCGGTATTTATATACTTTATTCTTTTTTTCTTTAACTTCGGGCACTTGTTGGCGTAGTGTCCTTTCTCGTTACAATTCCAACATGTACACTCTTTTACTTTTTCATCTTTAGTTTTATTCGATTCTATAGGATTCAAATTTCTATTCCTCTTAAATTTTCTTTTATTACTAAATCTTTTCCTAGTTTCAGGATTATTCTTATATCTTTTAAATCTTTTTCTTTTATAAGATTTATAGTAATTTTTATTCTCTTTTCTATATTTGTAATCCTTTTCATATTTATTCCTATATTTTTTATGTCTTTTATGCTTTTTACGCTTTTCTTCTTTATCATCGCATCCAAATTTTAATCTTCTTTCTGTGAATCCACATATTTCTTTTAATCCTATTTTTTTTATCTTTTTTAATCTTTTGTTGTAATCGATATTCTTCGCATTTCCTCATCAGATATGCTCTTAAGACTCGTATTCTTTCCCCTAAAGTGTTCTCTTTAGGTTCTAGATGTACGTATTCTTTTGATATTTCAATATTATACGGTATAGGTAGATGATCATAATATAATTGTTGGTAAATTATTCCTTCTTCAGGTAAGAATCTAGCTTCATAAAAGAATTTACTAAAGCTAATCGTGTATTCTGGTAATTTATCAATTCTACAACATTTCATATTATTCAGGTTCATGATAATCTCAGTTTTTCTTTTTGCTAAAATATTTTCTCTGGCTACTAGCCATCTTTCACCTAAAAATTCTCTTTTTAGTAATAAGTCAAAAATCATTAACATAGACTTCCAGTCTGTTGCATGACTTAAAACTTCACTTCTTAGCTGGTATGCTATTGACTCTATCCAAAGATGCTGCTTTTCCAATTATAGTCTTTGATATTAAATCATACATATAATCTAGGTTTTCGGCTTGCGTACTATTCATTAATGCAATATACATCCCTAAATTCCAATCCGTTATTCTTCTTCCTATTTCCTGTTCATCATAAACATTATCTAATTCTAGAAAATATCTATTATAGTTTACTCCTTGGGTCACTGATCCTATAAACTCTTTAAATTCAGCTTGCTGACCAATAGGTATATGATTTGGTAATCTAGTTGCTCTAGTTGTAATCACTTCTAGATTAGGGTCAACTAATTCTTCTTCAGAGTAGTCATTTGCATCTTCATTTATTATATTATCTGTTTCTATTCCAGTATTCACCTGTTCATAGTATTCATTTTCTATATCACTATCCGGCTCATCTTCTATTATAGCATTTACTCTTTTTTCTTTTCTTTACGCTTTTAATATCTGATCGTTTTCTCTTACTAATTCAGTATTCTCAGAGTTATTCTCAGAATTTTCTTCTTCTATAAATTCTACTCCCTGTAATTCTTGGTTAATTGATTTATCACCGTTACTCTGGTTATCTGAGTTCTCTTCAGATCTAGTCTTATCGCTAGTCTCATTTCTTTCACCTACTCTTATCTGTTTATCATTGCTACTCTATTTATCTGAGTGATCTTTACTCTTATCGCTTTCACTTAGACGTACTTTCTTTTTTCTTTTTAATCTTTTTAACTATTCTGTTAAAATTCGTACTTCTTCTTTAAGCTCTAAAACTTCTTGTTTTACCTCTTTTAATTCTTTTCTAGTTTCTTTTAATTCTACTTTTAATTCTTTTATCTGATCTTTCGCTTCTAAGTATTTTCTTTTATATTTTTTATATTTTTTATACCAATCTTCATTATCATTTAATCTTAACTTTAAATTCTCAATTTTTAATTCCTTTATCTGCTGATCTTGTTTATCTTTTATATCTAAGTATTTTTTCTTATAAGCTTTATATTTTTCATAATATTGTTCGTTTAATCCCTTTTTATCTAACATAATCTTTTTTCTTATGTAGTTCTTCTTTAATCGGTTTTGATCGCATAGGTTCGTATTTATATCTTTCTCTTTCTATAATCTCTTTTCCATGCTTTTTCAAAAACGTAATCGCACTAGGTTCCATTAGAATTTTCTTTCTTTATTCAAGATGACTAATCTGTCTAAGGTTTACATTGCACTACACTACTTGATAATCTTGGTTTTATTCTCATCGATATCTACCATAATCGGTATTTTACTTCTTCTCTACTAATCTATGAGTATTTTTTCTGGCTTATGGGTAGTCGTTTTGGCTACGGTCTATTCTTTGCTTTTAGTCAGGGTTGTTTATTCGCTTTTTCCATCCGTTATCCATATCTATCCATATTTTACTAAATTTATCGCATTTTTGTTCCAGTTGGTCTATTTCTTTTTCTAATGTTATTTCTTTAGCGCTGTATTCTAAATATTTGAGCTGTGAATATATTTCTCCTGATAAGGCCGCTTTTATAGTTTTTAGCTTTTGTTTTTTCTTTATTATTTGTAACTGGATTTTCTGGGTCGCTTTCTCTTTAGGAGTATTTATCTTGTTATGAGTTATTTCTGATTTTATAATTTCTTCTTTTCCTTTATCCATATTTAAACATGTTGTATTCTTGCTGTTTTCATCCATAATATTCTATTTCTGATTTTAAGTCTAATTTTATTTCTGTTATCATTAAATCTAGTGCATTTATCTCTACATCTAGTTCTATTAATCTTTCATAAGCATAATTTTGTTCGTCCATGTTAGTCAAAATTTCTTCTAAGCTTATTTGTTTATCTTTTTCTGATAATCTAATTTCGAAGTTTTTAAATCTGTTTAACCAATTTTCTTTTAAATCAATTATCATTCTCTGCTGATTTCTGGTGATTTGCTATCTTCTACTTAATTCTGTAATTTTATTTTAAAGGAGATGAACTACAAACTCGGATTTATCATTTTATGCATCATTTTAATTTCATAAGTACCCATATTGGTATTCAAAATATTGCAATATGAATAAGTAGCTGACAAATGGATAAATCATGGCGAAGCAAGTGATAAGTGATTAACTAATTGTGATATTAAATTATATATCAAGTACTAATTATCTATGAAGTCTCTTAGATAGATGGAGTAAAATGACAACTCAGGACAGTTCTTGCTAGTTCAAGGAAAAGAAATACTAACAAGCTACCACGACTAGGGGTGAGTATTTGGTTCATGAAGTTGTCTTCAAGTTACATCTTTTGTCTTACTTTATATTCCTAGATTGTTATCCTATTCTAGGATATATATATATGATAATAATTTTCAATTCATTTTTATAGCATATTAGATCAATCTTTTAAAATTAGCTTATTATAAAAAGTGTTATTCTTAAATATACTTTTTTAAATACTTTTAGTGAGAAGCAATTTATGTTTGGCTAATCAATTTAAAAAACTTTTAAGCATTAGTTAGTGTTTTACCAATTTAAAAATTGCTATCTCTTAACACATTGAGCCATTAGTTGTTGTTTGCATTGGTAACATCAGTAATATTAATATTAAAAGTACCCCACAAAGTTAAAGCTAGTGGGCATTCCAATAACACATGCTTAACAGTTTTTTGAGTGTTAGGGCAATTAAAACAACCTTCATCAGTAGTGATTTTAAGTCTATACAAATAAGCTTTGGTAGGCAGCCTTTCATGCCAACATTGCAAGAGGAAAAATTTAATCGTATTCAGTGTATTTAACCCCCAAATTCAGTGAATATCTATACTATTGTCCTCTTGAGGATTAATAATATTATACGTGGATGCGGAGTTAAATAATCCATTAGATGAAAATGTTAAGAGTCGCACATCAGATATGGAATGAGAACACGGACTCCTTATATAGACTTGGACAATCCTCATTTCACAATTTAGCTTTTGGGGTTGAGTTAGACACAAGATTTATTCTTTACATGGTATCAGAGCCAGACCCATTCCAAATCTTTATTCACCGATATTGAACCCCCAAATTATATTATCCACGTTCCAGTTAACAAGGTCTGGGTGTGCGGGGGAGTGTTAAGAGTCCCACATTGGATATGGAATGGGAACATGGACTCCTTATATGGACTTGGACAATCCTCACCTCACAATCTAGCGTTTGGGGTTGAGTTAGGCCCAAGATCCATTTTTTACATGGTATCAGAGCCAGATCCATTCCAATTCTTTGTTCACCGATATTGGGCCCCCAAATTATATTATCCACACTCCAATTAACAAGGACTGGGCGTGCGATAGAGTGTTAAGAGTCTCACATTGGATATGGAATGGGAACATGGACTCCTTATATGGACTTGGACAATCCACAACCTACAAGGTAGCTTTTGGGGTTGAGTTAGACCCAAACTCATTATATGGACTTGGACAATCCTCACCCTACAAGCTAGCTTTTGGGGTTGAGTTAGACCCAAGATCCATTCTTTACATGCTCAAACTGGAGTATCCGGAGAATGTCTAACTATTAGCATTCACAAAGATATCTTTAATCACATCCGACCAACTAATAGAGAATTTACTCCAGTTCCCCTCTCCCTGATTCTTGTAATACGAAATGTTTTGATTAACATCATTGTGGTTTAGGGGGGCATAAATTAAGCTCCTAAGATTATTGGGACTCCTAATCCAAGGATATCCCCAAATTTTAATATTATTTTCATCCCCAACTTCCCACTTTGATGCACTTAGAACAAACATTTCACCCCTTAAGGATATTGTTGGATATAATTGCAGTACGGGAAGTAAATAAATATTACAAGTGTTCGAAAGGATGAACAAACAACCAATATTCAGAACTGCCGCAAGCTTGTTGAGTTTTGAATCTTGATAACCTGATATCAAGAAACACTAAAGCTGGATTGTTACAACTGTGGCTGAGTCGAGAGATGACTCTTATGTCTTTAAGACAAAATTGCCGCATATATATCATTTTACGTTCTGGCCAATAGTCTCCCAAGATAAAATAATAACTCATTTAATGAGTAAATGAAACTTAAGTGTTACTTTGAAGAACTTAGTGTAATGAAATGATGCTGGAAAGTAGTAGGAAGATTTCTATTTTTTTGTTTGTGTGTACTCTCAACAATTGAGCCAAAGACTTCAATATATATTGCATGGAGGGGACTTGTCAACTGCCCAACTAATTGTTATTAATGGTCATGTAATGACAATTAGTGAGGAGTAATTCAGCCAAATAAATGACTGAATTAATGTGCAACGTATTGGAGCTTTAGTGAGGAGTTATTCAGCCAAGTAATGACTGAACCAATGCAAAAAGCACAAGTTCTCTGTTCAATTTTATCATACCTGAAACTTCAGGGACCAAACTATAAATATAAAGTAATTTGGGTCCAAAAAGATAATATTAGAAGCCCAAAGCCCAAAGTCCGGACGGGCGGCGGCGGCGCGTGTGTGGACTTAGCCTCGAACCAAAGCACATATAGGTCCTCCCTACTTCAAACTAAGGGTGGCGGTGGTCGGGCTCGAGTCTGGGCGGGTCGGGTCGGGTTTGGTCGGCGGGACGATCCGGTCGGGATCGGGACTAGCGGGCCTAGCGGGTTGGCGGGACTGCTCGATCCGTCCGATCCCGATCCGTCGATATCGGGCGAAGCGGGCTGCCTGCCTGCCGGGCGGGTCGGGTTTTCCTTTTTTTTTTTTTAAATAATATATGTATAAAAACTCAATAAACAAAACAAGATAGTGTAATAAAACATCCCAAGGTTGTTTTTGTGCCTCTTATATTATTTAATAGACATATGATTTTTTGTAATACAAATACAATTGTCTAAAATCTAAATTGCAACTTTATGGTGTTGTCCAAAAGTTGCAAATTACATAATAAAATTGCAATTAAAAAAATTACATTTTCAAAAAAATATGTTCTAATTGCTTGATGATTTCATGTGGTTCTTCGGTTGGAATAGGTATTTGTTGGTCAAATTGATCCACGTCGCTTCCACTACCTTCGGTTAAGATTTCGTTGTAGTTTTCATCTTCTTCTTCGTTGATCTCCGGTTGACCGCACCTTCTCCGCTCCGCTCGTATCCAATCTCTGAATAATACTGCAATTTCCAAGCTGTCTCCGGCCAATGAGTGTCTGTGGTCTCCTATTTGATATCTGCCTGCAGAAAAAGCGCTTTTCGACGCAGTTGATGACGCTTGAATGTTCAAAACATCTCGAGCCATCAATGAAAGTGTCGGAAAGGTCTTCTCATTCCCCCTCCAGTATTTCAGCAAGTCTTCTTGTCCATCTTCATTGATAACTTCTTGATACGGTACAGAACCCTGCAAAACAAAAATATCCAACTTCGCTAATTTGGTTAGTAGAGGTACGGCCAAGCACATTCTATTTACGAGGCTTTCAATACTAGCGCGAAACAAAGATGTCTTTGTGAGGTTGTGTTGAAGATGAAGAAGATGGTATGGTAGCCGGTACGTTACTAGCATTTTCTTGTTGATAAAATCTATATATATTTTTGCAGTGGTGTTCTACGCTATTCAACACTTCTTCTTTAGTTTGTTCAATAGGTGGTGGGTGATTTAGATTTTTGGGACTTGGAGGTGGTAGTACTTCTATACAATCGTAAATAGTTTCAATTAGTGATTTAGTACCGTCTATTTTAATAGTAGGATTTAATACAGAACCAATAATATAAATAGAAGGAATAGGAATAAAATATTTTTATTTTGACAAACATTTTTAATAATTTGCCTTATAAAATTTGGTTTTTCCATATATTCACTAAGTAATAAAAATATTAGAGTTATATAAAATAACATAGTTGAAATAGTAGGATAATATATACTTGGAAAATTCTTTTGTTGCTTGAAAAATTTCTCTAAAAATACAATAAGTTAGGAAATTTTTTCCCAATCACTATCTAAAATCATATCACCGGCTTTTTATTATGAGAGTTAAAAAATAAAGTTATAGGTAATTTATAGTCATAAGCAACAAGGAGTTGCTCAGATAAAGAATTCCACCTAGTGGATACTTCTTGTGGAATTCTTCTAAAAGGTAGTCCACAATCATGACAAATTTTTATATTCTTTTCTACGTTGTACTTTATTACTTTTAAAAATAAAGTTTATAGCAAATTGTATTTTACTAAGAATGTCTTCAAAAAGTGATAGACCATCCTTTACAATTAAGTTATATATATGGCACGTGCATTTTATATGAAAATGGTCCTGGAAAAGATGGAGCTAAACTATTTTTTAACATTGTAATTGCGTAATTGTTATTAGAAGCGTTATCTAATGTAATAGTCATAATTTTATCGGTAATTCAGTAATAATCGCACACTTGATAAATATTTTCTGCAATAAAAGTACCAGTGTGCCTATCATCTATATATCTATACGCTAAAATACGCTTTTGCATAGACCATTTATAATCTATCCAATGACAAGTTACGCTTAAATAATCATGGCCGTTAGTACTACGACCTATATCGACGTGATAGATACTTTGCCATTAAAATGATATAATGAAAACGTAAATATTGTTGATATTCATGCAAATTTAAATACATCTCTCTTAACAGTTGACCTAGGAAAACCGTTAAAAGCGAGGATTATATATATCTCTAATGTAATGAATAAAACCGGAGATGAAGGAAATGAAAAAGGCAAACCCTCCACAAAGAACTAATTTTGATATTGCTTCCCTATCTCTATGTTTGTTGTATTTAGAGCCTACAATTCCCGCCATAGGGTTAATTTGACCAGATTTGGTCCCGGACAAGACGTGATGTGAACCTTGTCCCGATGGAGCGGGCGTTTGCGCACCGGTTTTGAAGCCTGGTATTGGGCATACCTAGGCTGGATGAGCACTTACTACGTGTCTAATTAAACCCCCGCCCCACCGTGACCTTTTCCGCTTTTAAATTTTAAAACATTTTTACAAATTTTACATATGGCTACTTGATTCTCTACGTCCCTATCAAAAATGTCCATGCATCCGATTTTAATGGTCGTTTCTTTGGACCTCGTCTCATACTAGGGGAATAGGAGGTATTTCAGTTGAAGGTGCACTAGTGGGCGTGTTGTCATCAATATTAGTGGGTGTATCGTCTAGATCATCGCCTAAATTAAAGTCTTCTTGAGTTCCGTAAAATAACTCCTCGTCTAAATCTAATGGTATTGTAGGAAAATGTTGAGTATCAACAAAATCATCCTGTAGGAATAAGATGACTAGAAGAAGTACCACTTGCCCTGGTTGCCTCTACTAGAAGAAGCACCCTTACCCTTACCCTTAAACATACCTTTTAATCCTTCCATTTTAATTATGATAATAAATAATTAAAGACAATAAAATTAAGTGCGCTAAATAAAATAAACAGACAATAATAATTTAATGAAGGAACGAATGTACCAAACGCCGACGTAACGTCGACGTGTAATCGAGAGGTTGAAAATTGAAACTTTGCTCGATGGAAGATCCTCAAGCTAGTTGCCAACTTCACTCCCAATTCCCAAATGAATTAATAAAATTGAATATTTAGCAAACAATGTAGAGAGATATATTGAGAAATTAGAGAGATTGTAGGAAGATTTGTGAGAAAGATGAAGAGAAAATGAGTTATTTATAGTTGAAAAATTGGGTTAAAGTGTAAATATAATAACTTATGGGTTAAAAATAAATATTAAGGGGTAGGGGGTTGGGGAGGGGGGGCCTAAAATGGCCGTTGGCCAGCAGCCATAATCTAAAATGCGTTGGTGCAACGGCTATTTTTGCAAAGGGTTAAGGAGTGGGGGTCGAGGTCGGGCTCGGGCGGGCTCGAGGCGGTCTCGGTCGGCGGCGAACTGGGCGGGCTTCAGTGCAGCGGGACGAGACATCGTCCGTCCCAGAGTTCGAGTCCCGCCAGATTAAATTTTTTTTTTTTTTTTTAGAGCGGGGTGGCGGACCGGGCCGAGGTCGAGGTCGGGCCGGGTCGGGTCGTCCGCCCAGCCACTCTTACTTCAAACACATGGGTTACCCCTTGGGGTCCCAAACCCTTAGCCAATTTTGAGACTTATAAACAAAACAAATCTTCCTTCCCCCACCGATTAGGAGAATTGGTCTATACCACATTTTCATGCTTCAAACACCTCACCGTGGACCAATATCTCTTTCATTTGTCAACGAAATTTGACGATCATTGGCCCTACGATCATCTACTCACTTAGTAGATTATGTCCGTGTGAAGAATCAAAGTCTCCAACATGCGGAACCCTAATGTTTAAGTCATTAAAGATGGGTGGACGCAACTCCCACCAAATGCAAATTTCCAATGATATTCCTCCAAATAAATGAACCACTCACAAGAGAAGCCTGATTATACTTATCAATTAAACATCTAGCCCATAAACTATTAGGGTTATTGAACATACCCCATGCAAGGTTTATAAGAAGAGATAAATTCTTGTGAGAAGCTCTTTTAATTCCTAAATCTCGAGGATTTTAAGGCTTGGCAATATTTGCCCAACTAAATAATGCAGTCTCTTCCTATCCTGAGTAGTGCCCCACACGAAATTTCTTGAAATCCTATCAATTTGAGAGAGAGTTTTTGACGGCAGAGAGAAGTATTACATAGAATATGCGGGGATGGCATTAAGAGTGGTATTAATAAGAGTTAACCTACGAGAGGAAGTGAGAAATTCAGTCTTCCAACTAGCTAATTTTTTTCCATATTATCGGTGATATAGCGGTAATCGGTTTCCCTAGGTTTATGGTTATTAATAGAAAAATCTAGGTATTTACCAAAATTATCCGTTGAGCTAATACCAAAGGAAGAGGTAGCATATTATCGAAGACTCAAGACACTTCTGTGGTCACAGTGGCATGCGATGATATTTTTATAAATAATTGTAGTCCGAAATTGGGTCCCTATATATACCCACCTAGAGTTTTATGATTTGACACATTATTCCATACCTAGATTCTTATCATTCGAGCCACCTTTTGAATATTTCTTGTGTCCTTTTTACTATTCATCTCTAGTTTATTGTTCCAAAAAGATTCTTGATCCATTGTGGAAAGACAAAGCTATTGTTCATATTAAATTATTGTAAGCATATTTTTATGTTCATTATGTCTTGTTATATTTATTACTTTGCTATGCATTTATTACTTGACATGAGTGGCTATATTTAGGTTGGGGTTGTGATAAAATAGTGGAATGTGGTAGTTGGGGTAGATTATTAATAATAAAAAGGTGTATTAACGTGGGATTCATTTACCCATCACTCTTAAAGTCTAAGAGTTGGTTGCAAACATCTCTTTCTTGTCTATTGTCTCGAGTCAAACTTGAAAAAGGAGACTGCAGTCTAGGAAAAGGGTATGTTGATTAGGACTTGGGCTTGAAACCTCATTTAATAATTCCCAACTTTAATTAGAAGAGAATCAACTAAGGGTATTTAATGGGTGTTCATAAATATCACACTTTAGAGCTTGAGAAAGCCTAAAGTGAAATTAGGTGGGTCAATTGAGAAATTCCCACAGATAATCCATACTCACGCTTACTTTTCATTCTTTTGTGTATTACATTGAGTAATGTTTCGTAATCCAAGGTAGTTGGAAACTTAACATGATATTGTGGTTTAATACTATAACGAACAATATTATTATCATGAATAATCTCTCTATCCCAAAATAAAGAAACCTTAATAGTTGAAGGAGGAGAGACCATTTTTAATGAACTTTGAAAAAAGATGACTTAAACTTATTAAATAGAAAAACAGATGGGTTGTCATAGTGTCATGTCAAATCAAGTACAAACGAGTAGAAGGATAATTGATTGTAAAACGCAATAATTTAGTACGTAATTAGACTAAAAGTGAACATTTAAAAATTGTGGGCTACTAGAGTTTTATATTAACTCCTATTGCGCCAAAATTTTGGCGCAAAAGATAATATTGTAACTTTTTTTTAAATGGGTATTTGTGTTTAAAATTCCACAAAGTAGGTCAATTAAGTTGGGGACTCTAACAATAATAAACAAATCAAGGAGGACGTACAATAGTAATGAATCAAAAGCCACACTTATTTATCACCGAATGGTGGAATACATGGAGTCTTTAATCATACACAATTCCAATTTATTTTCTTGGGGCTAACTAATTTACATACTTAAACACTCGATGGGAGTACTTTTTTCCCCTTTAAGTAACCCGGGGAGTAACCACAACAAAGTCCAACACATTGACAAAGAGACGAACTCGATCACATCTAATATCCAGTGTCACGGGAGAACCATTCTGTACACTTGGGACAGTAGTTAGTTTTGGATTTTCCTCCTGAATTATTTCTCTTGCAAGCTTAGCTGGCACACCAAGAAGCTCTGGCCATTGGTCCTTTGTCACTCCTATAATTTACATATAATTAGAAAGAATTAGAAATTAACAATACGCATAAATATATATGTAAGAGTAAAAAATCAAACCTGGGCAACCAAACTGAGACACATCGAGTTGAAAGACATCGACTTCCAAATCTCGAGCAGCCAGAGGTTGAAAGACTGTTCATAGAATAGATTTACATTAAGTTTTGTTTAATAATAATAGACATAAGTGTGAATAAAAAAGTACAAGTATAAAAATAAACGTGGGAATTTATGACAGAGGGAAATAGGACTAACGTGATGCAAGAAGCAAAAAAGCAACCACGAAATCTAACTTCTCCATAGTCTTTGGCTAAATTTTTTCTAATTGCTTTGAAGAATTGAAATTAAGCAAACCAAGTTGTTTTTTGATGTGTTTGATTTCATTAGGTTATTGAGGGGTATTTATAGGAGATTTTTTTTTAGCTCAATTGTGCATGAGTTACTTGTTTTTCTCATGAGCATCCAGAGTCCACTAATATAATGTTGAAGATAAGCTGATGAGTTGTCCATATTGTTAAGAGTCCCACATCAGATATGGAATGGGAACATGGACTGCTTATATGGACTTGGATAATTCTCACCCTATAAGCTAGTTTTTGGGGTTGAGTTAGGCCCAAAATCCATTCTTTATAAGATATCATAGCCAGACCTATTTCAATTCTTTTTCACCGATGTTGGGCCCCAGATTATATTATCTATACTCCAGTTAACAATTGGGCGTGCGGGGGAGTGTTAAGAGATTCACATCGGATATGGAATGAAAACATGGACTCCTAATATGGATTTGGACAATCCTCACCCCACAAGTGACTCACCGTTAGTAATTTTTTTGTAAGTTTTGTGTCAATTATTGTTCTTACAGTACGTACTAGACAAAAATATTGTACCGAAATTGATTGTTCTATGATTTCCATGTAGATCTGCGAAAAACAGCATCTTGGAAGTAATTAACTAGCCGATATCAAGACTTAATTATAAGGGTATTCTTATGTTAATTTAAGTGTTTGCCGCAGTAGTCGTTTAAGGCATGCATGTCCAGTTAAGATTTGAGTTTTGCAGTATATCTTAAGGTTGGTTATTTCACAAGTAACTTTTTCAGCATATTGTTTTTTCTGTAGATAATTATAAAATCAATAAATCAAAAGTGACGGTAAACTGGGTAGAATCTGTGTATATTTTACCTTTTTTTTTTCAAATACCACTTATGAAATTATAGTAAGTATGTCGTTGTTGCAAATGTGACGGCCGTAAAAAATGTAATGCTCTACCCAAGATAAAGTAGGTGACCTTTTTTTATCCTATATTATGTGATATTTTGAGAATCTTGAAGTCATAATTATTTTTCTTTTCTCTTTATCTACATTTAATAACCTGAATTTTAAAAAAATGATTTCATAATAGGATGAAGTGGGTGTCGGATCTTTAGATTTTTTTAGTTGGGGGACTATTTTAATACTAAAGGACATTAGACACGTTTTTCTGCTTGCTTATGAAGTTTGAACCTTTGGTGTATATTAAAAGTTCAACAATACAATATAATTGTCCTTTAGTATTAAAATAGTCCCCCACCTAAAAAAATCTAAAGATCCGAGACCCACTTCAATGTGTGTGTGTGTGTTTTTTAAAATATTGGGCCTTAATGATCATGCAAACATTATAGTACAAGTTTTCATCGTCTAATAACCCCTAGAGGTCGAAATATAGACGGTAGTCTGTGTATACTTAGTCATTAATTCAGAGTTAATCATACTTTTTTCAAAGTTAATCAAATAATAAGCATGTAATCGGGTAGGTATTCTTAAGTTCAATCTCATTTTTTATAATCAAGTCTATAACCCTTTATCAAACCTTCAAACATCAACAATATAATCTATATCAACGTCAGAACAGTATAATCATAATCTAATATCAACGTCTAAGCAGCATAACAACAAGATAATATACTTATCGAAATCATAATTAGAAACACATGTTTAAGCACATACATTTCAGCAGATAATCGGATCACCGAGTTAAACTCCTCGACCCAACCCACAGAATTGCCACCCTATGTCCACCTGACTGCGGGTTTTACGCACGTCATAGGCTCCAGGGGAGGTTCTTATTACGGGTATCCTCCGATCGTCTTCCTGCCGGTGTTGTGCTCCTACCAGTATGGTTCTAATCATGAGTTCTCAAAGTATTTAATCTTTGTTCTTATGATACTCTTGGTTGATATAAGATTAATCTTATGGTGTTCTTGGATGATATTCGATTAATCGTATGATGTTCTTGGATGATTTTGAATTATAGACTGAAGTGTTCTTAGTTAAACATTAGAGAGAGTTTTTCAAAGATGTAAGGTTTGTATAAATTTTTTTAATGAATCTTCGTCTTTACAAGAGGCTCTTTTTATAGATAACCTCGGCTGATCAACTATTCATCTTTAATCAAAAGTCGTAAAGTAAATAGTCTTAGACAAAAGACTTTTCAAAAAGTCCTAAAGGCTACAGTGCCTTGTCTGCTACTTTCCGTAAAGTTGTTTGTCGTTTTCTTCATTCTTAAATCTGTGGCTATTCTGTCACATCTATTCTTGTCGTTATACGGCTAGTCATTCTGCTGTCGATTCGGTCATGACTTTCGGTAGAGTGTCGCTATCGAATGTCATTGTCTTGTCGGCTGCTTTCCTGTGTACTCCTTTCCAGCTGTCCGGCTGAATTTTGTTTGAAAATATTCCTTTGTTGTATCTGTTAATCATTTTTTGGGCCAGAAGGCCATAATCTGTTTTGGGCACTAAGGCCTCTTTTGTGTGGGCTTGCCGTAGTTGAAACTACGTTGGGCCATAATCTGGTTGGATCCATAGGATCTCTTTTTCTAGGTACCACGTAGTAAAACTACACGTTCCCTATAATAAAATCTTTTTTTGTTTTTAGGTACCACGTAAAATTACATGTTCCCTTTAATAAAATCATTTTGGGCCGTAAGGCTCATAATCAGTTTTTGGGTTGTAAGACCATAATCTTTTTGGGTCGTGAGACCATAATCTTTTTGGGTCGTGAGACCATAATCTTTTGGATCCATTGGACCTCTTTTTCTTGGGTTATGTACAAATGAATTCATACATTCTCTGTCATAATAATCGTTTGGGCTTTTTGTAGTATGAAAGACTACATCCAGCCATAATCTGCTTGGGCAGTTTAAACCACCTCTTTTATGGGTTATGCATAGATTTAATCCAAACATTCCCTGACCAGTATTCAATAGGGTTATGCAGAGTAAAACTTTACATTCCCTGCATCATAATCTTTTGGGCTTTACCGTAGTATAAAACACTACGTTGGGCCATATTCTGTTTGGGCCATAAGCCTCTTCTCAGATAATCTGTTTGGGCCATAAGCCTCTTTTTAGGTTTCAAGTAGATGAATCTACATGATTCCTGTGATAATCTTGGGGCTATGAAGCCATAATCTTTTTGGGCCATAAAGCCTCTTTTAAGTAGATAAATCTACATTTATACCTGCAAAAGATAGTCAGTTTTTCCCTCCTTAATCAAAAGGATCAGGATAAAATATTATCAATTTTCCCTCCTTATTCAAAAGGATCAGGATACAAATTCTCATTTTCCCCTCCTTACTCAAAAGGATCAGGATAAAAATTTATCATTTTTCTCTCCTTATTCAAAAGGATCAGGAAGCATGTTTCAGATTCTTTTTCTTTATTCATGTTAGTAGTGATCTGAGTAACTTCTTAATAGATAATCCACAACCTTAATGTTGGTATTCTTTTGGTCTAGTAAATATTTTATGTATTCGATAGTCCTGTAAATGCTAACCATTTTGTTCACTATTACTTGTCTGACTATTATATTACCATGGTCATCTAATAGTTCAAAGGGTTTCATCTCATCGTAATAGAGAAGTTCTTTCCAGGCTAGGCTCAGTTTATTCAAAAGGATATTCTTTTCTATTGTGTACTGTAGTTTGTCTCCATTTAGTCTTCTAATCTGGTTAAACGAAGGATGAGTTCTCATATTGCCTTTGCTGTTAGTCTTGGGATTCCTTCTTAGTACTGCATAAAATAACAGGGTTAATCATAAAACTGTTAATCCATATTCCATAGTCTTTGCTAGCCATCATTGTGATACCTGCTAAGAAAATCAGCTAAAATGTTCTTAGTTCCAGATATATTCTTCACAATAAAATCACAGCAATAGAAAAACGATTGCCATTTTCTTCTGTTATTCAGTTCTGGTAAAGGATCTATTTTGTTTGTGATAAAGGCCTTTACCTGAGTATTATATGTTCTAACAATAAACTTTACTGGTAGCAAATGATAGTGAAACCTTTTGATTCCAAATTTTACTGCCAATAATTCTTTTTCATTGATATGATAATTATTTTCGTTGGGTTTCCAGGTTCCACCCCCATATCCGCAGATTAGCTTATTTTCTTTATCAACATCATCTTTATCATATGCTATTAGGACTGCTCCCCATCCTATGTCGCTAGCATCTGTAAAGAGTTCTAGCTGGTCTTGATCTGTTGGTATTCTGTGTTTTGGTAATGATTTTACCTTTTCCTTAATCTGGTTGATTGCTTCGGTATGCTCTTTTTTCCATTAAAAGGTCACATCTTTTTTAATCAGATCTTGAAGTGTTTTTCTTAGTTATGGTAAGTCTTTTATATGGTCCGAGGCATAATTTATGACTCCTAAGAATTGTTGCACTTCTCTTTTATTCTCTAGCTTATCTTTAAAAATTTTAATCTTTGTTACAACATGTTCTTGTAACTGTATTCCGTCGCTATCTACGATGTATCCTAAAAATTCAATACTGTTTTTGAATATTTCGGAATTCTTTTCAGATAGCAGTATTCCGTGTTGCTTTATAGTCTTAATGAACCGTTCTATATGCTCAATGTGTTCTTCTAGATTATCACTATAGATCAGTATATCATCCACATATATTATGCAGAAGTCGGCCAATTTTCTCAATACCTGGTCCATCCTTCTCTGAAATATCTGTGGTGCATTTTTTAATCCCATGGGTAGTACGTTCCATTCATAGTGTCCTTAAGGCGCACTAAATGCTGTTAAAGCTTTCGATTCGTTGGTTAATTTTATCTGCCAGAATTCGCTTTTACAGTCGAACTTACTAAACCATTTTTTATTCCCTAATCTGTTGATGAGGTTCCTTTTATAAGGTAAAAAATAACCATCAAAAATAGTCTTTTTATTCAATTCTCTGTAATCAATTACCATCCTAGCTTTTCCTCGTTTTTGTTCATTATGTTTCCTTACCAAAAAGGCTGGGCTACTATGTGGGCTTTTACTTTCTCTGATAATCTTCATTTCTAACAATTCCTTAATCTGGATTTCAAATTCCTTTTGGTCTGTAGGGCTATATCTTATAGGTTTTGTCCTATGGTATCATTAGGATCCATTAACTTTATTTCTCCATAATTTTTTCTTTTTCCCAAAGTTGCATTGGGTTTTCTCCAAAGTTGCTTTTAGCTTATCAAGGTATTTTTCTTTTAATAAGTCTAAATTATTATTCCTTTCTACCTTTATAGCACATAATCTTAAGGTATTCACTGGTAATATTCTTTTTAGTATTATCCACTTATTACAAGGAGATTGTAGGCTAAAAGTGTTTTTATTTATCACTTGGGTTTTAAAGTAATCTAGGAAATTATTTCCTAATAGGACCTGTTGCTTCATGTTATTCAGTTGGTATATTATTGGTAATCAAGGCGCTTTTCCTAGTATAATTCTTACATTTTAGCGATAATGTCTAATTCCCTTGTTTGTTCATTAAATCCACGACACCTTTGCTCTATGTATTACGGATCTTTTTCATTTATGAGTTTCTAAAACATTTTTCTGGCTAGACATATATCTCGCTTCCACTGTCGATAAATATCTTTTGTTTTATCATTTTATTCGGCTTGTATTCTACATCGGCTTCTATATGGATTGCTACCATTATTTTTAAAAGCACTGATCTTCTTTTTCCCTTATAGGCTTAATATTTTCTCTTTCTAGTGGGTTTATTTTATTCATAACTACTTTCACTAGAATATTGGTTAATATAACTTATTCTTTCTGATTCTTCATCAGTTTCACTGATGTAAAAATCTTCATAATCATACCAATCATTATTCTTCTCTTTAATCAGTTTTAAACTCATTATAAACTGTTCGGTATTTATATACTTTATTCTTTTTTTCTTTAACTTCGGGCACTTGTTGGCGTAGTGTCCTTTCTCGTTACAATTCCAACATGTACACTCTTTTACTTTTTCATCTTTAGTTTTATTCGATTCTATAGGATTCAAATTTCTATTCCTCTTAAATTTTCTTTTATTACTAAATCTTTTCCTAGTTTCAGGATTATTCTTATATCTTTTAAATCTTTTTCTTTTATAAGATTTATAGTAATTTTTATTCTCTTTTCTATATTTGTAATCCTTTTCATATTTATTCCTATATTTTTTATGTCTTTTATGCTTTTTACGCTTTTCTTCTTTATCATCGCATCCAAATTTTAATCTTCTTTCTGTGAATCCACATATTTCTTTTAATCCTATTTTTTTTATCTTTTTTAATCTTTTGTTGTAATCGATATTCTTCGCATTTCCTCATCAGATATGCTCTTAAGACTCGTATTCTTTCCCCTAAAGTGTTCTCTTTAGGTTCTAGATGTACGTATTCTTTTGATATTTCAATATTATACGGTATAGGTAGATGATCATAATATAATTGTTGGTAAATTATTCCTTCTTCAGGTAAGAATCTAGCTTCATAAAAGAATTTACTAAAGCTAATCGTGTATTCTGGTAATTTATCAATTCTACAACATTTCATATTATTCAGGTTCATGATAATCTCAGTTTTTCTTTCTGCTAAAATATTTTCTCTGGCTACTAGCCATCTTTCACCTAAAAATTCTCTTTTTAGTAATAAGTCAAAAATCATTAACATAGACTTCCAGTCTGTTGCATGACTTAAAACTTCACTTCTTAGCTGGTATGCTATTGACTCTATCCAGTATGCTGCTTTTCCAATTATAGTCTTTGATATTAAATCATACATATAATCTAGGTTTTCGGCTTGCGTACTATTCATTAATGCAATATACATCCCTAAATTCCAATCCGTTATTCTTCTTCCTATTTCCTGTTCATCATAAACATTATCTAATTCTAGAAAATATCTATTATAGTTTACTCCTTGGGTCACTGATCCTATAAACTCTTTAAATTCAGCTTGCTGACCAATGGGTATATGATTTGGTAATCTAGTTGCTCTAGTTGTAATCACTTCTAGATTAGGGTCAACTAATTCTTCTTCAGAGTAGTCATTTGCATCTTCATTTATTATATTATCTGTTTCTATTCCAGTATTCACCTGTTCATAGTATTCATTTTCTATATCACTATCCGGCTCATCTTCTATTATAGCATTTACTCTTTTTTCTTTTCTTTACGCTTTTAATATCTGATCGTTTTCTCTTACTAATTCAGTATTCTCAGAGTTATTCTCAGAATTTTCTTCTTCTATAAATTCTACTCCCTGTAATTCTTGGTTAATTGATTTATCACCGTTACTCTGGTTATCTGAGTTCTCTTCAGATCTAGTCTTATCGCTAGTCTCATTTCTTTCACCTACTCTTATCTGTTTATCATTGCTACTCTATTTATCTGAGTGATCTTTACTCTTATCGCTTTCACTTAGACGTACTTTCTTTTTTCTTTTTAATCTTTTTAACTATTCTGTTAAAATTCGTACTTCTTCTTTAAGCTCTAAAACTTCTTGTTTTACCTTTTTTAATTCTTTTCTAGTTTCTTTTAATTCTACTTTTAATTCTTTTATCTGATCTTTCGCTTCTAAGTATTTTCTTTTATATTTTTTATATTTTTTATACCAATCTTCATTATCATTTAATCTTAACTTTAAATTCTCAATTTTTAATTCCTTTATCTGCTGATCTTGTTTATCTTTTATATCTAAGTATTTTTTCTTATAAGCTTTATATTTTTCATAATATTCTTCGTTTAATCCCTTTTTATCTAACAGTACTCTTTTTTCTTGCGGTAGTTCTTCTTTAATCGGTTTTGATCGCATAGGTTCGTATTTATATCTTTCTCTTTCTATAATCTCTTTTCCATGCTTTTTCAAAAACGTAATCGCACTAGGTTCCATTAGAATTTTCTTTCTTTATTCAGTATGACTAATCTGTCTAAGGTTTCTGTTGCACTACACTACTTGATAATCTTGGTTTTATTCTACTGATATCTACCATAATCGGTATTTTACTTCTTCTCTACTAATCTATGAGTATTTTTTCTGGCTTATGGGTAGTCGTTTTGGCTACGGTCTATTCTTTGCTTTTAGTCAGGGTTGTTTATTCGCTTTTTCCATCCGTTATCCATATCTATCCATATTTTACTAAATTTATCGCATTTTTGTTCCAGTTGGTCTATTTCTTTTTCTAATGTTATTTCTTTAGCGCTGTATTCTAAATATTTGAGCTGTGAATATATTTCTCCTGATAAGGCCGCTTTTATAGTTTTTAGCTTTTGTTTTTTCTTTATTATTTGTAACTGGATTTTCTGGGTCGCTTTCTCTTTAGGAGTATTTATCTTGTTATGAGTTATTTCTGATTTTATAATTTCTTCTTTTCCTTTATCCATATTTAAACATGTTGTATTCTTGCTGTTTTCATCCATAATATTCTATTTCTGATTTTAAGTCTAATTTTATTTCTGTTATCATTAAATCTAGTGCATTTATCTCTACATCTAGTTCTATTAATCTTTCATAAGCATAATTTTGTTCGTCCATGTTAGTCAAAATTTCTTCTAAGCTTATTTGTTTATCTTTTTCTGATAATCTAATTTCGAAGTTTTTAAATCTGTTTAACCAATTTTCTTTTAAATCAATTATCATTCTCTGCTGATTTCTGGTGATTTGCTATCTTCTACTTAATTCTGTAATTTTATTTTAAAGGAGATGAACTACAAACTCGGATTTATCATTTTATGCATCATTTTAATTTCATAAGTACCCATATTGGTATTCAAAATATTGCAATATGAATAAGTAGCTGACAAATGGATAAATCATGGCGAAGCAAGTGATAAGTGATTAACTAATTGTGATATTAAATTATATATCAAGTACTAATTATCTATGAAGTCTCTTAGATAGATGGAGTAAAATGACAACTCAGGACAGTTCTTGCTAGTTCAAGGAAAAGAAATACTAACAAGCTACCACGACTAGGGGTGAGTATTTGGTTCATGAAGTTGTCTTCAAGTTACATCTTTTGTCTTACTTTATATTCCTAGATTGTTATCCTATTCTAGGATATATATATATGATAATAATTTTCAATTCATTTTTATAGCATATTAGATCAATCTTTTAAAATTAGCTTATTATAAAAAGTGTTATTCTTAAATATACTTTTTTTTTAAATACTTTTAGTGAGAAGCAATTTATGTTTGGCTAATCAATTTAAAAAACTTTTAAGCATTAGTTAGTGTTTTACCAATTTAAAAATTGCTATCTCTTAACACATTGAGCCATTAGTTGTTGTTTGCATTGGTAACATCAGTAATATTAATATTAAAAGTACCCCACAAAGTTAAAGCTAGTGGGCATTCCAATAACACATGCTTAACAGTTTTTTGAGTGTTAGGGCAATTAAAACAACCTTCATCAGTAGTGATTTTAAGTCTATACAAATAAGCTTTGGTAGGCAGCCTTTCATGCCAACATTGCAAGAGGAAAAATTTAATCGTATTCAGTGTATTTAACCCCCAAATTCAGTGAATATCTATACTATTGTCCTCTTGAGGATTAATAATATTATACGTGGATGCGGAGTTAAATAATCCATTAGATGAAAATGTTAAGAGTCGCACATCAGATATGGAATGAGAACACGGACTCCTTATATAGACTTGGACAATCCTCATTTCACAATTTAGCTTTTGGGGTTGAGTTAGACACAAGATTTATTCTTTACATGGTATCAGAGCCAGACCCATTCCAAATCTTTATTCACCGATATTGAACCCCCAAATTATATTATCCACGTTCCAGTTAACAAGGTCTGGGTGTGCGGGGGAGTGTTAAGAGTCCCACATTGGATATGGAATGGGAACATGGACTCCTTATATGGACTTGGACAATCCTCACCTCACAATCTAGCGTTTGGGGTTGAGTTAGGCCCAAGATCCATTTTTTACATGGTATCAGAGCCAGATCCATTCCAATTCTTTGTTCACCGATATTGGGCCCCCAAATTATATTATCCACACTCCAATTAACAAGGACTGGGCGTGCGATAGAGTGTTAAGAGTCTCACATTGGATATGGAATGGGAACATGGACTCCTTATATGGACTTGGACAATCCACAACCTACAAGGTAGCTTTTGGGGTTGAGTTAGACCCAAACTCATTATATGGACTTGGACAATCCTCACCCTACAAGCTAGCTTTTGGGGTTGAGTTAGACCCAAGATCCATTCTTTACATGCTCAAACTGGAGTATCCGGAGAATGTCTAACTATTAGCATTCACAAAGATATCTTTAATCACATCCGACCAACTAATAGAGAATTTACTCCAGTTCCCCTCTCCCTGATTCTTGTAATACGAAATGTTTTGATTAACATCATTGTGGTTTAGGGGGGCATAAATTAAGCTCCTAAGATTATTGGGACTCCTAATCCAAGGATATCCCCAAATTTTAATATTATTTTCATCCCCAACTTCCCACTTTGATGCACTTAGAACAAACATTTCACCCCTTAAGGATATTGTTGGATATAATTGCAGTACGGGAAGTAAATAAATATTACAAGTGTTCGAAAGGATGAACAAACAACCAATATTCAGAACTGCCGCAAGCTTGTTGAGTTTTGAATCTTGATAACCTGATATCAAGAAACACTAAAGCTGGATTGTTACAACTGTGGCTGAGTCGAGAGATGACTCTTATGTCTTTAAGACAAAATTGCCGCATATATATCATTTTACGTTCTGGCCAATAGTCTCCCAAGATAAAATAATAACTCATTTAATGAGTAAATGAAACTTAAGTGTTACTTTGAAGAAATTAGTGTAATGAAATGATGCTGGAAAGTAGTAGGAAGATTTCTATTTTTTTGTTTGTGTGTACTCTCAACAATTGAGCCAAAGACTTCAATATATATTGCATGGAGGGACTTGTCAATCGCCTAACTAATTGTTATTAATGGTCATGTAATGACAATTAGTGAGGAGTAATTCAGCCAAATAAATGACTGAATTAATGTGCAACGTATTGGAGCTTTAGTGAGGAGTTATTCAGCCAAGTAATGACTGAACCAATGCAAAAAGCACAAGTTCTCTGTTCAATTTTATCATACCTGAAACTTCAGGGACCAAACTATAAATATAAAGTAATTTGGGTCCAAAAAGATAATATTAGAAGCCCAAAGCCCAAAGTCCGGACGGGCGGCGGCGGCGCGTGTGTGGACTTAGCCTCGAACCAAAGCACATATAGGTCCTCCCTACTTCAAACACATGGGTTACCCCTTGGGGTCCCAAACCCTTAGCCAATTTTGAGACTTATAAACAAAACAAATCTTCCTTCCCCCACCGATTAGGGAGAATTGGTCTATACCACATTTTCATGCTTCAAACACCTCACTTCGTGGACCAATATCTCTTTCATTTGTCAACGAAATTTGACGATCATTGGCCCTACGATCATCTACTCACTTAGTAGATTATGTCCGTGTGAAGAATCAAAGTCTCCAACATGCGGAACCCTAATGTTTAAGTCATTAAAGATGGGTGGACGCAACTCCCACCAAAGGCAAATTTCCAACAGATATTCCTCCAAATAAATGAACCACTCACAGTAGACAGTCTGATTATACTTATCAATTAAACATCTAGCCCATAAACTATTAGGGTTATTGAACATACCCCATGCAAGGTTTATAAGAAGAGATAAATTCTTGTGAGAAGCTCTTTTAATTCCTAAATCTCGAGGATTTTAAGGCTTGGCAATATTTGCCCAACTAAATAATGCAGTCTCTTCCTATCCTGAGTAGTGCCCCACACGAAATTTCTTGAAATCCTATCAATTTGAGAGAGAGTTTTTGACGGCAGAGAGAAGTATTACATAGAATATGCGGGGATGGCATTAAGAGTGGTATTAATAAGAGTTAACCTACGAGAGGAAGTGAGAAATTCAGTCTTCCAACTAGCTAATTTTTTTCCATATTATCGGTGATATAGCGTGTCGGTTTCCCTAGGTTTATGGTTATTAATAGAAAAATCTAGGTATTTACCAAAATTATCCGTTGAGCTAATACCAAAGGAAGAGGTAGCATATTATCGAAGACTCAAGACACTTCTGTGGTCACAGTGGCATGCGATGATATTTTTATAAATAATTGTAGTCCGAAATTGGGTCCCTATATATACCCACCTAGAGTTTTATGATTTGACACATTATTCCATACCTAGATTCTTATCATTCGAGCCACCTTTTGAATATTTCTTGTGTCCTTTTTACTATTCATCTCTAGTTTATTGTTCCAAAAAGATTCTTGATCCATTGTGGAAAGACAAAGCTATTGTTCATATTAAATTATTGTAAGCATATTTTTATGTTCATTATGTCTTGTTATATTTATTACTTTGCTATGCATTTATTACTTGACATGAGTGGCTATATTTAGGTTGGGGTTGTGATAAAATAGTGGAATGTGGTAGTTGGGGTAGATTATTAATAATAAAAAGGTGTATTAACGTGGGATTCATTTACCCATCACTCTTAAAGTCTAAGAGTTGGTTGCAAACATCTCTTTCTTGTCTATTGTCTCGAGTCAAACTTGAAAAAGGAGACTGCAGTCTAGGAAAGGGGTATGTTGATTAGGACTTGGGCTTGAAACCTCATTTAATAATTCCCAACTTTAATTAGAAGAGAATCAACTAAGGGTATTTAATGGGTGTTCATAAATATCACACTTTAGAGCTTGAGAAAGCCTAAAGTGAAATTAGGTGGGTCAATTGAGAAATTCCCACAGATAATCCATACTCACGCTTACTTTTCATTCTTTTGTGTATTACATTGAGTAATGTTTCGTAATCCAAGGTAGTTGGAAACTTAACATGATATTGTGGTTTAATACTATAACGAACAGTATTATTATCATGAATAATCTCTCTATCCCAAAATAAAGAAACCTTAATAGTTGAAGGAGGAGAGACCATTTTTAATGAACTTTGAAAAAAGATGACTTAAACTTATTAAATAGAAAAACAGATGGGTTGTCATAGTGTCATGTCAAATCAAGTACAAACGAGTAGAAGGATAATTGATTGTAAAACGCAATAATTTAGTACGTAATTAGACTAAAAGTGAACATTTAAAAATTGTGGGCTACTAGAGTTTTATATTAACTCCTATTGCGCCAAAATTTTGGCGCAAAAGATAATATTGTAACTTTTTTTTAAATGGGTATTTGTGTTTAAAATTCCACAAAGTAGGTCAATTAAGTTGGGGACTCTAACAATAATAAACAAATCAAGGAGGACGTACAATAGTAATGAATCAAAAGCCACACTTATTTATCACCGAATGGTGGAATACATGGAGTCTTTAATCATACACAATTCCAATTTATTTTCTTGGGGCTAACTAATTTACATACTTAAACACTCGATGGGAGTACTTTTTTCCCCTTTAAGTAACCCGGGGAGTAACCACAACAAAGTCCAACACATTGACAAAGAGACGAACTCGATCACATCTAATATCCAGTGTCACGGGAGAACCATTCTGTACACTTGGGACAGTAGTTAGTTTTGGATTTTCCTCCTGAATTATTTCTCTTGCAAGCTTAGCTGGCACACCAAGAAGCTCTGGCCATTGGTCCTTTGTCACTCCTATAATTTACATATAATTAGAAAGAATTAGAAATTAACAATACGCATAAATATATATGTAAGAGTAAAAAATCAAACCTGGGCAACCAGACTGAGACACATCGAGTTGAAAGACATCGACTTCCAAATCTCGAGCAGTCAGAGGTTGAAAGACTGTTCATAGAATAGATTTACATTAAGTTTTGTTTATTAATAATAGACATAAATGTGAATAAAAAAGTACCAAGTATAAAAATAAGGGAAATAGGACTAACGTGATGCAAGAAGCAAAAAAGCAACCACGAAATCTAACTTCTCCATAGTCTTTGGCTAATTTTTTTCTAATTGCTTTGAAGAATTGAAATTAAGCAAACCAAGTTGTTTTTTGATGTGTTTGATTTCATTAGGTTATAGAGGGGTATTTATAGGAGATTTTTCTAGCTCAATTGTGCATGAGTTACTTGTTTTTCTCGTGAGCATCCAGAGTCCACTAATATAATGTTGAAGATAAGCTTGATGAGTTGTCCATATTGTTAAGAGTCCCACATCAGATATGGAATGAGAACATGGACTGTTTATATGGACTTGGACAATCCTCACCCTACAAGCTAGTTTTTGGGGTTGAATTAGGCACAAGATCCATTCATTACATGATATCAGAGCCAGACCTATTTCAATTCTTTGTTCACCGATGTTGGGCCCCCAGATTATATTATCCATACTCCAGTTAACAATTGGGCGTGCGGGGGAGTGTTAAGAGTCTCACATCTAATATGGAATAGAAACATGGACTCCTTATATGAATTTAGACAATCCTCACCCTACAAGTGACTCACCGTTAGTAATTTTTTTGTAAGTTTTGTCTCAATTATTGTTCTTACAGTATGTACTAGACAAAAATATTGTACCGAAATTGATTGTTCTATGATTTCCATGTAGATCTGCGAAAAACAGCATCTTGGAAGTAATTAACTAGCCGATATCAAGACTTAATTATAAGGGTATGTGTTTGCCACAGTAGTCGTTTAAGGCATGCATGTCCAGTTAAGATTTGAGTTTTGCAGTATATCTTAAGGTTGGTTATTTCACAAGCAACTTTTTCAGCATATTGTTTTTTCTGTAAATAATTATAAAATCCATAAATCAAAAGTGATGGTAAACTGGATAAAATTTGCGTATATTTTACCTTTTTTTTTCAAATACCACTTACGAAATTATAGTAAGTATGTCGTTGTTGCAAATGTGACGACCGTAAAAAAATGTAATGCTCTACCCAAGATAAAATAGGTGACCTTTTTTTGTCCTATATTATGTGATATTTTGAGCATCTTGAAGTCATAATGATTTTTCTTTTCTCTTTATCTACATTTAATAACCTGAATTTAAAAAAAAATGATTTCATAATAGGATGAAGTGGGTCTCGGATCTTTAGATTTTTTAGGTGGGGGACTATTTTAATACTAAAGGACATTAGACACGTTTTTCTGCTTGCTTATTAAGTTTGAACCTCTGGTGTATATTAAAAGTTCAACAATATAATTGTCCTTTAGTATTAAAATAGTCCCCCACCTAAAAAAAATCTAAAGATCCCAGACCCACTTCAATGTGTGTGTGTGTGTATTTTAAAATATTGGCCCTAATTATCATGCAAACATTATAGTACAAGTTTTCATTTTCAATACATTATTATAGTACAAGTTCCGTTTTCTGGTGATTTGCTATCTTCTACTTAATTCTGTAATTTTATTTTAAAGGAGATGAACTACAAACTCGGATTTATCATTTTATGCATCATTTTAATTTCATAAGTACCCATATTGATATTCAAAATATTGCAATATGAATAAGTAGCTGACAAATGGATAAATCATGGCGAAGCAAGTGATAAGTGATTAACTAATTGTGATATTAAATTATATATCAAGTACTAATTATCTATGAAGTCTCTTAGATAGATGGAGTAAAATGACAACTCAGGACAGTTCTTGCTAGTTCAAGGAAAAGAAATACTAACAAGCTACCACGACTAGGGGTGAGTATTTGGTTCATGAAGTTGTCTTCAAGTTACATCTTTTGTCTTACTTTATATTCCTAGATTGTTATCCTATTCTAGGATATATATATATGATAATAATTTTCAATTCATTTTTATAGCATATTAGATCAATCTTTTAAAATTAGCTTATTTTAAAAAGTGTTATTCTTAAATATACTTTTTTTTAAAATACTTTTAGTGAGAAGCAATTTGTGTTTGGCTAATCAATTTAAAAAACTTTTAAGCATTAGTTAGTGTTTTACCAATTTAAAAATTGCTATCTCTTAACACATTGAGCCATTAGTTGTTGTTTGCATTGGTAACATCAGTAATATTAATATTAAAAGTACCCCACAAAGTTAAAGCTAGTGGGCATTCCAATAACACATGCTTAATGTTTTTTGAGTGTTAGGGCAATTAAAACGACCTTCATCATTAGTGATTTTAAGTCTATACAAATAAGCTTTGGTAGGCAACATTGCAAGAGGAAAAATTTAATCGTATTCAGTGTATTTAACCCCCAAATTCAGTGAATATCTATACTATTGTCCTCTTGAGGATTAATAATATTATACGTGGATGCGGAGTTAAATAACTCATTAGATGAAAATGTTAAGAGTCCCACATCAGATATGGAATGAGAACACAGACTCCTTATATAGACTTGGACAATCCTCATTTCACAATTTAGCTTTTGGGGTTGAGTTAGACACAAGATTTATTCTTTACATGGTATCAGAGCCAGACCCATTCCAAATCTTTATTCACCGATATTGAACCCCCAAATTATATATTATCCACGTTCCAGTTAACAAGGTCTGGGTGTGTGGGGGAGTGTTAAGAGTCCCACATTGGATATGGAATGGGAACATGGACTCCTTATATGGACTTGGACAATCCTCACCTCACAATCTAGCGTTTGGGGTTGAGTTAGGCCCAAGATCCATTCTTTACATGGTATCAGAGCCAGATCCATTCCAATTCTTTGTTCACCGATATTGGGCCCCCAAATTATATTATCCACACTCCAATTAACAAGGACTGGGCGTGCGATGGAGTGTTAAGAGTCTCACATTGGATATGGAATGAGAACATGAACTCCTTATATGGACTTGGACAATCCACAACCTACAAGCTAGCTTTTGGGGTTGAGTTAGACCCGAACTTATTATATGGACTTGGACAATCCTCACCATACAAGCTAGCTTTTGGGGTTGAGTTAGACCCAAGATCCATTCTTTACATGCTCAAACTGGAGTATCCGGAGAATGTCTAACTATTAGCATTCACAAAGATATCTTTAATCACATCCGACCAACTAATAGAGAATTTACTCCAGTTCCCCTCTCCCTGATTCCTGTAATACGAAATGTTTTGATTAACATCATTGTGGTTTAGGGGGGCATAAATTAAGCTCCTAAGATTATTGGGACTCCTAATCCAAGGATATCCCCAAATTTTAATATTGTTTCCATCCCCAACTTCCCACTTTGATGCACTTAGAACAAACATTTCACCCCTTAAGTATATTGTTGGATATAATTGCAGTACGGGAAGTAAATAAATATTACAAGTGTTCGAAAGGATGAACAAACAACCAATATTCAGAACTGCCGCAAGCTTGTTGAGTTTTGAATCTTGATAACCTGATATCAAGAAACACTAAAGCTGGATTGTTACAACTGTGGCTGAGTCGAGAGATGACTCTTATGTCTTTAAGAAAAGATTGCCGCATATATATCATTTTACATTCTGGCCAATAGTCTCCCAAGATAAAACAATAACTCATTTAATGAGTAAAGGAAACTTAAGTGTTACTTTGAAGAACTTAGTGTAATGAAATGATGCTGAAAAGTAGTAGGAAGATTTCTATTTTTTTGTTTGTGTGTAGTCTCAACAATTGAGCCAAAGACTTCAATATATATTGCATGGAGGGGACTTGTCAACTGCCCAACTAATTGTTGTTAATGGCCATGTAATGACAATTAGTGAGGAGTAATTCAGCCAAATAAATGACTGAATTAATGTGCAACGTATTGGAGATTTAGTGAGGAGTTATTCAGCCAAGTAATGACTGAACCAATGCAAAAAGCACAAGTTCTCTGTTCAATTTTATCATACCTGAAACTTCAGGGACCAAACTGTAAATATAAAGTAATTTGGGTCCAAAAAGATAATATTAGAAGCCCAAAGCCCAAAGTCCGGAAGGGGGGCGGCGGCGCGTGTGTGGTCTTAGCCTCGAACCAAAGCACATATATGTCCTCCCTACTTCAAACACATGGGTTACCCCTTGGGGTCCCAAACCCTTAGCCAATTTTGAGACTTATAAACTAAACAAATCTTCCTTCCCCCACCGATTAGGGAGAATTGGTCTATACCACATTTTCATGCTTCAAACACCTCACTTCGTGGACCAATATCTCTTTCATTTGTCAACGAAATTTGACGATCATTGGCCCTACGATCATCTACTCACTTAGTAGATTATGCCCGTGTGAAGAATCAAAGTCTCCAACATGCGGAACCCTAATGTTTAAGTCATTAAAGATGGGTGGACGCAACTCCCACCAAAGGCAAATTTCTAACAGATATTCCTCCAAATAAATGAACCACTCACAGTAGACAGTCTGATTATACTTATCAATTAAACATCTAGCCCATAAACTATTAGGGTTATTGAACATACCCCATGAAAGGTTTATAAGAAGAGATGAATTCTTGTGAGAAGCTCTTTTAATTCCTAAATCCCCAGGATTTTAAGGCTTGGTAATATTTGTCCAACTAAATAATGCAGTCTTTTCCTATCCTGAGTAGTGCCCCACACGAAATTTCTTGAAATCCTATCAATTTGAGAGAGAGTTTTTGACGGCAGAGAGAAGTATTGCATAGAGTATGCGGGGGTGGCATTAAGAGTGGCATTAATAAGAGTTAACCTACGAGAGGAAGTGAGAAATTCAGTCTTCCAACTAGCTAATTTTTCCCCATATTATTGGTGATATAGCGGTAATCGGTTTCCCTAGGTTTATGGTTATGAATAGAAAAATCTAGGTATTTACCAAAATTATCCGTTGAGCTAATACCAAAGGAAGAGGTAGCATATTATCGAAGACTCAAGATACTTCTGCGGTCACAGTGGCATGCGATGATATTTTTGTAAATAATTGTAGTCCGAAATTGGGTCCCTATATATACCCACCTAGAGTTTTATGATTTAACACATTATTCCATACCTAGATTCTTATCATTCGATCCACCTTTTGAATATTTCTTGTGTCCTTTTTACTATTCATCTCTAGTTTATTGTTCCAAAAAGATTCTTGATCCATTGTGTAAAGACAAAGCTAATGTTCATATTAAATTATTGGAAGCATATTTTTATGTTCATTATGGCTTATTATATTTATTACTTTGCTATGCATTTATTACTTGACATGAGTGGCTATATTTAGGTTGGGGTTGTGATAAAATAATGGAATGTGGTAGTTGGGGTAGATTATTAATAATAAAAAGGTGTATTAACGTGGAATTCATTTACCCATCACTCTTAAAGTCTAAGAGTTGGTTGCAAACATCTCTTTCTTGTCTATTGTCTCGAGTCAAACTTGAAAAAGGAGACTACAGTCTAGGAAAGGGATATGTTGATTAGGACTTGGGCTTGAAACCCCATTTAATAATTCCCAACTTTAATTAGAAGAGAATCAACTAAGGGTATTTAATGGGTGTTCATAAATATCACACTTTAGAGCTTGAGAAAGCCTAAAGTGAAATTAGGTGGGTCAATTGAGAAATTCCCACAAATAATCCATACTCACGCTTACTTTTCATTCTTTTGTGTATTGCATTGAGTAATGTTTCGTAATCCAAGGTAGTTGGAAACTTAACATGATATTGTGGTTTAATACTATAACGAACAGTATTATTATCCTGAATAATCTCTCTATCCCAAAATAAAGAAACCTTAATAGTTGAAGGAGGAGAGACCATTTTTAATGAACTTTGAAAAAAGATGACTTAAACTTATTAAATAGAAAAACAGATGGGTTGTCATAGTGTCATGTCAAATCAAGTACAAACGAGTAGATGGATAATTGATTGTAAAACGCAATAATTTAGTACGTAATTAGACTAAAAGTGAACATTTAAAAATTGTGGGCTACTAGAGGTTTATATTAACTCCTATTGCGCCAAAATTTCAAGAAAAGATAATATTGTAACTTTTTAAATGGGTATTTGTGTTTAAAATTCCACAAAGTAGGTCAATTAAGTTGGGGACTCTAACAATCATAAACAAATCAGGAGGACGTACAATAGTAATGAATCAAAAGCCACACTTATTTATCACCGAATGGTGGAATACATGGAGTCTTTAATCATACACAACTCCAATTTATTTTCTTGGGGCTAACTAATTTACATACTTAAACACTCGATGGGAGTACTTTTTTCCCCTTTAAGTAACCCGGGGAGTAACCACAACAAAGTCCAACACATTGACAAAGAGACGAACTCGATCACATCTAATATCCAGTGTCACGGGAGAACCATTCTGTACACTTGGGACAGTAGTTAGTTTTGGATTTTCCTCCTGAATTATTTCTCTTGCAAGCTTAGCTGGCACACCAAGAAGCTCTGGCCATTGGTCCTTTGTCACTCCTATAATTTACATATAATTAGAAATTAACAATACGCATAAATATATATGTAAGAGTAAAAAATCAAACCTGGGCAACCAAACTGAGACACATCGAGTTGAAAGACATCGACTTCCAAATCTCGAGCAGCCAGAGGTTGAAAGACTGTTCATAGAATAGATTTACATTAAGTTTTGTTTAATAATAATAGACATAAGTGTGAATAAAAAAGTACAAGTATAAAAATAAACGTGGGAATTTATGACAGAGGGAAATAGGACTAACGTGATGCAAGAAGCAAAAAAGCAACCACGAAATCTATCTTCTCCATAGTCTTTGGCTAAATTTTTTCTAATTGCTTTGAAGAATTGAAATTAAGCAAACCAAGTTGTTTTTTGATGTGTTTGATTTCATTAGGTTATTGAGGGGTATTTATAGGAGATTTTTTTTAGCTCAATTGTGGATGAGTTACTTGTTTTTCTCATGAGCATCCAGAGTCCACTAATATAATGTTGAAGATAAGCTGATGAGTTGTCCATATTGTTAAGAGTTCCACATCAGATATGGAATGGGAACATGGACTGCTTATATGGACTTGGACAATTCTCACCCTATAAGCTAGTTTTTGGGGTTGAGTTAGGCCCAAAATCCATTCTTTATAAGATATCATAGCCAGACCTATTTCAATTCTTTTTCACCGATGTTGGGCCCCAGATTATATTATCGATACTCCAGTTAACAATTGGGCGTGCGGGGGAGTGTTAAGAGATTCACATCGGATATGGAATGAAAACATGGATTCCTAATATGGATTTGAACAATCCTCACCCCACAAGTGACTCACCGTTAGTAATTTTTTTGTAAGTTTTGTGTCAATTATTGTTCTTACAGTACGTACTAGACAAAAATATTGTACCGAAATTGATTGTTCTATGATTTCCATGTAGATCTGCGAAAAACAGCATCTTGGAAGTAATTAACTAGCCGATATCAAGACTTAATTATAAGGGTATTCTTATGTTAATTTAAGTGTTTGCCGCAGTAGTCGTTTAAGGCATGCATGTCCAGTTAAGATTTGAGTTTTGCAGTATATCTTAAGGTTGGTTATTTCACAAGTAACTTTTTCAGCATATTGTTTTTTCTGTAGATAATTATAAAATCAATAAATCAAAAGTGACGGTAAACTGGGTAAAATCTGTGTATATTTTACCTTTTTTTTTTTCAAATACCACTTATGAAATTATAGTAAGTATGTCGTTGTTGCAAATGTGACGGCCGTAAAAACTGTAATGCTCTACCCAAGATAAAGTAGGTGACCTTTTTTTATCCTATATTATGTGATATTTTGAGAATCTTGAAGTCATAATTATTTTTCTTTTCTCTTTATCTACATTTAATAAGCTGAATTTTTAAAAAATGATTTCATAATAGGATGAAGTGGGTGTCGGATCTTTAGATTTTTTTAGTTGGGGGACTATTTTAATACTAAAGGACATTAGACACGTTTTTCTGCTTGCTTACGAAGTTTGGTTCTTCAACAATATAATTGTCCTTTAGTATTAAAATAGTCCCCCACCTAAAAAAAATCTAAAGATCCGAGACCCACTTCAATGTGTGTGTATGTGTTTTAAAATATTGGGCCCTAATGATCATGCAAACATTATAGTACAAGTTTTCATCAAATTCTGGGCGGATATTTTCATCGTCTAATAACCCCTAGAGGTCGGAATATAGACGGTAGTCTGTGTATACTTAGTCATTAATTCAGAGTTAATCAAACTTTTTTCAAAGTTAATCAAATAATAAGCATGTAATCGGGTAGGTATTCTTAAGTTCAATCTCATTTTTTATAATCAAGTCTATAACCCTTTATCAAACCTTCAAACATCAACAGTATAATCTATATCAACGTCGAAACAGTATAATCATAATCTAATATCAACGTCTAAGCAGCATAACAACAAGATAATATACTTATCGAAATCATAATTAAAAACACATGGTTTAAGCACATACATTTCAGCAGATAATCGGATCACCGAGTTAAAGTCCTCAACCCAACCCACGGAATTGCCACCCTATGTCCACCTGACTGCGGGTTTTACGCACGTCATAGGCTCCAGGGGAGGTTCTTATTACGGGTATCCTCCGATCGTCTTCCTGCCGGTGTTGTGCTCCTACCAGTATGGTTCTAATCATGAGTTCTCAAAGTATTTAATCTTTGTTCTTATGATACTCTTGGTTGATATAAGATTAATCTTATGGTGTTCTTGGATGATATTCGATTAATCGTATGATGTTCTTGGATGATTTTGGATTATAGACTGAAGTGTTCTTAGTTAAACATTAGAGAGAGTTTTTCAAAGATGTAAGGTTTGTATAAATTTTTTTAATGAATCTTCGTCTTTACAAGAGGCTCCTTTTATAGATAACCTCGGCTGATCAACTATTCATCTTTAATCAAAAGTCGTAAAGTAAATAGTCTTAGACAAAAAACTTTTCAAAAAGTCCTAAAGGCTACAGTGCCTTGTCTGCTACTTTCCGTAAAGTTGTTTGTCGTTTTCTTCATTCTTAAATCTGCGGCTATTCTGTCACATCTATTCTTGTCGTTATACGGCTAGTCATTCTGCTGTCGATTCGGTCATGACTTTCGGTAGAGTGTCGCTATCGAATGTCATTGTCTTGTCGGCTGCTTTCCTGTGTACTCCTTTCCAGCTGTCCGGCTGAATTTTGTTTGAAAATATTCCTTTGTTGTATCCGTTAATCATTTTTTGGGCCAGAAGGCCATAATCTGTTTTGGGCACTAAGGCCTCTTTTGTGTGGGCTTGCCGTAGTTGAAACTACGTTGGGCCATAATCTGGTTGGATCCATAGGATCTCTTTTTCTAGGTACCACGTAGTAAAACTACACGTTCCCTATAATAAAATATTTTTTTGTTTTTAGGTACCACGTAAAATTACATGTTCCCTTTAATAAAATCATTTTGGGCCGTAAGGCTCATAATCAGTTTTTGGGTTGTAAGACCATAATCTTTTTGGGTCGTGAGACCATAATCTTTTGGATCCATTGGACCTCTTTTTCTTGGGTTATGTACAAATGAATTCATACATTCCCTGTCATAATAATCGTTTGGGCTTTTTGTAGTATGAAAGACTACATCCAGCCATAATCTGCTTGGGCAGTTTAAACCACATCTTTTATGGGTTATGCATAGATTTAATCCAAACATTCTCTGACCAGTATTCAATAGGGTTATGCAGAGTAAAACTTTACATTCCCTGCATCATAATCTTTTGGGCTTTACCGTAGTATAAAACACTACGTTGGGCCATATTCTGTTTGGGCCATAAGCCTCTTCTCAGATAATCTGTTTGGGCCATAAGCCTCTTTTTAGGTTTCAAGTAGATGAATCTACATGATTCCTGTGATAATCTTGGGGCTATGAAGCCATAATCTTTTTGGGCCATAAAGCCTCTTTTAAGTAGATAAATCTACATTTGTACCTGCAAAAGATAGTCAGTTTTTCCCTCCTTAATCAAAAGGATCATGATAAAATATTATCATTTTTCCCTCCTTATTCAAAAGGATCAGGATACAAATTCTCATTTTCCCCTCCTTACTCAAAAGGATCAGGATAAAAATTTATCATTTTTCTCTCCTTATTCAAAAGGATCAGGAAGCATGTTTCAGATTCTTTTTCTTTATTCATGTTAGTAGTGATCTGAGTAACTTCTTAATAGATAATCCACAACCTTAATGTTGGTATTCTTTTGGTCTAGTAAATATTTTATGTATTCGATAGTCCTGTAAATGCTAACCATTTTGTTCACTATTACTTGTCTGACTATTATATTACCATGGTCATCTAATAGTTCAGAGGGTTTCATCTCATCATAATAGAGAAGTTCTTTCCAGGCTAGGCTCAGTTTATTCAAAAGGATATTCTTTTCTATTGTGTAATCGTAGTTTGTCTCCATTTAGTCTTCTAATCTGGTTAAACGAAGGATGAGTTCTCATATTGCCTTTGCTGTTAGTCTTGGGATTCCTTCTTAGTACTGCATAAAATAACAGGGTTAATCATAAAACTGTTAATCCATATTCCATAGTCTTTGCTAGCCATCATTGTGATACCTGCTAAGAAAATCAGCTAAAATGTTCTTAGTCCAGATATATTCTTCACAATAAAATCACAGCAATAGAAAAACGATTGCCATTTTCTTCTGTTATTCAGTTCTGGTAAAGGATCTATTTTGTTTGTGATAAAGGCCTTTACCTGAGTATTATATGTTCTAACAATAAACTTTACTGGTAGCAAATGATAGTGAAACCTTTTGATTCCAAATTTTACTGCCAATAATTCTTTTTCATTGATATGATAATTCTTTTCATTGGGTTTCCAGGTTCCACCCCCATATCCGCAGATTAGCTTATTTTCTTTATCAACATCATCTTTATCATATGCTATTAGGACTGCTCCCCATCCTATGTCGCTAGCATCTGTAAAGAGTTCTAGCTGGTCTTGATCTGTTGGTATTCTGTGTTTTGGTAATGATTTTACCTTTTCCTTAATCTGGTTGATTGCTTCGGTATGCTCTTTTTTCCATTAAAAGGTCACATCTTTTTTAATCAGATCTTGAAGTGTTTTTCTTAGTTATGGTAAGTCTTTTATATGGTCCGAGGCATAATTTATGACTCCTAAGAATTGTTGCACTTCTCTTTTATTCTCTAGCTTATCTTTAAAATTTTTAATCTTTGTTACAACATGTTCTTGTAACTGTATTCCGTCGCTATCTACGATGTATCCTAAAAATTCAATACTGTTTTTGAATATTTCGGAATTCTTTTCAGATAGCAGTATTCCGTGTTGCTTTATAGTCTTAATGAACCGTTCTATATGCTCAATGTGTTCTTCTAGATTATCACTATAGATCAGTATATCATCCACATATATTATGCAGAAGTCGGCCAATTTTCTCAATACCTGGTCCATCCTTCTCTGAAATATCTGTGGTGCATTTTTTAATCCCATGGGTAGTACGTTCTATTCATAGTGTCCTTAAGGCGCACTAAATGCTGTTAAAGCTTTCGATTCGTTGGTTAATTTTATCTGCCAGAATTCGCTTTTACAGTCGAACTTACTAAACCATTTTTTATTCCCTAATCTGTTGATGAGGTTCCTTTTATAAGGTAAAAAATAACCATCAAAAATAGTCTTTTTATTCAATTCTCTGTAATCAATTACCATCCTAGCTTTTCCTCATTTTTGTTCATTATGTTTCCTTACCAAAAAGGCTGGGCTACTATGTGGGCTTTTACTTTCTCTGATAATCTTCATTTCTAATAATTTCTTAATCTGGATTTCAAATTCCTTTTGGTCTGTAGGGCTATATCTTATAGGTTTTGTCCTCACAGTATCATTAGGATCCATTAACTTTATTTCTCCATAATTTTTTTCTTTTTCCCAAAGTTGCATTGGGTTTTCTCCAAAGTTGCTTTTTAGCTTATCAAGGTATTTTTCTTTTAATAAGTCTAAATTATTATTCCTTTCTACCTTTATAGCACATAATCTTAAGGTATTCACTGGTAATATTCTTTTTAGTATTATCCACTTATTACAAGGAGATTGTAGGCTAAAAGTGTTTTTATTTATCACTTGGGTTTTAAAGTAATCTAGGAAATTGTTTCCTAATAGGACCTGTTGCTTCATGTTATTCAGTTGGTATACTATTGGTAATCTGAAGGCAGTTTTTCCTAGTATAATTCTTACATTTTCGGCGATAATGTCTAATTCCCTTGTTTGTTCATTAAATCCTGACACATTTGCTCTATGTATTCTGGATCTTTTTCATTTATGAGTTTCTAAAACATTTTTCCTGGCTAGACATATATCTGCTCCACTGTCGATAAATATCTTTTGTTTTATCATTTTATTCGGCTTGTATTCTACATCGGCTTCTATATGGATTGCTACCATTATTTTTAAAAGCACTGATCTTCTTTTTCCCTTATAGGCTTAATCTTTTCTCTTTCTAGTGGGTTTATTTTATTCAGAACTACTTTCACTAGAATATTGGTTAATATAACTTATTCTTTCTGATTCTTCATCAGTTTCACTGATGTAAAAATCTTCATAATCATACCAATCATTATTCTTCTCTTTAATCAGTTTTAAACTCATTATAAACTGTTCGGTATTTATATACTTTATTCCTTTTTTCTTTAACTTCGGGCACTTGTTGGCGTAGTGTCCTTTCTCGTTACAATTCCAACATGTACACTCTTTTACTTTTTCATCTTTAGTTTTATTCGATTCTATAGGATTCAAATTTTTATTTCTCTTAAATTTTCTTTTATTACTAAATCTTTTCCTAGTTTCAGGATTATTCTTATATCTTTTAAATCTTTTTCTTTTATAAGATTTATAGTAATTTTTATTCTCTTTTCTATATTTGTAATCCTTTTCATATTTATTCCTATATTTTTTATGTCTTTTATGCTTTTTACGCTTTTCTTCTTTATCATCGCATCCAAATTTTAATCTTCTTTCTGTGAATCCACAGATTTCTCTTAATCCTATTTTCTTATCTTTTTTAATCTTTTGTTGTAATCGATATTCTTCGCATTTCCTCATCAGATATGCTCTTAAGACTCGTATTCTTTCCCCTAAAGTGTTCTCTTTAGGTTCTAACTGTACGTATTCTTTTGATATTTCAATATTATACGGTATAGGTAGAGATGATCATAATATAATTGTTGGTAAATTATTCCTTCTTCAGGTAAGAATCTAGCTTCATAAAAGAATTTACTAAAGCTAATCGTGTATTCTGATAATTTATCAATTCTACAACATTTCATATTATTCAGGTTCATGATAATCTCAGTTTTTCTTTCTGCTAAAACATTTTCTCTGGCTACTAGCCATCTTTCACCTAAAAATTCTCTTTTTAGTAATAAGTCAAAAATCATTAACATAGACTTCCAGTCTGTTGCATGACTTAAAATTTCACTTCTTAGCTGGTATGCTATTGACTCTATCCAGTATGCTGCTTTTCTAATTATAGTCTTTGATATTAAATCATACATATAATCTAGGTTTTCGGCTTGCGTACTATTCATTAATGCAATATACATCCCTAAATTCCAATCCGTTATTCTTCTTCCTATTTCCTGTTCATCATAAACATTATCTAATTCTAGAAAATATCTATTATAGTTTACTCCTTGGGTCACTGATCCTATAAACTCTTTAAATTCAGCTTGCTGGCCAATGGGTATATGATCTGGTAATCTAGTTGCTCTAGTTGTAATCACTTCTAGATTAGGGTCAACTAATTCTTCTTCAGAGTAGTCATTTGCATCTTCATTTATTATATTATCTGTTTCTATTCCAGTATTCACCTGTTCATAGTATTCATTTTCTATATCACTATCCGGCTCATATTCTATTATAGCATTTACTCTTTTTTCTTTTCTTTACGCTTTTAATATCTGATCGTTTTCTCTTACTAATTCAGTATTCTCAGAGTTATTCTCAGAATTTTCTTCTTCTATAAATTCTACTCCCTGTAATTCTTGGTTAATTGATTTATCACTGTTACTCTGGTTATCTGAGTTCTCTTCAGATCTAGTCTTATCGCTAGTCTCATTTCTTTCACCTACTCTTATCTGTTTATCATTGCTACTCTGTTTATCTGAGTGATCTTTACTCTTATCGCTTTCACTTAGACGTACTTTCTTTTTTCTTTTTAATCTTTTTAACTATTCTGTTAAAATTCGTACTTCTTCTTTAAGCTCTAAAACTTCTTGTTTTACCTCTTTTAATTCTTTTCTAGTTTCTTTTAATTCTACTTTTAATTCTTTTATCTGATCTTTCGCTTCTAAGTATTTTCTTTTATATTTTTTATATTTTTTATACCAATCTTCATTATCGTTTAATCTTAACTTTAAATTCTCAGTTTTTAATTCCTTTATCTGCTGATCTTGTTTATCTTTTATATCTAAGTATTTTTTCTTATAAGCTTTATATTTTTCATAATATTCTTCGTTTAATCCTTTTTTATCTAACGGTAATCTTTTTTCTTGCGGTAGTTCTTCTTTAATCGGTTTTGATCGCATAGGTTGGTATTTATATCTTTCTCTTTCTATAATCTCTTTTCCATGCTTTTTCAAAAACGTAATCGCACTAGGTTCCATTAGAATTTTCTTTCTTTATTCAGTATGACTAATCTGTCTAAGGTTTCTGTTGCACTACACTACTTGATAATCTTGGTTTTATTCTACTGATATCTACCATAATCGGTATTTTACTTCTTCTCTACTCATCTATGAGTATTTTTTCTGGTTTATGGGTAGTCGTTTTGGCTATGGTCTATTCTTTGCTTTTAGTCAGGGTTGTTTATTCGCTTTTTCCATCCGTTACCCATATCTATCCATATTTTACTAAATTTATCGCATTTTTGTTCCAGTTGGTCTATTTCTTTTTCTAATGTTATTTCTTTATCGCTGTATTCTAAATATTTGAGCTGTGAATATATTTCTCCTGATAAGGCCGCTTTTATAGTTTTTAGCTTTTGTTTTTTCTTTATTATTTGTAACTGGATTTTCTGGGTCACTTTCTCTTTTGGAGTATTTATCTTGTTATGAGTTATTTCTGATTTTATAATTTCTTCTTTTCCTTTATCCATATTTAAACAGGTTGTATTCTTGTTGTTTTCATCCATAATATTCTATTTCTGATTTTAAGTCTAATTTTATTTCTGTTATCATTAAATCTAGTGCATTTATCTCTACATCTAGTTCTATTAATCTTTCATAAGCATAATTTTGTTCGTCCATGTTAGTCAAAATTTCTTCTAAGCTTATTTGTTTATCTTTTTCTGATAATCTAATTTCGAAGTTTTTAAATCTGTTTAACCAATTTTCTTTTAAATCAATTATCATTCTCTGCTGATTTCTGGTGATTTGCTATCTTCTACTTAATTCTGTAATTTTATTTTAAAGGAGATGAACTACAAACTGGGATTTATCATTTTATGCATCATTTTAATTTCATAAGTACCCATATTGGTATTCAAAATATTGCAATATGAATAAGTAGCTGACAAATGGATAAATCATGGCGAAGCAAGTGATAAGTGATTAACTAATTGTGATATTAAATTATATATCAAGTACTAATTATCTATGAAGTCTCTTAGATAGATGGAGTAAAATGACAACTCAGGACAGTTCTTGCTAGTTCAAGGAAAAGAAATACTAACAAGCTACCACGACTAGGGGTGAGTATTTGGTTCATGAAGTTGTCTTCAAGTTACATCTTTTGTCTTACTTTATATTCCTAGATTGTTATCCTATTCTTGGATATATATATATATATATGATAATAATTTTCAATTCATTTTTATAGCATATTAGATCAATCTTTTAAAATTAGCTTATTTTAAAAAGTGTTATTCTTAAATATACTTTTTTTTAAAATACTTTTAGTGAGAAGCAATTTGTGTTTGGCTAATCAATTTAAAAAACTTTTAAGCATTAGTTAGTGTTTTACCAATTTAAAAATTGCTATCTCTTAACACATTGAGCCATTAGTTGTTGTTTGCATTGGTAACATCAGTAATATTAATATTAAAAGTACCCCACAAAGTTAAAGCTAGTGGGCATTCCAATAACACATGCTTATGCTTTTTGAGTGTTAGGGCAATTAAAACAACCTTCATCAGTAGTGATTTTAAGTCTATACAAATAAGCTTTGGTAGGCAGCCTTTCATGCCAACATTGCAAGAGGAAAAATTTAATCGTATTCAGTGTATTTAACCCCCAAATTCAGTGAATATCTATACTATTGTCCTCTTGAGGATTAATAATAATATACGTGGATGCGGAGTTAAATAACTCATTAGATGAAAATGTTAAGAGTCTCACATCAGATATGGAATGAGAACACGGACTCCTTATATAGACTTGGACAATCCTCATTTCACAATTTAGCTTTTGGGGTTGAGTTAGACACAAGATTTATTCTTTACATGGTATCAGAGCCAGACCCATTCCAAATCTTTATTCACCGATATTGAACCCCCAAATTATATTATCCACGTTCCAGTTAACAAGGTCTGGGTGTGCGGGGGAGTGTTAAGAGTCCCACATTGGATATGGAATGGGAACATGGACTCCTTATATGGACTTGGACAATCCTCACCTCACAATCTAGCGTTTGGGGTTGAGTTAGGCCCAAGATCCATTTTTTACATGGTATCAGAGCCAGATTCATTCCAATTCTTTGCTCACCGATATTGGGCCCCCAAATTATATTATCCACACTCCAATTAACAAGGACTGGGCGTGCGATGGAGTGTTAAGAGTCTCACATTGGATATGGAATGGGAACATGGACTCCTTATATGGACTTGGACAATCCACAACCTACAAGCTAGCTTTTGGGGTTGAGTTAGACCCAAACTCATTATATGGACTTGGACAATCCTCACCCTACAAGCTAGCTTTTGGGGTTGAGTTAGACCCAAGATCCATTCTTTACATGCTCAAACTGGAGTATCCGGAGAATGTCTAACTATTAGCATTCACAAAGATATCTTTAATTACATCCGACCAACTAATAGAGAATTTACTCCAGTTCCCCTCTCCCTGATTCCTGTAGTACAAAATGTTTTGATTAACATCATTATGGTTTAGGGGGGCATAAATTAAGCTCCTAAGATTACTGGGACTCCTAATCCAAGGATATCCCCAAATTTTAATATTATTTCCATCCCCAACTTCCCACTTTGATGCACTTAGAACAAACATTTCACCCCTTAAGGATATTGTTGGATATAATTGCAGTACGGAAAGTAAATAAATATTATAAATATTCAAAAGGATGAACAAACAACCAATATTCAGAACTGCCGCAAGCTTGTTGAGTTTTTTATCTTGATAACCTGATATCAATAAACACTAAAGCTGGATTGTTACAACTGTGGCTGAGTCGAGAGATGACTCTTATGTCTTTAAGACAAGATTGCCGCATATATATCATTTTACGTTCTGACCAATAGTCTCCCAAGATAAAACAATAACTCATTTAATGAGTAAAGGAAACTTAAGTGTTAGTTTGAAGAACTTAGTGTAATGAAATGATGCTGGAAAGTAGTAGAAAGATTTCTATTTTTTTGTTTGTGTGTAGTCTCAACAATTGAGCCAAAGACTTCAATATATATTGCATGGAGGGGACTTGTCAACTGCCCAACTAATTGTTGTTAATGGCCATGTAATGACAATTAGTGAGGAGTAATTCAGCCAAATAAATGACTGAATTAATGTGCAACGTATTGGAGCTTTAGTGAGGAGTTATTCAGCCAAGTAATGACTGAACCAATGCATAAAGCACAAATTCTGTGTTCAATTTTATCATACCTGAAACTTCAGGGACGAAACTATAAATATAAAGTAATTTGGGTCCAAAAAGATAATATTAGAAGCCCAAAGCCCAAAGTTCAGACGGGCGGCGGCGGCGCATTTGTGGACTTAGCCTCGAACCAAAGCACATATAGGTCCTCCCTACTTCAAACACATGGGTTACCCCTTGGGGTCCCAAACCCTTAGCCAATTTTGAGACTTATAAACTAAACAAATCTTCCTTCCCCCACCGATTAGGGAGAATTGGTCTATACCACATTTTCATGCTTCAAACACCTCACTTCGTGGAAGAATATCTCTTTCATTTGTCAACGAAATTTGACGATCATTGGCCCTACGATCATCTACTCACTTAGTAGATTATGCCCGTGTGAAGAATCAAAGTCTCCAACATGCGGAACCCTAATGTTTAAGTCATTAAAGATGGGTGGACGCAACTCCCACCAAAGGCAAATTTCCAACAGATATTCCTCCAAATAAATGAACCACTCACAAGAGATACCTGATTATACTTATCAATTAAACATCTAGCCCATAAACTATTAGGGTTATTGAACATACCCCATGAAAGGTTTATAAGAAGAGATAAATTCTTGTGAGAAGCTCTTTTAATTCCTAAATCCCCAGGATTTTAAGGCTTGGCAATATTTGTCCAACTAAATAATGCAGTCTCTTCCTATCCTGAGTAGTGCCCCACACGAAATTTCTTGAAATCCTAACAATTTGAGAGAGAGTTTTTGACGGCAGAGAGAAGTATTGCATAGAGTATGCGGGGATGGCATTAAGAGTGGCATTAATAAGAGTTAACCTACGAGAGGAAGTGAGAAATTCAGTCTTCCAACTAGCTAATTGTTTTCCATATTATCGGTGATATAGCGGTAATCGGTTTCCCTAGGTTTATGGTTATGAATAGAAAAATTTAGGTATTTACCAAAATTATCCGTTGAGCTAATACCAAAGGAAGAGGTAGCATATTATCGAAGACTCAAGACACTTCTACGGTCACAGTGGCATGCGATGATATTTTTGTAAATAATTGTAGTCCGAAATTGGGTCCCTATATATACCCACCTAGAGTTTTATGATTTGACACATTATTCCATACCTAGATTCTTATCATTCGAGCCACCTTTTGAATATTTCTTGTGTCCTTTTTACTATTCATCTCTAGTTTATTGTTCCAAAAAGATTCTTAATCCATTGTGTAAAGACAAAGCTATTGTTCATATTAAATTATTGTAAACATATTTTTATATTCATTATGTCTTGTTATATTTATTACTTTGCTATGCATTTATTACTTGAGAGTGGCTATACTTAGGTTGGGGTTGTGATAAAATAGTGGAATGTGGTAGTTGGGGTAGATTATTAATAATAAAAAGGTGTATTAACGTGGGATTCATTTATCCATCACTCTTAAAGTTTAAGAGTTGGTTGCAAACATCTCTTTCTTGTCTATTGTCTCGAGTCAAACTTGAAAAAGGAGACTGCAGTCTAGGAAAGGGGTATGTTGATTAGGACTTGGGCTTGAAACCTCATTTAATAATTCCCAACTTTAATTAGAAGAGAATCAACTAAGGGTATTTAATGGGTGTTCATAAATATCACACTTTAGAGCTTGAGAAAGCCTAAAGTGAAATTAGGTGGGTCAATTGAGAAATTCCCACAGATAATCCATACTCACGCTTACTTTTCATTCTTTTGTGTATTGCATTGAGTAATGTTTCGTAATCCAAGGTAGTTGGAAACTTAACATGATATTGTGGTTTAATACTATAACGAACAGTATTATTATCATGAATAATCTCTCTATCCCAAAATAAAGAAACCTTAATAGTTGAAGGAGGAGAGACCATTTTTAATGAACTTTGAAAAAAGATGACTTAAACTTATTAAATAGAAAAACAGATGGGTTGTCATAGTGTCATGTCAAATCAAGTACAAATGAATAGATGAATAATTGATTGTAAAAGAAAACAATTTAGTACGTAATTGGACTAAAAGTGAACATTTAAAAAACGTGGGCTACTAGAGTTTTATATTAACTCCTATTGCGCAGAAATTTTCAGCGCAAAAGATAGTGTTGTAACTTTTTTTTAAATGGATCTTTGTGTTTAAAATTCCACAAAGTAGGTCAATTAAGTTGGGGACTCTAACAATCATAAACAAATCAGGGAGGACGTACAATAGTAATGAATTAAAAGCCACACTTATTTATCACTTTCTCTATATATATATATTGTTGGACTTTTAATACAAACCAAAGGTTCAAACTTGATAAGCAAGCAGAAAAACGTGTCTAATGTCCTTAAATATTAAAATAGTCCCCCACCTAAAAAAAATCTAAAGATCCGAGAAAAGAAAAATAATTATGACTTCAAGATGCTCAGAATATCACATAATATAGGACAAAAAAGGTCACCTACTTTATCTTGGGTAAAGCATTACATTTTTTACGTCGTCACATTTACAACAACATACTTACTATAATTTCATAAGTGGATTCTGAAAATGAAAGAATGAGATGTACGTAGATTTTTGTGAGAATCTCTTTTAATTTTGAAAATGAAAATGAAAATGCAAGGTTTATAAGAAGAGATAAATTCTTGTGAGAAGCTCTTTTAATTCCTTAATTCCCAGGATTTTAAGGCTTGGTACTATTTGTCCAACTAAATAATGCAGTCTCTTCCTATCCTGAGTAGTGCCCCACATGAAATTTCTTGAAATCCTATCAATTTGAGAGAGAGTTTTGACGGCAGAGAGAAGTATTGCATAGAGTATGTGGGGATGGCATTAAGAGTGGCATTAATAAGAGTTAACCTACGAGAGGAAGTGAGAAATTCAATCTTCCAACTAGCTAATTTTTTTCCATATTATCGGTGATATAGCGGTAATCAGTTTCCCTAGATTTATGGTTATTAATAGAAAAATCTAGGTATTTACCAAAATTATCCGTTGAGCTAATACCAAAGGAAGAGGTAGCATATTATCGAAGACTCAAGACACTTCTGCGGTCACAGTGGCATTCGATGATATTTTAGTAAATAAGTGTAGTCCGAAATTGGGTCCCTATATATACCCACGTAGAGTTTTATGATTTGACACATTATTCCATACCTAGATTCTTATCATTCGAGCCACCTTTTGAATATTTCTTGTGTCCTTTTTACTATTCATCTCTAGTTTATTATTCCAAAAGATTCATGATCCATTGTGTAAAGACAAAGCTATTGTTCATATTAAATTATTGTAAGCATACTTTTATGTTCATTATGTCTTGTTATATTTATTACTTTGCTATGCATTTATTACTTGACAGGAGTGGCTATATTTAGGTTGGGGTTGTGATAAAATAATGGAATGTGGTAGTTGGGGTAGATTATTAATAATAAAAAGGTGTATTAACGTGGGATTCATTTACCCATCACTCTTAAAGTTTAAGAGTTGGTTGCAAACATCTCTTTCTTGTCTATTGTCTCGAGTCAAACTTGAAAAAGGAGACTGCAGTCTAGGAAAGGGGTATGTTGATTAGGACTTGGGCTTGAAACCTCATTTAATAATTCCCAACTTTAATTAGAAGAGAATCAACTAAGGGTATTTAATGGGTGTTCATAAATATCACATTTTAGAGCTTGAGAAAGCCTAAAGTGAAATTAGGTGGGTCAATTGAGAAATCCCCACAGATAATCCATACTCACGCTTACTTTACATTCTATTGTGTATTGCATTGAGTAATGTTTCGTAACCAAGGTAGTTGGAAACTTAACATGATATTGTGGTTTAATACTATAACGAACAATATTATTATCATGAATAATCTCTCTATCCCAAAATAAAGAAACCTTAATAGTTGAAGGAGGAGAGACCATTTTTTAATGAACTTTGAAAAAAGATGACTTAAACTTATTAAATAGAAAAACAGATGGGTTGTCATAGTGTCATGTCAAATCAAGTACAAATGAGTAGATGAATAATTGATTGTAAAAGAAAATAATTTAGTACGTAATTGGACTAAAAGTGAACATTTAAAAAACGTGGGCTACGAGTTTTATATTAACTCCTATTGCGCAGAAATTTTCGGCGCAAAAGATAGTGTTGTAACTTTTTTTTTAAATGGGTCTTTGTGTTTAAAATTCCACAAAGTAGGTCAATTAAGTTGGGGACTCTAACAATCATAAAAAATCAGGGAGGACGTACAATAGTAATGAATTAAAAGCCACACTTATTTATCACTTTCTCTATATATATATATTGTTGGACTTTTAATACAAACCAAAGGTTCAAACTTGATAAGCAAGCAGAAAAACGTGTCTAATGTCCTTAAATATTAAAATAGTCCCCCACCTAAAAAAAATCTAAAGATCCGAGAAAAGAAAAATAATTATGACTTCAAGATGCTCAGAATATCACATAATATAGGACAAAAAAGGTCACCTACTTTATCTTGGGTAAAGCATTACATTTTTTACGTCGTCACATTTACAACAACATACTTACTATAATTTCATAAGTGGATTCTGAAAATGAAAGAGTGAGATGTACGTAGATTTTTGTGAGAATCTCTTTTAATTTTGAAAATGAAAATGAAAATGCAAGGTTTATAAGAAGAGATAAATTCTTGTGAGAAGCTCTTTTAATTCCTTAATTCCCAGGATTTTAAGGCTTGGTACTATTTGTCCAACTAAATAATGCAGTCTCTTCCTATCCTGAGTAGTGCCCCACATGAAATTTCTTGAAATCCTATCAATTTGAGAGAGAGTTTTGACGGCAGAGAGAAGTATTGCATAGAGTATGTGGGGATGGCATTAAGAGTGGCATTAATAAGAGTTAACCTACGAGAGGAAGTGAGAAATTCAATCTTCCAACTAGCTAATTTTTTTCCATATTATCGGTGATATAGCGGTAATCAGTTTCCCTAGATTTATGGTTATTAATAGAAAAATCTAGGTATTTACCAAAATTATCCGTTGAGCTAATACCAAAGGAAGAGGTAGCATATTATCGAAGACTCAAGACACTTCTGCGGTCACAGTGGCATTCGATGATATTTTAGTAAATAAGTGTAGTCCGAAATTGGGTCCCTATATATACCCACGTAGAGTTTTATGATTTGACACATTATTCCATACCTAGATTCTTATCATTCGAGCCACCTTTTGAATATTTCTTGTGTCCTTTTTACTATTCATCTCTAGTTTATTATTCCAAAAGATTCATGATCCATTGTGTAAAGACAAAGCTATTGTTCATATTAAATTATTGTAAGCATACTTTTATGTTCATTATGTCTTGTTATATTTATTACTTTGCTATGCATTTATTACTTGACAGGAGTGGCTATATTTAGGTTGGGGTTGTGATAAAATAATGGAATGTGGTAGTTGGGGTAGATTATTAATAATAAAAAGGTGTATTAACGTGGGATTCATTTACCCATCACTCTTAAAGTTTAAGAGTTGGTTGCAAACATCTCTTTCTTGTCTATTGTCTCGAGTCAAACTTGAAAAAGGAGACTGCAGTCTAGGAAAGGGGTATGTTGATTAGGACTTGGGCTTGAAACCTCATTTAATAATTCCCAACTTTAATTAGAAGAGAATCAACTAAGGGTATTTAATGGGTGTTCATAAATATCACATTTTAGAGCTTGAGAAAGCCTAAAGTGAAATTAGGTGGGTCAATTGAGAAATCCCCACAGATAATCCATACTCACGCTTACTTTACATTCTATTGTGTATTGCATTGAGTAATGTTTCGTAATCCAAGGTAGTTGGAAACTTAACATGATATTGTGGTTTAATACTATAACGAACAATATTATTATCATGAATAATCTCTCTATCCCAAAATAAAGAAACCTTAATAGTTGAAGGAGGAGAGACCATTTTTTAATGAACTTTGAAAAAAGATGACTTAAACTTATTAAATAGAAAAACAGATGGGTTGTCATAGTGTCATGTCAAATCAAGTACAAATGAGTAGATGAATAATTGATTGTAAAAGAAAATAATTTAGTACGTAATTGGACTAAAAGTGAACATTTAAAAAACGTGGGCTACGAGTTTTATATTAACTCCTATTGCGCAGAAATTTTCGGCGCAAAAGATAGTGTTGTAACTTTTTTTTTAAATGGGTCTTTGTGTTTAAAATTCCACAAAGTAGGTCAATTAAGTTGGGGACTCTAACAATCATAAAAAATCAGGGAGGACGTACAATAGTAATGAATTAAAAGCCACACTTATTTATCACTTTCTCTATATATATATATTGTTGGACTTTTAATACAAACCAAAGGTTCAAACTTGATAAGCAAGCAGAAAAACGTGTCTAATGTCCTTAAATATTAAAATAGTCCCCCACCTAAAAAAAATCTAAAGATCCGAGAAAAGAAAAATAATTATGACTTCAAGATGCTCAGAATATCACATAATAGGACAAAAAAGGTCACCTACTTTATCTTGGGTAAAGCATTACATTTTTTACGTCGTCACATTTACAACAACATACTTACTATAATTTCATAAGTGGATTCTGAAAATGAAAGAGTGAGATGTACGTAGATTTTTGTGAGAATCTCTTTTAATTTTGAAAATGAAAATGAAAATGCAAGGTTTATAAGAAGAGATAAATTCTTGTGAGAAGCTCTTTTAATTCCTTAATTCCCAGGATTTTAAGGCTTGGTACTATTTGTCCAACTAAATAATGCAGTCTCTTCCTATCCTGAGTAGTGCCCCACATGAAATTTCTTGAAATCCTATCAATTTGAGAGAGAGTTTTGACGGCAGAGAGAAGTATTGCATAGAGTATGTGGGGATGGCATTAAGAGTGGCATTAATAAGAGTTAACCTACGAGAGGAAGTGAGAAATTCAATCTTCCAACTAGCTAATTTTTTTCCATATTATCGGTGATATAGCGGTAATCAGTTTCCCTAGATTTTTGGTTATTAATAGAAAAATCTAGGTATTTACCAAAATTATCCGTTGAGCTAATACCAAAGGAAGAGGTAGCATATTATCGAAGACTCAAGACACTTCTGCGGTCACAGTGGCATTCGATGATATTTTAGTAAATAAGTATAGTCCGAAATTGGGTCCCTATATATACCCACGTAGAGTTTTATGATTTGACACATTATTCCATACCTAGATTCTTATCATTCGAGCCACCTTTTGAATATTTCTTGTGTCCTTTTTACTATTCATCTCTAGTTTATTATTCCAAAAAGATTCATGATCCATTGTGTAAAGACAAAGCTATTGTTCATATTAAATTATTGTAAGCATATTTTTATGTTCATTATGTCTTGTTATATTTATTACTTTGCTATGCATTTATTACTTGACATGAGTGGCTATATTTAGGTTGGGGTTGTGATAAAATAGTGGAATGTGGTAGTTGGGGTCGATTATTAATAATAAAAAAGGTGTATTAATGTGGGATTCAATTACCCATCACTCTTAAAGTCTAAGAGTTGATTGCAAACATCTCTTTCTTGTCTATTGTCTCGAGTTGATGTTGAAAAATGAGACTAGAGTCTAGGAAAGGGGTATGTTGATTAGGACTTGGGCTTGAAACCTCATTTAATAATTTCCAACTTTAATTAGAAGAGAATCAACTAAGGGTATTTAATGGGTGTTCATAAATATCACACTTTAGAGCTTGAGAAAGCCTAAAGTGAAATTAGGTGGGTCAATTGAGAAATCCCCACAGATAATCCATACTCACGCTTACTTTACATTCTATTGTGTATTGCATTGAGTAATGTTTCGTAATCCAAGGTAGTTGGAAACTTAACATGATATTGTGGTTTAATACTATAACGAACAATATTATTATCATGAATAATCTCTCTATCCCAAAATAAAGAAACCTTAATAGTTGAAGGAGGAGAGACCATTTTTAATGAACTTTGAAAAAAGATGACTTAAACTTATTAAATAGAAAAACAGATGGGTTGTCATAGTGTCATGTCAAATCAAGTACAAATGAGTAGATGAATAATTGATTGTAAAACGCAATAATTTAGTACGTAATTGGACTAAAAGTGAACATTTAAAAAACGTGGTCTACTAGAGTTTTATATTAACTCCTATTGCGCAGAAATTTTTGACGCAAAAGATAGTGTTGTAACTTTTTTTTTAAATGGGTCTTTGTGTTTAAAATTCCACAAAGTAGGTCAATTAAGTTGGGGACTCTAACAATCATAAACAAATCAGGGAGGACGTACAATAGTAATGAATTAAAAGCCACACTTATTTATCACCGAATGGTGGAATACATGGAGACTTTAATCATACACAACTCCAATTTATGGGAGTACTTTTTCTCCCTTTAAGTAACCCGGGGAGTGTCCACAACAATGTCCAACACATTGACAAAGAGACGAACTCGATCACATCTAAAATCCCGTGTCACGGGAGAACCATTCAGTACACTTGGAACATTAGTTAGTTTTGGATTTTCCTCCTGAATTGTTTCTCTTGCAAGCTTAGCTGGCACACCAAGAAGCTCTGGCCATTGGTCCTTTGTCACTCCTATAATTTACATATAATTAGAAAGAATTAGAAATTAACAATACGCATAAATATATATGTAAGAGTAAAAAATCAAACCTGGGCAACCAGACCGAGACACATCGAGTTGAAAGACATCGACTTCCAAATCTCGAGCAGCCAGAGGTTGAAAGACTGTTCATAGAATAGATTTACATTAAGTTTTGTTTAATAATAATAGACATAAATGTGAATAAAAAAGTACATGTATAAAAATGACAGAGGGAAAAAGTCTAACGTGATGCAAGAAGCAAAAAAGCAACCACGAAATCTAACTTCTCCATAGTCTTTGGCTAAATTTTTTCTAATTGCTTTGAAGAAATGAAATTAAGCAAACCAAGTTGTTTTTTGATGTGTTTGATTTCATTAGGTTATAGAGGGGTATTTATAGGAGATTTTTCTAGCTCAATTGTGCATGAGTTACTTGTTTTTCTCATGAGCATCCAGAGTCCACTAAATAAATGTTGAAGATAAGCTTGATGAGTTGTCCATATTATTAAGAGTCTCACATCAGATATGGAATGGGAACATGGACTTCTTATATGAAGTTGGACAATCCTCACCTTACAAGCTAGCTTTTGAGTTTGAGTTAGACCCAAAATTCATTCTTTACATATTCAAACTGGAGTATCGGGAGAATGTCTAACTATTAGCATTCACAAAGATATCTTTAATTTCATCCGACCAACTAATAGAGAATTTACTCCGGTTCCCCTCTCCCTGATTCCTGTAATATGAAATGTTTTGATTAATATCATTGTGGTGTAGGGGGAATAAATTAAGCTCCTAAGATTACTGGGACCCCTAATCCAAGGATAGCATTTTAATATTCTTTCCATCCCCAACTTCCCACTTGATGCACTTAGAACAAACATTTCACCCCTTAAGGATATTCCTCCAAATAAATGAACCACTCACAGTAGAGAGTCTATGATTATACTTATCAATTAAACATCTAGCCCATAAACTATTAGGGTTATTGAACATACCCCATGCAAGGTTTATAAGAAGAGATAAATTCTTGTGAGAAGCTCTTTTAATTCCTAAATCCCCATGATTTTAAGGCTTGGTAATATTTGTCCAACTAAATAATGCAGTCTCTTCATATCCTTAGTAGTGCCCCACATGAAATTTCTTGAAATCCTATCAATTTGGGAGAGAGTTTTTGACGGCAGAGAGAAGTATTACATAGAGTATGTGGGGATGGCATTAAGAGTGACATTAATAAGAGTTAACCTACGAGAGGAAGTGAGAAATTCAGTCTTCCAACAAGCTAATTTTTTTCCATATTATCGGTGATATAGTGGAAATCAATTTCCTTAGGTTTATGGTTATGAATAGAAAAATCTAGGTATTTACCAAAATTATCGGTTGAGCTAATGCCAATGGAAGAGGTAGCATATTGTTTAAAATCATTGGAGCAATTCTGGGAAAAGATAATTTTTGACCTAGTTTTATTAATAGATTGCCCCGACAAAGTAGATGAGGAAATGCAACTCATGATAAGTTTGATCATTCTTGGAGGGAAGTTGAAATGTTGGAGGACACTGTTAAATAGAGCAATATACATATGATATACACTGAATATACAGGAGTGTATATCACATGTATATTGCTAGAATAAAAGCAACAAAGAAGTAGCCCAAAGAAATTTCAAAGAAGAAGCAGCCCAAAGACAAAGAATACAAATACAGCCTCAAGATCAGCTGGCTCTAACTGGGCCTCTCGTCCAGCCCACTGCACATAGTTAGGGCAGAAAATCAGTTACAAATATTGTATATTAAGAAAAGTATATTGTGTGTATATTGTAGGATATTTATTACCATAAATTAGTGTTATACACTTACCATAATTCTATAGTTAGAATTATGGTAGAACAAGGTTTTAGGAATAGATTAGGAATAGGATTCTCCTATTTTAACTTGTATATATATCTATTCAATCAATGAAAATAATCAAGGGGATTATTTCTTTCATGGTATCAAGAGACTAGGTCTAAACAAAAGTTTTCTTCTCTCAAACTTTTGCCTCCTCTATTGGCCGAGAACCCCTCCCCTCGGTTTTTCTCTCCAAATATCTCGCCTTCCGCTCTCAAAACCTCTCTTAAATTTATCCTCCTTCATTGTTCTTTCAAATATGTCTAAGAACAATTTTCACCCCGCCTCACGGTTTCCAATATCAAGCTCAGCGTCCCAATTGTCCTTGAGATGGAAAACGCTCAATATGCATTGTGGGCTGAGTTATTTAAAATTCACGCTATCTCTTACCAAGTTCTTCATCACATAATTCCTCCCGCTAGACCCCTTCCCGTGGAGGATAATGAGGTATGGATTACACTTGATGCTACCGTTCTTCGGTGGATATACGCCACTATTTCGTGGACCTTCTACAGACGATTATGGAGCCCGATACCACGGCTATGGCTGCATGGAATAGATTGCGTGACATATTCCAAGACAACCAACATTCCCGTATCGTCACACTCGGCAGAATTCTCTCTCGCTCGAATGGACGTATTTTCAACGTTCGCATATTGCAAGAAACTAAAGGAATTGGCGGATCAACTCCGTAACGTTGGCGCACCAAGAACAAATAATCGCCTAGTTCTACAGATTGGTTGCGGTCTTTCTGAGGCCTATAATGGTGTTGGCACTCTCCTTCGCCAAAGCAACCCTCTTCCCGACTTCCATCAAGCCCGCTCCATGCTTACGTTAGAAGAAGCCGGTTTGGCTAAAAAGGCGGCTACCGAGCAAGTCCAGTTGTCATGATGGCGTCCTCTCCTAATCCGTCAGTTTTTGTTAATAATTCAGGCCAAAACCATAATAATGGTGGCGGCAAGAATAATCGTAAGAATAATAACAAAAACCGCGAGGGCAAACGGTGGTAATGGTGGAGGTTCGGTAGTCGGCAAAACCTCGGTGGGGCCCATCCGATGACGATGGCCCACCACCCCATGGGCCCAGCGGTGGGGCCCATGGCGATGGAGCGATGGCGATGGGCCGTGGGCGGCGGCCATACCGGCGGCGGCGAGAAATTCCGGCCGTGGTCGCCAACAATCCAGGCCCAATGCCCAGCAGATGGCGCCCATCGGCGATGGCCCAACGGCGATGGTAGCGATTCTGCTAGGTCCAAAGACGGCCAGAGTTCTTGGGCCCCGACCTCCGCAAGCCCATCATGCAGCAGGCCCTACTCAGACCGATATCGAGGCCGCGATGCACACGTTGGGATTAACTCAACCGGACCAAAATTGGTACATGGACACCGGGGCCACTACTCACATGACTTCTACTCAGGTACTCTTTCATCTTATTCCAATTTGAGCACCCCTCGGGGGATAATCATTGGTAATGGCAGTTCTATTCCAATTCTAGGGTATGGTCAGAAAACGTTGTCTCCCCCCAATCCACCACTCCTCTTGAAAAATACTTTACATGCTCCTAAATTGATTAAAAATTTAGTGTCTGTCCGTAAATTCACAAATGACAATTCTGTTTCTGTTGAATTTGATCCTTTCGGTTTCTCTGTGAAGGATTTCAAGACGGGGAGTCATCTCATGAGGTGTGATAGTAGGGGGGATCTATATCCTATCATGCCCAGCCATCCATCGAGTCCACCTTGCCATCGCCTTTGCGACCATCTCTCGTTCCATGTGGCATGCTCGTTTGGGTCATCCGGGATCTTCTATTTTTTATCAGTTTTAGATAAAAATAGCTTTATTTCTTGTAAGGGTACGAGTCGTACTCCAATTTGTCAGTCTTGTTCATTAGGAAAAATTGTTAAGTTGCCATTTGTAGACTCCAATTCTCATACTTCTATGTCATTTGACATTATTCATAGCGACTTATGGACCTCTCCTGTTCTGAGTTCAATGGGTCATCGTTATTATGTTCTCTTCTTAGATGATTATTCTAGATTTTTGTGGACGTTTCCAATTGCGAATAAATCACAAGTGTTTTCCTTCTTCATAAAATTTAGAGCGTTCATTCGAACTCAATTCGAAAGAGAAATAAAAAATATTCAATGTGATAATGGGAAGGAGTATGACAATAGGGAGTTTCGAGAATTTTGTGCTACTCATAGGATAAATTTTCGGTTTTCATGTCCTCATACATCTTCACAAAATGGGAAAGCCGAACGCAAAATTCGTTCCATAAATAACATTGTCCGAACTCTCCTAATCCATGCCTCCATACCTCCGTATTTTTGGCATCATGCTCTACAAATGGCCACTTACCTTCTTAACATAATTCCATCTAAAGGTCTGACATATTCTTCCCCTCTCAAAATCTTATATAATAAAAACCCGTCTTATTCTCATCTTCGGATTTTTGGGTGCTTGTGTTATCCGTTATTCCCATCCACCACAATTAACAAACTTCAGTGCTCGGTCTACTCAGTGTGTATTTTTGGGTTATCCGTCGAATCATCGTGGTTATAAGTGTTTTGATTTATCCTCCAAGAAAATCATTATAAATCGTCATGTCATTTTGATGAAAACCAATTCCCTTTTACGAAAGTTCATACTCCCGAGCCTAAGTCGTATAATTTTTTGGATGACCAAATATCCCCGTATATTATTCGGAATTTTTCGAACACCTCCCGTGCCCAAAATCCTCCAATGGCCCATCGCCCGCCGGTCCCACAAATCGCCGCCGCCGCTCCACCATCGAGCAGTTCCAAAGAATCGGCTCGCCACCACCTCGAACCGCTCCGTAATCTGAGTCCACTGCTTACCGTTTTGGGCCAAGAGCCCACCGCCGCCGCTACCCGTCCCGAGCCTTAAAAATTCCCAAAATTCCATCACTTCTTCCTCGAGTCATAGACCGGTCACTCGTAGTCACGGGTATTTTACACCTAAAAGACATTTTAATTTACATTCGATGTCTCTAGATCCCCTTGCCCCGCAACTCGTGTCCGCATTAAATGACCCTAATTGGAAAATTGCTATGACTGATGAATATAATGCTCTTATTGATAATAAGACGTGGGAGTTGGTGCCCCGTACATATGGTATTAATATTATCAGGTCTATTAGGAGTTTTGCTCATAAGGAGAATTCAGATGGGTCATTTGCTCGACATAAGGCGCGACTTGTTGGTGATGGTAAGACTCAGAAGGTTGGAATTGATTGTGGTGAGACGTTTAGTCCGGTGGTCAAACCGGCTACCATTCGTGACCGTGCTTAGCTTGCCTCTTTCAAAGACTTGGCCAATCCATCGGTTGGATGTCAAGAATGCCTTTCTACATGGTGATCTCAAGGAAGCAGTCTATATGCATCACCGTTGGGTTTCAGGGATCCCAACCGCCTCATCATGTCTGTTTGTTGAAGAAGTCATTATATGGGCTTAGCAGTCTCCACGTGCCTGGTATACACGATTTCTCGATTTTGTTTCGACTATTGGGTTCACACACGCAGTCGACAATTCTTTGTTCATCTACCGCCGTGGTTCGTCATTGGCCTATATTCTCGTTATATGTGGATGATATCATCTCGACCGTCTCCTCCGATGCTTTGCGTCGCCTATCATGGCCATGCTCGCTCAATTTGCTATGAAGGACTTAGGGCCGTTGAGTTATTTTTGGGGATTGCCGTCAAACGTCATTCAGGTGGTTTGTTTCGTCTCAGCGTAAGTATGCGGTGAGATCATCGAGAGGTCGGGATGTCATCCTGTAAGTCCACTTCCACGCCCGATTGATGCAAACCCAAAGCTAAGCGCCGCAGGTGCACCATACGAGGACCCGACCCGCTATCGCAGCCTTGCAAGGGCCCTCCAAAGATCTTACCTTTACCAGCCGGATATTACATATGCGGTTCGGTGTGTGTTTATTCATGCATGATCCCAGAGTTGAGCACATGAATGCAATCAAACGCATCATCCCAGATATTCAGGGGACACTAGACTATGGGTTGCACGTGTATCCATCATCTACATCCACACTTGTCTCTTACACGGATGTCGATTGGGGTGGGTGTCCCGACACCGCACGATCGACTTCCGCCATCAGATGTTCCTTGGCAACAACTTGGTCTCCTGGTCAGCAAACGCCAGGCAACTCTATCACGCTCAAGTGCCGAGGCAGAATATCGAGGGGTAGCGAATGTGGTCTCCGAATCATGTTGGCTACGTAATTTTCTTTGAGCTTCATTGTCCCATTCAAAAGGCAACCTTGGTATATCGCGATAACATTAGTGCCATCTACCGTCTGGGAATCGATTCAGACCAACGCACTAAGCATATCGAAATGGACATTCATTTTGTCCGTGAAAAGGTTGCAAAGCGGTCAAGTTCGTGTATGCCATGTCCCGTCTCGTTATCAAATTGAATATCTTTACAAAGGGTCTACCAATGGTTCTCTTTGAAGACTTTAGGGACGATCTCGGCGTTGGAAACCGGGCTATGGCATGCGGGTGTGTTAAATAGAGCAATATACATATGATATACACTTGAATATACAGGAGTGTATATCACATGTATATTGCTAGAATAAAAGCAACAAAGAAGCAGTACCCAAAGAAATTCAAAGAAGAAGTACCCAAAGAAATTTCAAAGAGTACAAATACAGCCTCAAAGATTGTGGCCCAACTGGGCCTCTCGTCCAAATTCATCGCACATAGTTAGGGCAGAAAATCAGTTACAAATATTGTATATTAAGAAAAGTATATTGTGTGTATATTGTAGGATATTTATTACCATAAATTAGTGTTATACACTTACCATAATTCTATAGTTAGAATTATGGTAGAACAAGGTTTTAGGAATAGATTAGGAATAGGATTCTCCTATTTTAACTTGTATATATATCTATTCAATCAATGAAAATAATCAAGGGGATTATTTCTTTCAGACACGATACACGAAGGACCATTCTAATCTATCCTAAGCTTTTTCAAGATTAATTTTAATGACAAGATTCTCATTTTTTTTAAATTTCCTAAAATAATTAATAACTTCTTAAATAATAATAGCATTATCGGAAGGTCTACGTCCTTTAAGAAAACTAATTTGGAAAGGACTAATTAAATTACCCAGAAAGGGCTTAATACGGTTTACTATAATCTTGGTAATTACTTTATAGATCGTATTGCAAAGGTCTATATGTCAAAAGGTTTTTAGTAAATTAGCATTATGGGTTTTAGGAATAAAACAGAGGTATGTTTTATTCATGATAGGGGGATATCGTCTGCATACAAAAAATATTGTAACAAATCTGTTTAATGGAATTACCTACTAAATTCCAATATCTTTGATAGAAGAAAGGGTGGAAATCATCCGGGCCAGGAGCTTTAAAGGGTTTGAACGAAAATACAGCCTTAATAATCTCTTGATCAGTTAAAGGATCATCCAGCATAGATAAATTGTGATTCCTAAAACTCTTAAGAGGCCTCAACTATACTTTTGAGATTGGTAGAAACATGATTAGTTGTGAAAATTTCCTTATAATAATCATGATCATCAATATATATAATAAAGCTAAGAATAGACAGTCTCTATGTAACACATCTCTATGACCTCCTTGACATTTATGTTTTCTTCTCAATATTTTGATCTTTTCCTCTTCATTTATCTATTTTACTAAATAAAATAAAATATTAAAAATTTCATCTCTCCATCCATAATAAAGACTCACTCGTTATTTAATAACATTATATTTGCTATCACTTTCTCTCTCTATATATATATTGTTGGACTTTTAATACAAACCAAAGGTTCAAACTTGATAAGCAAGCAGAAAAACGCGTCTAATGTCCTTTAGTATTAAAATAGTCCCCCACCTAAAAAAAATCTAAAGATCCAAGACCCACTGCATCCTATTATGAAATCATTTTTTTTCAAATTCAGGTTATTAAATGTAGATAAAGAGAAAAGAAAAATAATTATGACTTCAAGATGCTCAAAATATCACATAATATAGAACAAAAAAGGTCACCTACTTTATCTTGGGTAGAGCATTACATTTTTTACGTCGTCACATTTACAACAACATACTTACTATAATTTTATAAGTGAATTCTGAAAATGAAAGAGACGTAGATTTTACCAAACTTACCATCACTTTTAATTTATTGATTTTATAAATATTTACAGCAAAAGCAATATGCTGAAACAGTTATTTGTGAAATAACCAACCTTAAGATATACTGCAAAACTCAAATCTTAACTGGACATGCATGCCTTAAACGACTGCTGTGGCAAACACTTAAATTAACATAAGCATACCCTTAAAATTAAGTCTTGATATCGGCTAGTTAATTACTTCCAAGATGCTGTTTTTCGTATATCTACATGGAAATCATAGAACAATCAATTTCGGTAGAATATTGTTGTCTAGTACGTACTGTAAGAACAATAATTGACACAAAACTTACAAAAAAATTACTAACAGTGAGTCATATGGACAACTCATCAAGCTTATCTTCAACATTATATTAGTGGACTTGGATGCTCATGAGAAAAACAAGTAACTCATGCATGTAATTGTGCTAAAAATCTCCTATAAAGACCCCTCTATAACCTAGTGAAATCAAACACATCAAAAAACAATTTGGTTTGCTTAATTTCAATTCTTAAAATCAATTAGCTAAGAAAATGAATTCCATGAGTTTATTTTATTCCCAAGTTTACAATATATATAACTCTAACAATTATGACTTCGCTATCTCTAAGAATATACTAATTAATATAATTGATCTAATTTATCTTAATTGATCAAATCAATCCTAAATTAATGATACTAATTTACAATCATCCTAAAATATATTGTGTACAATATTCATGATTAATAGGATTGGAGATAATTATGGAATTGTCTCATGATTATCTTAACCGTCCCCCACAGTCTCAGTGGGAGGTTCTCGGATGTTGAGACTGTCCCTGAAATCATTAAATAGTACGCGCGGAAGACCTTTTGTAAAGATGTCGGCAATCTGATAACGGGACAGTACATGGAGAACACGGATTTGTCCACGTGCAACCTTTTCTCGGACAAATAAGATATCAATTTCTATGTGTTTTGTGCGTTGATGCTGGACCGGGTTACCGGATAAGTAAATCGCACTCACATTATTACAATACACCACAATTGCTTTTTTCAATCGGACAATGGAGTTCTAAAAGTAGATTATGGAGCCAACATGATTCAGCGAGGGCTCCATGATTCAGCGACCATATTAGCTACCCCTCGGTATTCTACTTCAGCACTTGACTGAGACATCGTCGGATGTCGTTTCGACGACCATGAAATGAGGTTGTCTCCCAAAAACACACAATAACCAGAGGTGAAACGACATGTGTCCGGGAATCTGCCCCAATCAACATATGTATAAGGTGAGAGAATTGAAATGGAGGACTTATACAAGTGCAGTCCAAAATGAAGTGTATCCTTAACATACCGCAAAATTCGCTTGAGAGCTCCCATATGTTCTTCCTTCGGATCGTGCATATGTAAACACACATGTTGAACTGCATATGAGATATCAGGTCGCGTGAAGGTAAGATATTGCAATGCCCCTTCTAAGCTGTTGTAATGTGTTGGATCATTGTATGGAGTACCGGTAGAGTTACTCAATTTTGCTTTAGTATCAACCGGTGTATGTGACGGTTTGCAAGAGGACATCCCAGCTTTTTTAATGATCTCCTCGGCATATTTATTTTGACTAAGAAACAGACCACCGGTATATTGGGTTACAACAATTCCCCAAAAAATAATTTAAGGGACCCAAATCCTTCATTGCAAATTCTGCTGCAAGGAGAGACATAATAGACTGATGAAGTGATGCAGATGATGTTGTAAGAATGATATCATCTACATATATGAGTATGTATGCCATGTCATGTCCCTTATTGTAAATGAACAAGGACTGATCGGACTTGCTGTGTGAGAATTCCAGTGTGGATACAAAATATGCAAACCTGTTATACCATGCCCGGAGAGCCTGTTTCAAATCATATAAATATTTTTTCAACAGACAAACATAATCAGGATGTATAGGATCGCGGAAACCTAATCCTGGTACATGTAAATTATCTCATGTAAATGTCCATGTAAGAATGCATTTTTGACATCCAACTGATGAATGACCATGATTTTGACAGTATCAGGCTAAGAACAGTCTTGATAGTAGTTGGCTTAACCACCGGACTAAATGTTTCACCACAATCCATGCCAACCTGTTGAGGCCTACCATCACCAACAAGACGAGCTTTGTATCTCGCAAAGGATCCATCTGAATTTTTTTTATGATAGAAAACCCATATAGACCTGATTATGTTCACATTAGATGGACGGGGCACTAACTCCATGTCTTATTTTCATTAAGAGCATCAATTTCGTCTAACATGGCAGCTTTCCAATTCTGGTCTGATAGGGTCGCTTTAGGAGTTTTTGGAAGAGGTGATGGTTGGACTGAAGATGTTAGATTAAGGTGATGCTTGGGCTGAAAAATCCCGTGCATGGCACGAGTTTCAATGGTCTGAGGTTGGGGATTTAGGCTTTCAGGTTGGCTAGTAGACCGATTTTTGGCCAAAACCTTTGGCTGGTCGTTATGGGTTGCTGATTGGTTATCGGGCCAACACATGTTGATATTTTAGGCTTGGAAAATTGGGCTGAAGTCCTGGGCGATGATATGGGTAAGAGGGTAGTGTGCTCTCTTCCTTGGGCCTGCCCGCCATGAGAAGTGGACTAGGCCGAGGCCAAAGGAGAAGAGGCAATGACCTTTATTCTATGGACTGGCCCACACCCACTTGTCAGTAGGCGTTGTTTGGGTTAGTGTGGGATGGTCCCACATGATGTTGGCTATGTAAGTGGTGATGTAAAATCAGATGTATTTCATCATCTAAAAAATCATATGAATATGGGGATACCACATGAGATTTAGCAAACGGGAATGTAGACTCATCAAAAACTACGTGACGAGAAATAATGATTTTTCCATTCGTCATATCATAAAATTTATATCCCCTATGATTTTGCGAGCATCCCAAAAACACACAAGGATTGGAACGAGTCTGAAGTTTGTTAATGGTTGTGGACGGAAATAATTGATAATACAAACACCAAAAACCCTCAAATCTGTAAAAGAATGGAGACGATGGTACAACATTTGTGTAGGTGAAATATTGGAGAGTAGTTTGCTATAAAGAATGTTTAAAAGATATGTGGTCATTTGAAGTGCATGATGCCAAAAAACTAGCAGTGTGGACGAATGCACAAGAAGTGTTCGAATTATATTATTAATCGTTCAAATTTTTCTTTCGGCTTTCCCATTTTGAGGTGATGTATGTGGACATGAAAGACGAGGATATCCCATTTTGGTGACAAAAATCATTAAATTGAGTATTTATAAATTTCCTCTCATTGTCACACTGAATACATTTAATGGATTTGTCAAATTAGGTTTTGATAAAAGCACTAAATTGTTTAAAACGGTGAAATGGCATAAGTGTTTGTGAATTAGATACCTGCAGAACTCAAAACTGAGGAAGTCCACAAATCACAATGCAGAAGATCAAATGGCACAAGTGTTTGTGAATTAGATAATGCAAAAGGAAGTTTAACAAGCTTCCCAAACGCACAAGCCTGGCAAACAGAAGAGTCCAAAAGTTTATTACAAGCAATAAATTTATTTTATCCAAGAGTATTGAACACCGGTGCTTCCGGGTGTCCCAACCGATTATGCCATATGATAGGGGAAATAGCCGCAAAAGTTGATGGTTTGGTCACGTGGTTGTTGGTAGCGGTAGTGACGGGATACAAGTCCTTCGTGCTATTACATCTCATTAGTAGCATCCCCGTCTAAAAATCCTTCACAGAAAACCCAAAGGGACAAAATTCACAGTAACATAGTTATCAGTTGTAAAATGTCGTACATATATCAAATTTTTAATTAGTTTTGGTGCATGTAAGACATTTTTCAAATATAACGGTGGGTGAGGGGGTGGAAGTTTTACTTGGCCAATACCACGAATTGGAATTTTATGCCACTACCGACAATAATATTTTTATTACTGCTCATATTAGAATAAGATGAGAGATTACCTTGAGATGCCCTGTGTCCATGTACCAGGAATCATCAGAAATGTTTAGATTCATGTTGTTCATCCCTTGTTCGATATCGGTGGGAATATAACTTGCGGAAGATGGTCCATGGGCCGCAAAAGCTTGTTGCATATGAGAACCTAGAACTCCGGACTATCGGTTTGAATATGCGGGCCTGGACCACGACACAGTGGGGTATGGGCATGGAGGGGCAACCCATTGTGGGGCCCAGGCCCATAGTGGGTACTGCCCCCACTGGTTATCGCCGGACTGGGAAGGCGGCAGCTACTGATTAAGATGTCATTGCCCCTGCTGGTGGTGATTATTGTTGCCACCGGCTGGTTGGCTGCCACCCTTACCGTATCTTTTTCCACCATTATTTTTTCCTTTGTTATTATTACGATTTTACCCCCATTTTTTACCATTATTTTTGTAATTTCCATTTCCACCTGAACCAGAATTTTGTGACTGAAATCAGCGGAAAATGAACTAGCGGAGACGAGGGCAGTTTCGGTAGTGGCTACCCGTGAGGCTGTTTGTTTTGCCTTGCAGCTTTCTTCAAGAATTAATCGCGAATGAACCTCATAAAATGGAGGCAATGGATTGCTTTGTTGAATGAACATAACAACCTCATCATAATGTTCATTCAACCCCGCAATTAATTGAAGACCCAACCATTGATTCGTCATCGGTGCGCCAACATTGGTTAGTTGGTCGGCGAGCATTTTCAATTCTTGGCAATAGGTGGAAACGTTTGAAAAATCATCCAACTTGATGTTGGTGAATTTATTTTCAAGATATACCGCCCTAGAAAGTTTATTATCCTGAAAAATATTTTGTAATCGTTCTCACGCTTGTTGAGCCATAGAGTTCGGCTCCAAAATAGTATGCAAAAGATCATTGGAGATGGTGCCATAAATCCATTGAAGGACTATGGCATCTAAGCGAGACCATAACTTATTATCAATACCGGTGGTGTCCGATGAAGATTCTGAAGGGATGATATGGTTGATTACTTCATATGCGCGGAAATGAATTTTAAATAACTCCGCCCACGAGGAGTATTGCCCTTTTTCCATTTCAAGAGTAATTGAAATAAAATTCTTGACTTTATTTACGGCGAGAGCGGGATAAAATTTTTGTTTGTCGGCCATTGAAAACCATGAAAATAGAAGAAATAAGGTAGGAGAATAATAGAATAAGGAGAATAATTTGTGAGAGGTGAAAGAACCTGAACCCAAAGTGGTTTTCGGCTAGAAAAAAATTTGGGGTGGTTGTTTAGGGATAGCTGAAATAGTGGTAGGGTTAGATATTAGGTTAGGGAAGTTTTAGTGGTTTAAGTTTTGTTCTGGAGGCGGTTTAGGGTTTTGAAGAGAAACCCCTTAGGGTTCCGCCGAGAATAAACCAAAAAAGAGAAGAAATTTTCGGGAAGGGTAAGGCCGAGTAGGGGGGTGGGCAAAATTATTTTGAGGCTCTTGATACCATGAAGGAAATGAATTTCATGAGTTTATTTCATTCCCAAGTTTACAATATATACAACTCTAACAATTATGACTTCGCTATCTCTAAGAATATACTAATTAATATAATTGATCTAATCAATCATAAATCAATAATACTAATTTACAATCATCCTAAAATATATTGAGTACAATATTCATGATAAATGGATTGGAGATAATTATGAGATTGTCCCATGATTACCTTAACAATTAGAAATAATTTAGCCAAAGACTATGGAGAAGTTAGATTTCGTGGTTGCCTTTTTGCTTCTTGCATCACGTTAGTTCTATTTTCCTCGGTCATAAATTCCCACGTTTATTTTTATACTTGTACTCTTTTATTCACATTTATGTCTATTATTATTAAACAAAACTTAATGTAAATCTATTCTATGAACAGTCTTTCAACCTCTGACTGCTCGAGATTTGGAAGTCGATGTGTCTCAGTCTGGTTGCCCAGGTTTGATTTTTTAATCTTACACATATATTTATGCGTATTGTTAATTTCTAATTCTTTCTAATTATATGTAGATTATATGAGTGACAAAGCACCAATGGCTAGAGCTTCTTGGTGTGCCAGCTAAGTGATAGAATATGGGTAAATATGGCAATAATCTTTAATTATCCTTTATATATATTAGGTGTATAATTGGTTATTTGTTACCTTAATTAGAGCCTAGAATCATGCTTGTAATAGTTGTATATTACTAACCTCTTGAGAGGGTATTGGACACGAAATCAAACTCTTTCATGGTATCAGATTCTACGACAGCTTTCCTCTCCTCCCCACTTTCCGTCGTGCCCTAGTGTTGCTCCGCCGTCACCTCTTCTTCCTTATTTCCTCTTTCCCGTCAGCCATGTCTGACTCAAAATCAAGTTTTCATCCGCTCTTGCTGTTTCGAACATCAAGTCTCATATCTCCATTACTCTTGAGATGGAGAACGTCTATTACGCGACGTGGGCGGAGCTCTTCAAAATTCATTATAGGTCACACCAGGTTATCAATCACATAATTCCACCGGAAAAAGGCAAGGAGAAGGTGCCGCAACTGATGATGAAAAGAAATTATGGTTGACCTTCGATGCAACGATTCTCCAGTGAATTTATGCCAAGATTTCTAGTGACTTGTAGCATACAATTCTTGAACCCGACTCCATGGCAATGGAGTCTTAGGATCGATTACGTGACATATTCCAGGATAATAAAAATTCCTGTGTCGTCACACTTGAACAAGAATTCTCTACCACTGACGTGATGGATTTTTCCAATGCTTCCTCACATTGTCAAAGGCTCAAGGTTTTGTCGGATCAACCCAAGAATGTCGGGGCACCGGTGACTAACAATCGGGTCATTTTACATATGATTGCTGGTCTTACTGATGCATATAGTGGTGTTGGTACATTCATCCGCCAAAGCAACCCTCTCCACCCTTTTACCAAGCCCGTTCTATGCTCATACTAGAAGAAGAGAGTTATGCTAAAAAAAAAGGCCGCCACCGTTTCTAATTTTGCCATAGTCGTCTCTTTGTATAAGGAGTATGATGACAACTCCTCACAATCTGAAAATACGCCGCCAAATTGTGGTCAAAGGGGACGAAACAACAATAATTGAGGTAAAATTTGCGGCGGTGGCCGCGGAGGTGACCACCGTAGTGGCGATTGTGGCAGCAGTGGCGGTAGGGGCGGCGGCCAGCAGCAACGCTCCAGCCAGACATGGCAGTCGCAGGCCCAGTGGGGTGGTGGTCCACCACAGTGTCCTTGACAGTAGCCATGGGTTTTCCCCCCGTACCCTTTTCCTTCGGCTCCATGGGCAAGGACTAGTCCGAGAAATAGGCAGCAGCAGTAGGCCAGCATTTTTGGGCCACACCCTCAACATCAGCAAGTTCATTTTGCAATAGCCACACCAACTGATATCGAGGCCACAATGCACACTTTTGGGCTCACTCCACCCAATGCAAACTGGTATATGAACACCGGAGCAACGTCTCATATGACATCCTCACAAGGTAATCTCTCATCATATTTTAATTTGAGCAATAATCATCGGAAATGGTCATTTAATTCCAATTCATGGTTATGATAATACAAGATTGTCCCCCCCCCACCCGAACCCACCTTTAACCTTAAAGAATGTCCTTCATGCTCCTCAATTGATTAAAAACTTAGTTTTAGTTAGAAAATTTACCACTAACAACTCAATTTTTATTGAATTTGATCCTTTTGGGTTTTTCGTGAAGGATTTTCAGACGGGGATGCGCCTAATGAGATGTGATAGTCAGGGCGAGCTATATCCCATAACCACATACCACCATAAATCGAGCCAACTCACCATCAACTTTTGCAGCTTTAGCACCTTCTTAATGGCATGAACGTTTGGGTCATCCGAGAACACCTATTTTTGCCTCCCGTAGGCTAAATAAATTTATTGAGTGTACTATAACTCGTAGTTCTCATGTTTTTCTCTCATGTCCTCTTTGAAGACATGTTAAATTGCCTTTCGTTGCTTCTAATTCATGTACTTTTATGCCTTTTGATATTATCCATAGTGATATTTGGACATCTCCTGTTTTGAGCTCTTCGGGCCATCGATATTATCTTCTTTTGTTGGATGATTACTCTAATTTTTTATGGACATTTTCTTTGTCTAAAAGTCATAAGTTTTTTCCAAATTTATCTCCTTTAGAGCCTTCATCCGCACTCAATTTGAATGGAAAATTAAAAATATTCAATGTGATAATGGTAAAGAATTCGATAATGGGCCATTTTGGGATTTTCGCAAAGCTAATGGTTTATCTTTTCGTCTCTCTTGTCCACATACCTCACCTCAAAATGGAACTTTCTCATGCCTCTCTACCACTATCATTTTGGCATCATGCATTACAAATGGCAACATATCATTTCAACATACTTCCAAGAAAACAGTTAGCCTATCAATCCCCTCACAAAATTTTATACCAAAGGGACCCATCTGACTCTCATCTCCGGGTGTTCGTGTCACGACCCGACCCGACGGGCCGCGACTAACCGCCCTAATAACGTCATTATACTAACCTGTCACACATAATCCAACTAACACTTAATGAGTCTGAAATTCGGCAGCATAATGCTGCAATAACAACATATGCCAGGGTAGGCGAGCCGACAAGGCTGCCTTTACCCCCGAATGTACCTGCCTCCTGAGGAGTCACAACTAGCCAACACAATATACAGGCAAGCCGACAAGGCTGCCAACAGATAATATAACATATACACGGGAACACCCCCAACATAGAGTACAATGATATGGCTGACCAAAACAGAGTTATAACCCTTACATAAGTACAACCCACCACTGTCTACAGACCTCTATAAGAAGAATAACGACATATGACGGGACAGGGCCCCGTCGTGCCCCTAAATACGAACATAAGTCTAAAAGAGATTCGGTACCAAAATGACAAAGCCCTGGATCAAAGGAGCTTTCCAACCTGCTGAGTAGGAACCTAGGCCTGAGGTTCACCAAACTGAGAGCATGTACCTGCGGGCATGAAACGCAGCCCCCCCGAGGAAAGGGGGTCAGTACGAAATAATGTACTGAGTATGTAAAACATGAAGCTGTAAAAGAGATCATAAGTAGCCAACAGAAACAGAAGATCAGTATAAAAATCAGGATCCAAATCCAATTGTGCCATAAACCATAAAAGTCAGATGTGCCTTATAAAAATGAGAGTCAAGGCAAGAAAACATGAATGTCTGTCCATATACATATATATACCTGTGACGTAACCCGGCCCACTAATGCGGGACTCGGTGGAATCATGTCATAACCCGGCCCATGCTGGGACTCGGTAAAGTTATCTCTCATCTATGGATCCATCCTACGTAACCCGGCCCTCTAGTGAGGGTCTCGGTGAACAATGCAAGGTTGTGCACGAGTCGTAACCCGGCCCGGGACTCGGTGAGGTGAAGTAGTAACACTTAGCACGAGTAGATATCGTGAGTAACCATATGCAAGTAAAAATTATCATCTGACTCTCAATAAAATCATTGTAATAATGTCATAATAAACTCTTTGCTGAAAAATCATAGGCACTTCTCATAACAATCCTCATTAGGAATTAAATCAGATAAGAATTAAGTACGTCCGCCGTACTTTCATTAAATCATGCCAAAAAGAAAGAAGTAAGAGTTTCACATACCTCTTAGACGAACTAATCAACTCTATATTAGGGTACGTCTCGATTTAGAACTTCAACCTATAATAATGGTAATACGTTCGTCAATTCTATGATCGCTAGCATACTTTATATCGAATAACGACTTCTTATTTTATAAAAATTCGGGCAGCACTTCCCCTGTTTATACATGCTTCCACAACTTCCAAACGAGGCTAATAACATCAATAAACAAGCACCAATTAAGGGCACAACCAAGACAACAATAAAGGGAATTTACACACCCACTTCTCATGTAAATTTAGCCTCTTAATTCACCTTAAAACAGCCCCTAAAACAGTCCGTAATTTTCTGCCCACTGTTTTTCCGAATATCCCCACTGTTTTCGTATTTCTTTCCCTTTTTTGTTCACTTCTTCAACTCCAATTGACATGCAAGTGTTCTACAATGTTAGGCCATCATCCCTACACGTTTTTCTTCCAAAATTTCATCCCAAAAATTCGAAATTTCTGGGCTACAATTTCGGCCAGCAGTGGCTGTTTTTGCCACTGTTTTGGTGTTGTTTTGCTTCTAATTTTTGGTGAAAAAAGTAGTCTAGGAAGAGAAGATAAAAACCTTAATTTTGGTTATGGGTGGAGGGTGATTTTCGGATTAGTGTAGATGAGAGAATGAGAGGAGAGTTATTTTTTTTTTGTTAAGTGTAGAAGAAGATGAAGAGGTAATGTAAGTTTATAAGGAAAAATCTGATTTTTCCTTTACACTTTGGCCCCCAAGTTCTTCAATTAATAAATCTCAAACCCACTTCTTTTAATTCCCGAGAATTTCATAAGCCTCGTATCCTCAATGTCATAATTTTATAATACAATACTATTCCATAACGGGAATATACAATTATTGCTATAAGTATCCAACGTCACCCTTATTGTGACCAACATCTTTCCGGAATCACATCCTCTTGTATACTAATTTCCTGATTAGCATATATAAATATACTCTATATCCAAGATTCGAATCTTACCTCCTTAATTACGTCCTCTAATTATAGTCTTAAAATTACGAGGTGTAACATTCTTTCCCCCTTAGAAACATTCGTCCTCGAATGTTCATACTATTGGGCACATCTTATACAAATTGATTCAAGGATTCACAAGCACACGAAAATTTGCATATTAGGTCATCTTAGACTCTATGATACACGTTTCTGCCAACAAATATCCGACTTCCAAACAACTCAACTCTTGTCATTATCTAACAAAAGGACTCAAATAAACAAGGAAACAACCTACGTCCTAGCTTATTCGTAATTTTCTAAAAGTGAAGTATACTAAAACTAAGGCTAAGTAGAGTCATTATTCCCGCAGTACCACATTATGTACATATATACAAGAACTTTAAGCATAATCTATACCTTAATCTTAAACTTGAGAACGGATATCATCTTCACAACCAATGACTAATCCCCATTTTATATATTCAGATTCCTGGTCCTATTTTAACCAGTAGTTAAGTACTTAAATGAATGTTTTAACTCAAAATCAGCAGTTTGAACTAAGCACATAAGGATCAGGGAAGACATAACTTCAAAATGGTGTAATAGCAGAGACTAAAATATATATTTTTTTCCCGAGTTTCCAAAAGCCTAATATCCTCTACCTGGATCAAGATGCAAGCGTTCTATATAATAGAATCTAAATATACATAATAGAGGCGTTGTTTGATCATGCAGGGTACTAAGGAAAAACACACAAGCTACCCTAATGATGATATACATATGAACATGCCCAAGACACCAACATGGCATAGACACTAGTTACCTAGTCTGAACCATAAAACAAGGGATCACAAGACAGATGTAAATAAGTGACATATGCATACAGACTACCTTAGACCGTCCCAACCACACACATATATTTAGGAACACAAGAGATGCTAAATGAATATCCAATCCATCATTACCATGCCTATGATCAGGTACTAAGGCTAAACAAGTCTTAAAGTTTATATTAGACCTACATCAAGCCTAAATCAGAACAAGTGAACACATAATAGGCATATAATGAGCTAAGTTTTCCTGTCCAGATATTAATCACTATCTCTCTAATAATTCAAATAGCAAGTGTTATCCATATCGTGTTATTTGAGCCTAACATATACTTAATACCCATATTAAGAATAATTTTAAACAATGAGCATAAATTGGAAGCTTAAGTTAATCAAATCAGGTTACTCAATGTCTCATTTTTAACAATGATTAGCAAGACTTTATCTATTACAAGTCGACACCATATTGAACTTACTAATCCAAAACTTACAGATATATCCAAATCATATTAACATTAATTAGGCATGCTTAGTCATATCTTCTAACATACCCCTAAATCAAGAAAGCACGCTCGAATTTAGGTAATATTCATAATTCACAATCATCACATAGGCTACCCTTTATCAATTCCCATCATAAATAACATCATATAACCTCAACCATATCAACCCACTTAACTCATTCTCTTCTAGTTTTAAATTATCATATCAGACGATATAAGACAAGTTTTGTTAAATAGGACAACTAATCTTGTTCTTAGTTAGTGGCGCTTGTTTTAGGTAGATAATATGACCAAACGACTTACAGATAGCCAAACGAGTTTCCAAAATAATATATTGGTCATCACATTAATTTAAATAACCCATACATGCTAAACCCAACTTCAATCCAACCTGCCAATCCATTAAATCAAATCTAGGCGTTTCATATATCATTAATATCTTTAAATTAGCAATATTAAGCATTAAATTAACTAGGTAGCCCATACACGACTAGACAAATCTAAAATTAACATGTTTCGTTCTATTTCAATTGTACAGATTATTCTAAATTAGCATGGAACATTTACACTCTTTTGTTGATATCTACTACTACTTTCAATTTGGTAACAATGCCCCTTCTTCTTCCTATATAAAGCTGATGGTGACCAGTACAATCCCAAACTCTTAAAGGGACAGAACAAGAATCTCTATGCTTACTGTTTCTAAGTTTGGTATCACCTAAAGCTACAATCTTGTAGGTACCATCAAGAAGTGGATTGGGAAACATAAAATTCAAGGTACCCCCCCCCCCTTTTATTTTATTTTTGAATTTCACATCTTGGAAAATGGACAATGTCAATCAAAACTTAAAGAAATCTATAACTATACCAAACTAGATATTCAATCCCGAGTGGTAACAGGTAAACCAATTATCCGGACATGAGTAGGCATAAACAAGTATATATAGACAGACCAAACATATGTGGATTGCCTATCCATGCCATGCTAACCTCATCACTACTCACTTAATAACTTAACCAAATCATGAAGCAAGGGAATGCACGTAGATGAGGAACTACTCAGATATTCATTTCATTTTTTTTTACATGTGATTTAGATACCTATCAAAACTCAAATGATCTTATATTATCTACCAAATTTACATAAAAGGAGAAGGGGGTAGACATATCATAAAGAGCGCATATGGAAATAGGTGGACTTAATAGTTTGATTTAATCAACACATAGATACAAAACATGGGCATATACAATCAAACCAAACTGGATGCAGAGTTATGCACATGAGGAAGAGACAAGGTTATTTTAAATAGTTATGTTCATATGAGTATTAGACCATCTAAGACTATTGGGACATGCCAAGGATAGATATGACCCTTTAACAAGCAAAACATACACCAAATAGGCTCCTAAACTATCCTTCAGATCATGACAGCACTTAAACAAGACACACATCCATTTCAAAGTCATTAGGTGATCCTATCATAATTATAACAACATTCTTATGCTAAATCTTAGTTCCCTTATTATAGGCAGATAAATAAATAAATAAAAACATTAAGCCCTTCAATCATTTCCATACCAAATGTGACCTTTACAACCAACATAGTCATTATGTAAGCATAATTTTTAACTTCAACAATTGGTGTTTAATTAACATAACATGTGTATTGAGTCATGGATTAATCGAACATAGTGTCTAAGAGGTTTAATATACTTCTCAAGCCACTATAGCAACATACCGAAATAATTTGTTCAGTTAACCAGGGGAACAAACCTCATGTTCATGTATTAAGCATACTGAATTAGTACATGTGCTAATGATGGTTTGACCTAACATACTATGGATACCGCAGGACTTAAACAATCCAAGAGGGGTTACAATGGACTAAAACTAGTATACCAATTACTTCAAAGTCATTTAAACAGATCATACAAGGTCAAATAACCCTTAAACTTAACGAGACAACCACTTAACACACAAATAATCATCACACAATACTCTAACAGTGTTTTCATCAACTGAACATGCTAGACATCAATAGAGTAGTCATAAATAGCCATAATATTCACATTTATTACATAATGCTTGGCATAATATATTCACGGTTTAATAGTTAACTAAATAAGTAAACCGTTTATTGCAGCAACAAGTCATTCCTGGAATTATGTAAATACTCAATTTTCCACTCCCTTAAGCAACTACTGACAACATGTTTAGCATACGAATCTATTCCCTATTTAAGAGATAAAATGCAGGCTTGGGTTATTAGAACATTTTGCATTCTACATTATGATACGCAAAGACAATTACGGGGGAAATTTTAATCAAACATAAAAGATATCTAGGCAAGTCTAATTAACTGTTTAGAGGTAGTCCCACTGAGCAAAATTGGCAAAGATAGGTCCTAACACAAGTGATTTATACTCAACCCACATACTGTACAGGGACATTAACAGACCACCCTGTTCCGAAAGAGTATGACCAAGACAGAATACATTTATACATAACATGGATAGCATAACTCATAAGAAAAATTGGAACACATCAACTTAAATAGGGTAATATTACAACATGTAGAGGACCATCTACTCCTAAGCCCCATCCACAAGTAGGACAACCCGTTAACGACTATCAACTACCTGCTGAACTAATTTCAAGGACTTATCCAGACAACTTGCTCCAGAGACAACAAACCTTATATGTACAACAGTAGCAATTCCAGTTTTTGGCATATCTCATATCCCTTTTCATATAAACATAAGCATACCAAGGAGCCATCACAACTAATAGACTTCACATATACCATGTACTTTAACCCAGATCAAACATAAAATATTTTACTCAAGATGGCCTTGTATATCTAAGGTCTCAACGATTATCTAATATTCTAAGAGTCTCAAATATTCCATGTCCCAAGCTTACATTATTTCTTCCCGTATACGAGTAAGATAGTTTCTCATAACCTCGAATTCGTATTTCCCTTCCGCGGCCGTCGCTTTTCTGGAGGCATAGCTGTAACACATTAATACGTCAGAGAGGGAATAACCTAATAACATAGCTCTATCGCACGATCTTAGAGTAAGAAGAATAGAAACCAATCCTAAATGTCCGGCAGCCTCCTGCGTATAAGTATGGTGCACAACATACCCATACGCAAGACTCTACTAGACACGGTCTGTAGACATTCCAAGGACTAACTGCTCTGATACCACTTTTGTCACGACCGACCCGACGGCCGCGACTAACCGCTCTAATAACGCCATTATACTAACTCGTCACACATAATCCAACTAACACTTAATGAGTTCTGAATTCGGCAAAGATAATGCCGCAATAACAACATATGCCAGGGTAGGCGAGCCGACGAGGCCGCTTTTACCTCGAATGTACCCGCCTCCCCGAGGAGTCACAACTAGCCAACACAATATACGTGCAAGCCGATAAGGCCGCCAATGATAATATAACATATACACGGAACACCCCCAACATAGAGTACAATGATATGGTGACCAAAACAGAGTTATAACCCTTACATAAGTACAACCCACCACTGTCTACTGCACTCTATAAGAAGAATAACGACATATGACGGACAGTGGCCCCGTGCGTGCCCCTCTAAATACGAACATAAGTCTAAAAGAGATTCGGTACCAAAATGACAAAGCCCTGGATCAAAGGAGCTTTCCAACCTGCTGAGTAGGAATCTAGGGCTGAGGTTCACCAAACTGAGAGCATGTACCTGCGGGCATGAAATGCACTTCGAGGAAAGGGGGTCAAGATTTAAATAATGTAATCGAGTATGTAAAACATGAAGTCGTAAAAGAGATCATAAGTAGCCAATGTAAATGTAAGATCAGTATAAAAATCAGGATCCAAATCCAATTGTGCCATAAACCATAAAAGTCAGTTGTGCCTTATAAAAATGAGAGTCAAGGCAAGAAAACATGAATGTATGTCCATATACATATATATACCTGTGACGTAACCCGGCCCACTAATGCGGGACTCGGTGGAATCATGTCATAACCCGGCCCATGCTGGGACTCGGTAAAGTTATCTCTCATCTATGGATCCATCCTACGTAACCCGGCCCTCTAGTGAGGGTCTCGGTGAACAATGCAAGGCTGTGCACGAGTCGTAACCCGGCCCGGGACTCGGTGAGGTGAAGTAGTAACACTTAGCACGAGTAGATATCGTGAGTAACCATATGCAAGTAAAAATTATCATCTGACTCTCAATAAAATCATTGTAATAATGTCATAATAAACTCTTTGCTGAAAAATCATAGGCACTTCTCATAACAATCCTCATTAGGAATTAAATCAGATAAGAATTAAGCACGTCCACTGCATTTCATTAAATCATGCCAAAAAGAAAGAAGTAAGAGTTTCACATACCTCTTAGACGAACTAATCAACTCTATATTAGGGCACGCCTCGATTTAGAACTTCAACCTATAATAATGGTAATACGCTCACAATTCTATGATCGCTAGCATACTTTATATCGAATAATGACTTCTTATTTTATAAAAATTGGCAGCACTTCCGCTTATACATGCTTCCACAACTTCCAAACGAGGCTAATAACATCAATAAACAAGCACCAATTAAGGGCACAACCAAGACAACAATAAAGGGAATTTACACACCCACTTCTCATGTAAATTTAGCCTCTTAATCCACCTTAAAACAGCCCCTAAAACAGTCCGTAATTTTCTGCCCACTGTTTTCCCGAATATCCCCACTGTTTTCGTATTTCTTTCCCTTTTTTGTTCACTTCTTCAACTCCAATTGACATGCAAGTGTTCTACAATGTTAGGCCATCATCCCTACACGTTTTTCTTCCAAAATTTCATCCCAAAAATTCGAAATTTCTGGGCTACAATTTCGGCCAGCAGTGGCTGTTTTTGCCACTGTTTTGGTGTTGTTTTGCTTCTAATTTTTGGTGAAAAAAGTAGTCTAGGAAGAGAAGATAAAAACCTTAATTTTGGTTATGGGTGGAGGGTGATTTTCGGATTAGTGTAGAGGAGAGAATGAGAGGAGAGTTATTTTTTTTTTGTTAAGTGTAGAAGAAGATGAAGAGGTAATGTAAGTTTATAAGGAAAAAATCTGATTTTTCCTTTACACTTTGGCCCCCAAGTTCTTCAATTAATAAATCTCAAACCCACTTCTTTTAATTCCCGAGAATTTCATAAGCCTCGTATCCTCAATGTCATAATTTTATAATACAATACTATTCCATAACGGGAATATACAATTATTGCTATAAGTATCCAACGTCACCCTTATTGTGACCAACATCTTTCCGGAATCACATCCTCTTGTATACTAATTTCCTGATTAGCATATATAAATATACTCTATATCCAAGATTCGAATCTTACCTCCTTAATTACGTCCTCTAATTATAGTCTTAAAATTACGAGGTGTAACAGTTCGGGTGCTTGGGATATCCATCAAACCATCATGATTACAAATATTATGATTTATCCTCTAATAAAATCATCGTGAGTCGCCACGTATTATTTGATGAATCAAATTTTCCCTTTGCTAAGTTGCATTCTTCCTTGCCTCACATATACATGGGGAATCTAGTTAGCACCCATATTGTTGAATAAAAGAACAAATACTTGACTGGACGGTATTCACGAGCAGATGACAAGCATGAGTGAAGAAGAGTCTTATGTTACCATTTTTTGTGGAAAAGAAGATGTAAGCTGAGACGGCACGAGTCTTTCTTTTAGGTCTTTCCTTACCAATAAAGAGATGGTAGGATTGATACAGATACAACTGCTTATCACCCACCTTAGAATCAAGCAGTTCAGTTCGACTATACCTGCCAACATTTCCTCATTTAGGACAGATGGAAGCAGGTTATGGATCTGTTCAAGTTAGTCGATCAATCCCTCATTTATTTCCCCTGCCTCCGAACACCTTAGAATAAATTTGATTGGAAGGAGGGTGTTGGATTAAATGAACACTCAACCACGTCATCATGGAAGCGATGGACGTCCAACCTTTAGATGTTGAACAAAAAAAGGCTCAATCTTTCACTATTCAAGAGTAAGGGAAGGCAAATGTGATCTAAGCAAGATGCCCTGGAATTCCATTCTTTCGGGAAAGAGGACCTACTGAATAAGTCTCCAATCAATCGTAGGCGGGTGAGAAACAGGGCATTTTGTATCTTTGGTATAGGAGCTGGCGGTCTTCTTTAAGAGAACTTCAATGCATTCCTCTTTACGACGGAGACGTTGGAAGGGGTGTTATCTCTTTGACAGAACCAAGCCTTCTTGCACCCTTTCGTTTGGTCCCCTGGGTACCTTTTTCGCACTTACAGGTAAGCATTTCAAGTAGATAAGATCATAAAATAAGAAATGGATTGAGACTTATGATTTGAAGGCAAAGTCGTGATATTTGAAGCGCAGGTTTGGAACACTATACCTATACAAAGGGCTGGTCTCGATCTCGATATCGGACCAATGGTCACCCATTTATGAATTTCTTGATGATAGTTTTTCCCATTATTTTGGCCACCATCTAACCTCGCAAACATGCCCAAAAACCCACTCTGGCTCGCTTACCCTTCCGTCCAGTCCGGTCCATCACAGCAACTCGGCCCAAACACCCCTTATCCGAGTTCAACCAATGCAGCCCGCCTATCCGAGCCCGGTAACTGTGGAATGACTCCCTGGCAGAGCACTGCCAAGAGGCCCACCCCATGCCAGTCCACTAGCTGGAATCCCACTCCCGGGCAGCCCACTACATTTTCACTCGGCATCTAATTATTCCTCTGCTGGTGGGCCGCATACCTCAGGACCCATCATGAGGCAGCCCACTGCCCCCTCCTCTGTCCAACCAACTCCAATTCTGGCCCAAATGCCAGTCACCCATAGTCAATATGGGATTTTCAAACTAAATAAAAAATAGGGTCTTCACACCCATATTACCAAATCACCTCTACCTCGTAATCCTGTGTCTGCCCTTAATGACCCCAAATTGGAAAATGACTATGGATGATGAATATAATGCTCTTATTAATAATAAGACTTGGGATTTGATGCCTCGTCCTCCTAATGTTAATGTGATTTGGTCTATGTGGATTTTTAGTCATAAAGAAAAATCTAATGGTACATTTGAGAGGCATAAAACTCGTTTTGTAGGTGATCGAAAGACTCAACTGGTTGGCATGGACTGTGGTAATACTTTCAGTCTGATGGTCAATTCGGCAACTATCCACACTGTATTAAGTCTAGCTATCTCTAAGGCATGACATCTACATCAACTTGATGTGAAAAATGCATTCTTGCATAGAGAACTCAAAGAAACGGTGTACATGTATCAGGCCATGGGTCACATAGACCCTACTTATCCTAATCATGTATGCTTATTGAAGAATCTTTTTATGGGCTTAAGCAATCTCATCAGGCCTGGTACAAGAGGTTTGTAGATTATGCTTCTACTATTGGGTTTTCTAACAGCAAGTCTGATTATTCTCTCTTCATATATTGTCACGATAATGATATGGCTTACATTCTTCTATATGTGGATGATATTATCTTACTACTTCCTCTAATGCTCTTTGCAAGTCTATTATGTCTCTTCTTAGCTTAGAATTTGCTATAAAAAATCTAGGGCCATTGAGTTATTTCATGGGAATAGTTGTAACACGTCATACATGTGGTCTATTTTTATCTCAGCGAAAGTATGCAAAAGAGATCATTGAATGGGTTGGCATGTCCTCGTGTAAGATTTCTTCCACACTGGTTAATACTAAACCGAAGTTGAGTGCTACTTCCAGCACACCATATGATGATCCATCACATTACTGCAGCCTTGCAGAAGCCCTATAATATCTTACTTTAATGAGGCCCGACATATCTTATGATGTGCAACATATTTGTTTATTCATGCTTAATCGATGGAGAATTACATGCATGCTCTCAAGCGCATTGTGTGCTATATTCAAGGCACTCTCGATCATGACTTGCATCTATATCCATCTTCGACAACCACTCTTATTTCGTACATATATGCATATTGGGGTGGATGTCCGGATACCAGACGCTCCACGTCTGGTTATTGTGTCTTTCTTGGTGACAATTTGATCTCTTGGTCCTCTAAACGGTAGGCTACCTTGTCTAGGTCTAGTGCCGAAGTCGAGTACCGAAGAGTTGCTAATGTGGTTTCTAAGTCTTGTTGGTTATGAAACCTTCTTCTGGAGCTCCATTGTCCTATTCAGAAGGCTACGTTGGTTTATTGCGATAATGTTAGTGCGGTATATCTCTCTAGGAATCCAATTTAACCTCAGTGTACTAAACATATTAAGATGGATATTCACTTTGTTCGCGAAAAGGTTGCTCGTGGAAAAGTACGTGCCTTACATGTTCCTTGGCGCTATCAGATCACAAATATTTTTACGAAAGGTCTTCCATTGATTCTATTTGAAGATTTTCGGTACAGTCTCATCATATGACAACCTCCCGCTTCAACTGCGAGGGTGCGATAGAATATGTGTAAATATGACAATAATCTTTAATTGTCCTTTGTATGTGTTAAGTATATAATTAATTATTTGTTACCTTAATTAGAGCCTAAAATCATGTTTGTAATAGGTGTATATTACTAACCTCTTGGGAGACACGAAATGAAACTCTTTCACTAAGCTTGCAAGAGAAATAATTCAGGAGGACAATCCAAAACTAACTAATGTTCCAAGTGTACTGAATGGTTCTCCCATGACACGGGATTTTAGATGTGATCGAGTTCTTCTCTTTGTCAATGTGTTGGACTTTGTTGTGGACACTCCTCGGGTTACTTAAAGGGGGAAAAAGTACTCCCATCGAGTGTTTAAGTATGTCAACCAGTTAGCCCCAAGAAAATAAATTGGAGTTGTGTATGATTAATGTCTCCATGTATTCCACCATTGGGTGATAAATAAGTGTGGCTTTTGATTCATTACTATTGTACGTCCTCCCTGTTTTGTTTATGATTGTTAGAGTCCACAACTTAATTGACCTACTTTGTGGGATTTTGAAGACAAATACCCACTAAAAAGTTATAATACTATTTTCGTACATGAAATTCTTGCGCAATAGGGGTTAATATAAAACTCTAGTAGCCCACATTTTTTAAATGTTCACTTTTAGTCTGATTATGCAACAAATTATTGTGTTTTACAATCAATTATCCATCTACCCATTTGTATTTGATTTGACATGATATTATGACAACCCATCCATTTTTCTATTTAATATGAATTTTAGATGAGGTAAAGACTCATCTATTTCATAAGTTTAAGTCATATTTTTTCAAGTTCTTGAAAAAAATATCCAACTCCAAAGTTTATAAAAAAAATGATTTCTCCTCCTTCAACTGTTAAGGTTTCTTTATTTTGGGATGGAGATATTATTCATGATAATAATATTGTTTGTTATAGTATTAAACCGCAATACCATGTTAAGTTTCCAACTACCTTGCATTACGAAACATTACTCAATACCATAAACAAAAGAATGAAAAGTAAGTGTGAGTATGGATTATCTGTAATAGGCAGATATCCAATATCCATTGCACCGCAAGGTTTAATTCTTTATGTGGAGTGGAATATTACTGATGATGAGTCTTTGAGGGAATATTTGAGGGCGCAGGAAGAATATAGGGGGTTAATCACCCTCAATATTCTTGAAATGTATGTTGAAAAGATACCTCACAATCGTAGTGAAGTCTTGGCCAGGACTCGTCAGGAAGTCCCTCAAGTCCATCCTACTCATAGTAACACTTATACGGACTTGAGTTCTTATAGAGACTTTTTGAGTGGTCAAGTGCCGCTGAAAACTCTAAGCCAGAAATTTAATCAAAATTACGGGGAAAATTGATAAATATCCATTTTTTAATTATTATTTTATATAGTAGCACATGTTTATTATACGTATGGCAATAGCAATGTAGTTTTGTATCTTTTTAGGGGTTATACACCTAATATGAGTAATATTGGGCAATCCTTTTAGTTCGGTGCAGTTGATTATTATCGGTAGGTATACTTTTTATTAATTAAATAATATAAGTATGTTGATGTTTAGTATTTACAATACTTGAACTGCCTCTGTAAGGAAAATTCTTCACAAAACTTGCCAGTAGTACCAAACGTTGATCGGTACAGTTGATCTTTCTTCAAACCCTGACAATATCGATCATTATCGGTAGGTTCATCACCTTGGTATTAAATAATCTATATATATTTTGATGTTGGTATTTAAAATATGTTACCTATTTTTCGTGTAGAAATAGGCTTTTACTAGATTATGGTAATTATCCAAATCATATAGAAAGATCATCGAGTGATAGAGATGATATACCGAATGTAGAGGTATCCGATGATGATGACGTAAATATATCAGATAATGAGGTTGATGTTCATCATCATAGGAAGGAACAACAATTAGTAGAAATTATGCAAAGTCGGCCACACCAGCAAGAACCGCTGGCATGAAGCTTAATTCACCAGCATGAACCGATGGCAGAAAGCCCAATTTAGTGGCATTCTGACGTGATTCCATATATTGACAATCTTCAAGGTCGTGATGATGCTTTTGTCTTCACTAGAGAATATGATCTAATTCACCAAAAAATGTGGAAAGAACCGATCGATCTTGTAAATGATAAAGTTTACCTTGCAAAAGGTATGATGTTCGAATTCAAAAAGGCATTGCAAAGGACCGTCAAAATTTATAGCTTCAAGGAAATGAGGGAGTTTAGGGTTGGTGATTCAACCCAAAAGATGTGGAGGATGGTTTGTACACGATAATATCAAGGTTTTCAATGGATGCTTCGGGGTATTGTTACGCATGATAGTATGTGGACTATCACAAAATTCTACCCACGTCACACTTGTGATATGGAAGAGAATCGAGCATATCATTTTAATTTAGATACAAATATGATTGCTCAAGTGTTACTTGCTGACATTGTTGAAACCCCAAGGTAACCTATTTGACCAAGTTCATTATAATCTTGACATCAATTAAATTATAATTGCTAAATGTTGTTTGTTTAACTTTGTCCAGGTTCCCCATCAGAGATTGCATTAGAAATGTTGAGAGAGTATATCGTAAAATGATAAGCAAGAGAAAGGGATATATCGGGTGTAGGCGTGCTTTTGAGATGATTTATGGTATATGGGAGGGCTCTTTCCAGCAGTTGCCGAGGTATATGACAGCTCTATAAAAATTTAATTCTGGTACTGTTGTAGAGTGAAAGCTCGACACCCAACCTGTTGTGGTCGGTAATATTTTCAATTTTGTATTTTGGACATTTAAATTATGCATTGATGGTTTTGCTCATTGCTGGCCAATCATATCCATAGACGGCATGCATGTGTACGAGATATACGACATCAAGCTACTAATTTCAGTAGAAATAGATGACAATGGGCCGATATTTCCTCTTGCTTTAGCCATTGCCGCTAACGAGAGCAACGAGACATGGGAATGTTTTTGACACATTTGAGGCGATATGTTATTTAAGGATCGTATGGGCATATGCGCACTATCTGATCGACATCACGGCATATTGAATAACATGTTTCATTTACGGGGTGGCAGCCTCCCTTTGCTTACCATCGCTTTTGTTTAAGGCACATAAAGACAAATTTTCAAACGGCCTTTAGAAACAGCACACTAAGCAAATTGATGTGGGCGGCTACAATAGAGCATTAAGAAAAAAAGGTTCTTGTATGGATAGAGATGATCAAGGCAGTGAATCTGGAAGCATATAATTGGTTTAAGGCACTCGACGTTGATAAATGAATATTACATGTGGATGAAGGCATGAGATGGGGATTCTAACAACAAACAGCTCAGTGTCATTCAATGGTTTGTTAAAATCTGCACGGGAGTTGTCCGTTATTGCAATGGTGAGAATGACTTACAAGAAATTTATGGAGCAGTTGTGGCTAGAACAAGATAGGCCAAATCCGTATTAGCAGATGGTGGGAAATGGTTGTCAAATCCTGCAAAAATGTTTGAGAATCATAGGAAAAATATAAGTTACACAAGATGGTAGAGTATAACCATGATCCCTTTATTTATTGTTATTGTGAAAGTCAGTTCCTCATGATAGTACATGTGGGATTTGGTTATCGAAACATGTGTTTGAAGTCAGGACAGGTTATTACTGTCACGCCTCAAACTATGGCTTCGTGACACACGACACTCGATGCCTGGCTGCATGTGACCGAGCGAACCACATGACTGCTGAATCAAAATGGGCATTGAAATATACTAAAGTAATGGTTAAAACATGATATTGTATTATAGTGTGAAATAAACATAACGGAAATAGTCTTGATATATAATAAGTCTAACCAACTGAAATATGACATGACATGATAACTAGTCTAGTCTATGAAACTTGTGACATGAGTCTGACTGAAAACTGTCTACTAAGACAAGGCTCTGGCACACCTCTATCATAAAAATATAATAATGACATAACAGACTGACACCCCGAATAAGATGGAGCTCACCAAGCAGCTGATACAAAAGTAATCCTATTGAGCAAATCCATCATTCTGAAACTCAGCACCTGCATCGTGAAGTGCAGGCCCATGAAAAGGGATGTTAGTACATTTGAATTGTAATGTATGTAAAGCAACTGAAAGAATAAATAGATGTGGGGTGCTCGAGAAAAGAGCAACCCAAATCAATAAACAGATATTGTACTAAATCTGAAACTAAAACTGATAACTGAATAAGGAAGCAAATAATAAGAATACTTTCTGTACAAAAATAGAGAGTCACATGTTTAACTGAAATAATAAATAAATAATTATGGCCTTAGGCCCATAATATATATATATATAAATGTGGCCTTGGACCCATAATATATAGTTGTGGCCTTGGGCCCATAACATATATATATATATATATATATATATATAACTGTGACCTTGGGCTTATAATACGGGTGCTCAACATGATACTAAAATATTGAAAATATATTGATATAAATTACTGACATGAGATCATATTGAAGTTTTGATGTAATACTGACATTCTGAGCAATGTTTCACTGAGACATGTGTTCATGAACTGATTATGAGTACTGAAGCTTCACTCGGTTACAACATGCTGAATATTCTAGGATGAGACTCTTGGATATCAAACACAATTCTATATTGATTACATACTGAGTTTACAACAATAAAAGTGATAATTATGAACAACTTTGAATTTATAATCTTAAGGATAGACGCTCTAGTCTTTTCATGAACTAAGACATAATCTCAAATTATGAAGTAGTTGCAATAATTTGGATGAACGAGTCGTGGGGATGACTAAAGACGTTCTCACACATACATAAAAGATCAACATACCTTAGTCGCATCAAAACTTGAAAAAATGGTCTAAAGCTTTGAACTTGAAACTTTGAGAAGAGTTTTCACCTATTTTCGTAGCTACTGTTCATAGCTCAAACCACACTACTCTTGACCTCCAAATCTAATCTCCATCGTTCATATTTAAGACCTATATATTGTGACCACTCAGTTAAACGTTGGGCTCGCTCCAACATTTAAATTATCAGAAAACATCAAAGGAAGCTGGCTGGTCGGAGGTGAAAACCTACAGCAAAATTACTAGGGTTTTGTGTTTGATGGAGTGCATCTAAATAAATTATATTTCATGATTATACCAACTATTAAATATCTAAAACATAGAAATAACTCCATATAATCCATCAATGATTGAGGGGCTTACCTTTTTGAAGAAATCCTAAAGTTTCATTCTAAATTCGACCTTGAATGGATTTTTCCAAACTCTAGCGATTCCAAATAATGATTCGGTGTTAATCTAGTGTTAACATAATATAATTGACATAGATATTTGAATGAGAACTCGTCTTAGGTGTTTGGTAGCATCTCTGGACGAAAATCCTTACATAAAACGTTTTAGGGTTGTATTTATAAGTTATCATAAAGTCTTGGGCTTTAAAACCTAATCCTACAAGAATCGAGTTTTCCATTTTACACGTCCTCAGTAAAATAACCATAACTTTTTGTACAGAACTCCATTTGATGTGGGCCTTATATGGATGGAAAGGTGCTTCAAAGAGATACAACTTTCATGAATGAAATTCCAAATTCATTATACATTTATCCATACACTCGGTTTACATGAGGCCTGCTGCAAACTCATTTTAAAACATGCTTCGTAGAGTAGCTTCCGACTCTAATTTTTTCAAAGACTCTTCTTATGCCTTGATTAGTTTTCAAAAAATTTCCTACACTCTTCATCTTGGTTCTATTATGTTTCCATTATACGGGTCAAACATTATCCCGAATGTATGAGGTGTTACAATATCTCCTCCTTGGGATCATTCATCCTCGAATGATGGATCATTGTTAGAAATATGACTAACTCTGGAATTTTACAAAAACTTTAGCAGGATTTCCTCTGTGAATAGGATTATCCCAACGTTTTCAAATAACTGCCCGCTAATTTGAGCACAACACAAGCCTCACAAGGAATCTTAATACACATGACATGACATAACATGGTAATTGAAACATGGACGTGACTATCATAATTACTGAGCTGGCATGAATACATAAAAACTATTTGTCATGAATGTCAGTCTGACATGAACACATGGATATTGAACTGAAGGGATACTGAACTGGATGAATACTGAACTGACATCAATAGCTGAGTACTAAGCTGGCATGAATATCTTAGTACTGAACTAACATAAATATCTTAGTACTGAACTGACATAAATATCTTAGTACTAAATTGACATGAATATCTGAGTACTGAACTGAAATGAATATTTGAGTACTGAACTGACATGAATATCGACCTAAAAACGTGAATGTTATAACACAATATTGAGTGCACGGCGACCAACTCTGATGGTAATTCTAGCTCATAAGACACTTGGTCAATCCTTCATAGGATCCTATATGATCTAATATATATGGGACTAATCTTCCCTTTCTTCTCAAATCGCATGACACCATTCATAGGCAAAACTTTCAAGAAACACTCTATCCTTGGAATTCTGAATCTCTGTGTCGCACATCCAAATAGGAATTCAGATGACTCTTAGTCGTTTTCAAATACTACTAACTCAATTTAACTTTTTCCATAGCCTAATGGATCAAGTCTGGCCTTAGCACTTCTGTTTTGCTAACTTCAAACTAATCAATAGGCTATCTACACCTTCGCCTTTACAAGAATTCAAATGATGCTATCTTGATACTGGCATGTTATCTATAACTTTACATAAAATCAATAAGATGCATATGATCATCCCAATTACCTTTAAAGTCTAGGACAAATTCTCTCAACATATATTCGGGCGTTTAGATAGTGTGCCCTGCCTGACAATTTGTCTAAGGATGAAAAGTGGTACTGAGACTTACCTTGGTACCCAATTATTTCTAAAAATACTTCCAAAAGTTTGTTGTAAACTGGACATCTTGATCCAAAACAATGGACACTAGAATCCCATGTGACCTGACAATTTCCTGAATATACAGCTTGGCGTAATCTTCTGCTGAATCAGCTTTCGCTTGCTTCTAAATTGGACACTTAGCCACAAATTTGGATATATTGTTCTTCATGTAATTCCACCAATAAGCTTCATCAAGGTCATAATTTATTTTCATGGAGCTTGGGTAGGTAGAATATCTTAAATTGTGTGCCTCTATCATAATCCTCTCTTTGCGTCTATCTATAGTTGGGCTGTAAAATTTTCCTTCGTACCTTAGAGTACCATCATCTCCCCCTTGTTTGGAAGCCATGGATTTATGTCTGCAAATCTCTTCCTTTAGATGTAATAGATAGGGATCATGAAACTGTTTTCCTCTTTTGCTCAACTACTAAGGAGGATTTGACTATGTTCTGCACAATCATTATACCATATTCAAGGTCCAAAGGTTGAACTCCTAGATTTGCTAAACAATGAACTTCTTTCATCATGATTCTCTTGTCTGTCTTAAAATGAGCTAAACTACTGATACTTGATATCTTTCTGAGATATTTCCTGAAATACTCATAGTACTGTTTGTGCGTTAAGTCTTTGACCAACACCTTGAAGAATAGAGTCTTGTGTGATGGTACTACCTTTGTGACACATAACTAGGCATGATCTTATAGCTTTTCTATGATCACTTAATTGATAATAACTAATCTTTACACAAGTCAATCAATGATCATTTTACTTACTTCGTGTTTCTTGTACATACGAGGCACAACTTTATGGAGACTATCTCATCATGCCTCATTACTGAACTGAGGTTCTTCATATCTCATGCTAACCCTTCAGGTTTTCAAATATTCAACTACACTCCTTGACAATTTACATATCTTTCTCTTGGACCAAAGGTTAAGATCTTATATTTGGGATCCTTCTCTCTCGTTGGGATCCAACCAACTTTCCTTATCTTCATCAATTCTTTGCACTTTATGTTACTAACAGATCATCTTTCAACTCACTTTTGAGCGATCTTCCTTACTAGAAAAAACTAAATTACTTACATGAACGGGGAACTAAATTACTTACATGGACTGAATTACTGGCATATTATGTCTTAATGACTTAACTTCAATCATATTGCTAGTCTTAGGGAAAACCACTTTTTAATAACTCTAAAAGACTATTCTTCTGTAGTTTGCTCTCTTACTGCCTAGTTAATTTTCTTCGCCCACTGCCACTGTACTTTATGTTTGTCTTAAACACTTTGGGTTCTAACATGTATTCGGTGTATTCGAACTGATACTCACTCCCCAGTGTTAACCTAAGTAAGGAGATCAAATCATACCTCTACTAGCTTTGCTGAAATTGTTAATTCACTATATTTACTCAAAACTTACTTATTATTCTCTAATAACCACCTGCTAGCATCGTATTCTCTGGTTCTGTCCTGAATACTAATGTGAAGCATGAGATTATTTCTAACTTCTCTCATCATCTGACCTTGTTTTGCGATCGTATACTATCTTTTCTGAGCTATATACATGGATCAAACTTAGGGCAATTACGTTTCTCTTAAATGAAAGGTTGGAATATCTAACCCTAACTTTCTATACGCCTTAAGGTCATGTCAAATTATACACACACGGGATAAACACTTAAATCACATAACCTTAGAGGGAACTTTCACATCTTATCATCTTATAGTAATAGCTACTTTTTGTTGTAACTTACTAACGTCATACTCTATAATTATGATCTGAATAGACTTAAATAATTTAAAACTATCCCCATAAATTCAATATCGTCTACTTATGGTTCTCCTATCATATACAATCTTACCTTAGTCATGTGCATGGGTCATACTACAAAATATACATCTTTGAAAACTCGAGACATTCTAGAATCACATGTGATTTTTCTCTTAGGTTATTTTCTGCTCAAAACTATCGTGGGCAGTTTATGTCTATTGCAGATAACTTCATAACAAGTTACCCTGTAGGGTCTTAAATCTGAACTATCATCCTTATACTTGTAGCTCCATGGTCTAGAAATCCAATTAAACTTATTATGTAAGGTATGGAACATACGTATACTACCATGCACAAACTTGTCCTTCATAGGGTACTATCACCTAATAAATTACTTCATGCGTCATTTGGTGAGGCTTGGGTCTTAACCCAGAATTAAAACACGCGAATATTTCGCTATAGTCATCATCACTTACACGTTATTTTAGCACTCATAGGCATCACTATATACTCACGAGTCATAAGAATCTTGATACACTGAAAATTGAAAATGTGATAACTAAATAACTGAACACTGGTGTACTGAATAACTATAATCCTGCTAACTAAAACAATGTATAACTGGTAACTAAGGTTAACTGATAACCATAAATCATGATAACTGCTTTTGCATTTTCTATTAAGGGTTATGCTCTAGTTATAGTAACTATGCACTTTGTCCCACTTTCAATATCCTTTAAGTTCTCATTTGTTACTAACAGGTACATCACAATTTACACCCCGATGGGTAATCATTCTTACTTGGACCTTGAATTTTCTTCTTGTCTTTTATGCATTCGATACATTCGAAATTCGATTTAAAGAGAATGTTATTTATGAACTCTAAGCTTTATGGCACGAGGTTGAAGAATCCTTGAAAGTACCTCTCTAATTGCACGATCTAGAGTATGAAAGAAGTGAGACAATACAAAATATCTTGGTGGTCAACAGTTTTTAAGTATGGATCGCACACACATATAAAAGTGACCCCACTAGACATGGTTTCATAGACTCTCTAAGACACTTGAACCCAGGTTCTGATACTAAGCTTTATCACGCCTCGAACCATGGTTTGGGTGAGAAACAATACTCGGTGCTGGATGTGTGTGACCGAACGAACCACATGGTTGCTGAATCAACATGGGTATCGGAACATACTAAAATAATGATTAAAACATGATATTGTATTATAGTCTAAAATAATCATAGAGGAAATAGTCTTGATACATAATAAGTCTGAACAACTGAAATCTGACATGACATGATAACTAGTTTGGTCTATAAAACTTGTGACATGAGTCTGACTGAAAACTGTATACCAGGACAATGCCCTGACACACCTTTATCATAAAAATATAATAATGACATAACAGACTAACACCCTGAATAAGATAGGGCTCACCAAGCAGCTGATACTAAAGCAATCCTACTAAGAAGATCTGCCATCTTGAAACTCGGCACCTGCACCATAAAGTGCAGGCTCCATGCAAAGGGACGTTAGTACATTTGAATTATAATGTATGTAAAGCAACTAAAAGAATAAATAGATGTGGGATGCTCAAAAAAATAGCAACCCAAATCAATAAACAGATATTGTACTGAATCTGAAACTAATACTGATAACTGAACAAGGTAGCAAATAATAAAAATACTTCCTATATTGAAATGGAGAGTCACTTGTTTAATTAAAATAATAAATAAATAATTATGGCCTTAGGCCCATAATATATATATATATATATATATATATATATATATATATATATATATATATATTATGGCATTTGTCCCATAATACATATAATTGTGTCCTTGGATCCATAATAAAGGTGCTCAACATGATACTGAAATACTAAAAATGTACTGATATGAAACACTGACATATGATCATACTGAAAATCTGATGTAATATTGGCATTCTGAGTAATGGTTCACTGAAACATGTGTTCATGAACTGATTATGAGTACTGAAGCTTTAACTAGGTTATAATATGCTGAATATTCTAGGCTGAGACTCGTGGATATTAAACACAAGTCTATATTGATTGCGTACTGAGTTCATAACAATCAAAGTGATAATTATGAACAACTATGAATTTTTTAATCTTAAGAATAGACGCTCTAGTCTTTTCAACTAGAGCATAATCTCAAATTATGAAGTAATTTGCAATAATCTCGATGAACGAGGCGTGGGGATGACTAAAGATGTTCTGACATGTATATAGAAGCTCTACATACCTTAGTCAATCCAAAATTTGAAGAAAAGGTCTGAACTTTTGAAGAAGAACCCTAAAGCATTGAACTTGAAACTTTGAGAAGAGTTTTCACCTCCAAATCGGATCTCTACCGTTCACATTCAGTACCTATATGTTTTGACCAATCCGTTTAATTATGGGCTCTATCCAACGGTTTAATTATCATAAGATGCCAAAGGAATCTGGCTGGTTGGAGTGAATATCTACAACAAAATTACTAGGATTTTGCGTTTGATGGAGTGCGTCTAAGTCAATACTGTGTCATGATTATACCAAACATTAAATGTCTAAAACATAATAATAACTCCATATAATCTATCAATGATTGAAGGGCTTACCATTTTGAAGAAATCCCAAAGCTTCATTCCAAATTCGACCTTGAATGGATTTTTCCAAAATCTAGTGATTCCAAATAATGATTCAGTGTTAATCTAGTGTTAACTTAATATAATTGATATATAGATTTAAATAAGAACTCATATTATGTGTTTGGTAGCATCTCTGGTCAAAAACCCTTACATAAAATGTTTTAAGATTGTATTTATAGGTTATCATAAAGGTTTGGGCTTTAACATCTAATCCTACAAAAATCAGGATTTCCATTTTACATGTCTTCAGTAAAACAGTCATAAAAGTTTGTACAGAACTCCATTTGATATGGGTCTTATATGTATGTAGGGATGGCAACAGATCGGATCTGGATCGGATCCTACTAAATCCAGATCCAGATCCATTTTTCATACCTGGATCCAGATCCGTATCCGGATTCATCGGGTCCATAAAAATCATATCCAAATCCGGATCCATCGGATCCACCGGGTCCACGGATCGGATCTGGATCTACATGTAAATTTTTTTGGCTTGAATAATATTCTCATATATTGAAACTTTTATGACAAAATGAAACGCAATCTGATTGAAAAAAATAATTGAGTTCATTCAATCAACCTACACAAACATGACACAATTCTTCCAAAATACTGAACAACGTTTAAGCATCACAAGAAAATAAAGACAATTGACTTCATTAGTGATGCTGAACAGGTTGCAAGTTTGAGCTAATTTTTGGAGGCTTTAGTGATGCTCCACTTGTAGTTCTACTGATTGACTTCACTAAACAACATAAAACAATGTCAGTCATATATAAAAAGTCCTATTTTTTTTGCTGATCAAACAAATGAGAGAAATATACTCAAAGCTTACTGCTAACAGATTCAAGAAAGGAAAATTTAAAGAAGAGTGATAATTTTTTCTTTTTATAGAAATAAAAATATGGGAAACTGCAGAGAGCACATAGGTAAAAGAAGTGAAACTTCAAAGACAAATTACATGGCTGTGTGACTTGTGCCTTATCCCGATTCAACCTTTTACCCAATACATAAATTATGAAAAAAATTAAGAAAATACTTATAAAATTACATTCTAGGTTATGAATATATCTAATAAAAAATGGATTCACGGATAGGATTTGGACCGGATACGGATCTCAAATACAAGATCCAAATCCAAATCCGATCCGTCAGAAACGGATCCGGGTTCGATCCGGATCCGTCGGGTCCAAATTTTAAACATCCATATCCTATAAAACGGATCTGGATCAACCGGATCAGGACAGGGTCCAAGATCCATTGCCATCTCTATATGTATGGAAAGGTATTTCAAATGGATACAACTTTCACGAAAGAAGTGTTCCCAAATTCCTTATACATTTATCCGTACAATCAATTTACATGAGGCCTGCTGCAAACTCAATTTAAAACATGCTTCGTAGAGTAGCTTCGGACTCTAATATTTTCAAAGACTCTTCTTATTCCTTGATTAGTTTTCAAAAAACTTCATACACTCTTCATCTTGGTTCCATTATGTTTCCATTATACGAGTCAAACCTTAGCCCGAAGATACGAGGTGTTACAATTACAAAGGTTAGGGAGGAAACATTCATACCATTTATGAGATGACGAGAACGTCTAGTTGTGGTAAGTGTCAATTATACCACATGTCGTGTTTTCATTCCATCAAGTGTTTCAAGGCAATTGGAAAAACGGTATCAAATTATGTGGCATCGAAATACAGCGTCAAAAGTTATCTTAAAGCGTATGTCAAACGTTTCTACCCACTTGGTGATCGTGCTTATTGGACAAATGATCCATTTTCAATGATTGCTAACAAGGAGTATATCTATAAATTGCATGTTAACTTACAAACTCTGATTCCTAATCATGGATATCCAGATAGGACATACTCTCGAAGGTGCTCGACGTGTAAGGAGTTTGACCATGATAAGTATTTGAATAATCTACGAGTTTGTGGTGGTGCAAGTACCTCTAGTGGTGGAAGAACCTCTCGTAGTGGAAGAGCCTCTCGTGGTTGAAGAACATCACGATTTTATGAATGTATTTTAATTTTTCTTGATGTATTTGAATTGTCTTGAATTATGAAGCTTAAGTATTTTTCTTCTTGTAATGAATGATGTATTATTATTTTTAATGAAGAGTCTTGAATTATGAAGCTTAAGTATTTTTCTTCTTGTAATGAATGATGTATTATTATTTTTAATGAAGAATCTTGAATTAGGCATTTTATCATCAAGAAAATTCTATTGAAAAATTTCATAACATATAAAAATTAGAAAAGTAATTTAATCTTCGTCGCTTTCTAGAACCACCTCGTCGTCGTCTTCATTTTTATCATCTTCCTTACTTGCATTCTCTTATTCATCTTCTTCTTTCTCCATCGTCCTCATTGTAGTCTAGATCCCAACTATCATCATTAGGAGCACTCGCTTGGTTAACAAAATAATATGGCACTCCACAATTTAATATTTGTGGTAAATATTTTGGAAGACCTATCTATTCTTGAATTATTGGATAAACTAGATAAGAAGAGTCTCGATGAAGAATTTTATTTTCTAACAGTTTCCAATGATCTTCTTCATCCGCTCCTCGAAAATTAAGATCGTCCAAATCATGATACATATCTACTGCTTTCTGCATTTTTGAAATTTCTTTCATCAAGTGCTAGATAACCAGTGGTTCATCCTTGAATTTGGAAGTCTGATATGTAGCAGACAATGCTTGTGGCACAACTAAATTATGTCAGCGACATAATACCTCATAATCACACATTTTCAAATATAATTGAACCTATTAAAGATTTTCACCCCAAATTATAGATCCTTCGGTTTTGAGGAGAGTGCATCACCTTCAATTATGTGTCCAACAACTTTTAAATCAACATTGATACAAATTGATTGATTTTTAAAGGGGCGAAGAACACCATACCATTTTTCATAAGATAAATCTGTGTAACATCCTAATATATCTTTTTCAAAATATGATTCAATTGTGTTTGTGTTTGTTTCTATCCTACCATGAGGGCTTCTTGAGCTACCCTAGCCTTTTTGTCTATTTTTTAACCTACTATTGAATGTAAGTTATCTATTGAATGAGTTATATAAAAGTTCTTAACCAAATGAGTTATATAAAAGTTCTATTATATAAGTGTGTCACATAAAGCGGTCAAAAGCAAGCATAGTGTTGTCAAATCAAGGATGTCATTCCAAAACTCATATTTTGCACATGTAAAAGTCGTGCAATATAAATGTGGCATATAAAGCGGTCAAAAGTGAGCATAGTATTGTCAAATCAAGGATGTCATTACAAAAACTCATATTTTGCGCATGTACAAATTGTGCAATACAATTGTCTCATATAAAGCGGTCAAAAGCAAGTATAATGTTGTCAAATCAAGGAGTAGTATATAACATGAATGACGAACAACTAGCATTCACATTATAACGAGTTATTATGTCAATTTGGAACTAATTTTTTGATATTGGTTCTATTACATGTTTTACCCCAGCAAACATATTTGAAGCAATGGGTACGACATGAGAACTATATGAGGATGATTTTAAATACTCAAATAACCTGAACCACATATACAATCAAGAATGCAATAGTACAATGAAAGCTGAGTGAAATTGACGTGTTAGGGGGGCTGAAATGATAGAAAAAAACTTGAAGGCACTTGGACTCAAACGTCTAAAAACTCGTACGACGTCAATGCCTCGTGGTACACCACAAGAGTTCAATTTTGCTCTTAACTATTTTCGCAAAGAGAACAATCGGATGAAAATACGTTGCCTCGGGGTAGAATATGGTCAACATGGTTACGTCAGATTCAGATTCAGGTGGGATTCGGACTGTGAGATGTCTGATGAAGATGAATCCCCGTGATCCTATTAATATTTTATATAATAAAGTAGGTAGGTATGGTCATAATGACGACCCCAAGGGTACTTGGGGGTTTGCAACTATATAAGTAGCCTTTCATTTGTTATTAAACTACAACATATTCAATGTCGAGTAGTAGAAATATGGATTGGTCGGTATTCCTTCCAAATGATTCAAATAGCATTTGTGATGATAGCTCAAGCATAGCAGTTATTCCGATGAATTGAGTTATCTTGATAACAATAAATTCAAGATAGACAATTTGAAACCCACTTTCTTATAGAGTGTAATTCAAGATAATGATTATTATTGTGGTTTACGTCGAGAATAGGAATATCGGCATGTCGAATCATAACATCTTATTCGTGAATTGAAAAATCTCAATGCTCAAATTCCAATAAGATTCTCAATGACCATGCCTCGAACTGATCCACATTCTTCCGAGGTCGCCGTACAGAGGATTAGAAAAGAAAATAACATAATACTAGCAAGACGTTGTAGATTTTACATGCTAAAGTTGGCCGAAGAATAAGCATCATCTACGGGCAGAGAACTAACATCTATAAAAAGAAGATATGTCTTAAGAAATCCAAAATATTGTTCTGAGGACGGTATTGAGGACTTCTATTCTGATGATGATTAGGGGTAATTTTGGTTCACTTGCTTAGTTTTTGGGTCATTTAAGTTCCGGACTCATGATTTAATTTGTATTTTTAATTTATGATGAAGTCATCAATTTGTAGAAAATTAGTATTTTTTTAATTTGCTTTGATTGTTATAGTCTATTATTAATTTATATAAGATTCTTAGAGTTAATAATACATAAAAAGTTCAATAATTCACAATTTTAAAAAAACACAAATAAATTAGTACATAAAAGGTGCCGATTACATAATACATAAAAAGTGCAACTAGTAAAAACAAAATGCATAAAAATAACAAACTAAACCAAAAATACATAAATACAAAATACATAGAAATAATAAACTTAATAATAAACAACAACAAGATAACACAAATAATCTTCCAAAATTTTAATTTTTCTTTCAAACATTTTTCTCGTGTTGAGTGTCTCTAAGGTTATGCTTGAAAATCTTTTGTTTTTCTTCGGATTCTTTTAGAAAGCTCTCCAGAAGGTCAATTTTTTCTTGAGCTTCCAAAAGTCTAAACTACAAGTCAAACTTCACGGTATCTCTATTGATATGTGAAGTCGCGGTATCTCTATCAACATGAGGCTTTTTAAACTTCGTCGCCACCGTTTTATCCACGGGAATGTCATATTTCCATCGAAAATATTTGCAACCATTCATATCCTATAAACATTACAAGAAACTCAGTTTTTGAAAGTAAAATATGTAGATAATGTGGAAAAAAATTAAACCCTAAAAACTTGTAAAAACACTTACTTCGGGCAGTTTACAGCGCCAAAAACGACGATCCAGATTATCTTGGGTCCTTGATGTTCTTAGCTTACAATAATAACCGCATTCACAAACATCGGATTCTATAGAAAAGTTTGACGTTTCGGAGCTTTGAGACATGATTTTCGAGAGGCTAAAGTATGTTGAAATAGTGAAAATGGAGGAGGTGAAGAGTGACTTGAAAATGGCCAAGTGTTAGGATTTATATTAACCCCTATTGTGCAGGAAAGATAGTGTGGTAACTTTTTTTAGTGGTTATTTATGTTCAATCCCATAAAGTGGATTACTTAAGTTGCGGACTCATGATTTTTAGTTACAGCAACTTCTTATTTTATTTTAATTTCTCTATTTTTTTTTCTTTTGAGTACTGAAGCATAGTTGTAGGCTTTTTAGTGGGAGTTTGGACATAAGAATTGTAAAAAAAAAAAAAAAAAGTAAAGTATTTGTTTTCAAGTTGAAAATGATATTTGGAAATTAGAGTTATTTTCAAAATGTTATTAGTGATTTAAAGGGATTGTGAAAATAACTTTTTGGAGTTTTTCAAATTTCTAAAAATTTCAGAATTCAACTTCAAATTGAATTCCAAAAAAATTGTACTTGATCCGCCCCAGTTTATATGTCACTCTTTCCTTTTTAGTCAGTTCCAAAAAGAATGATACCTTTTTATATTTAGTAACAATTTAACTTTAAAAAACTCATTTTACCCTTAATGAAATGATTTACGGCCACACAAATATTTATGACTCATTTTAGACCACAAGTTTCAAAAATCTTCTTTTCTTTATTAAACTCTGTGTCAAATCAAACAGCTTCATATAAATTGGAATGGATGGAGTAACAATTTTATGTCCAAATAGTTTTCCAGAATAAATTTCATAAAAAGTAAAAACTATCTATGAACAAAGGAGCACTTATTTTCTTTTTGATTTTTTGGAGGACATATACATGCATGATATTACTCTAGCCGTTTGAAAATTTTGAAACAATTCCCAAAATGGATTGAAAAGTGCAAAGAGTGGATCTTGAATCTAACTCAACCTCAAAAGCTAGTTTATATGGTGAGGATTGTCCAAGTCCATATAAGGAGTCCATATTCCCATTTCATTTTCGATGTGGGACTCTTAACACCCTCGCATGCCCAGACCTCGTTAACTAGATCGTATACAATATAATTTGGTGGCCCAACATCGACGAATAAATAATTGGAATGAGTCTGGCTCTAATACAATGTAAAGAAAGGATCTTGGGCCTAACTCAACCTCAAAAGCTAGCTTGTAGGGTGATGATTGTCCAAGTACATATAGAGTTTATGTTCTCATTCCATTTACGATGTTGGACTTTTAACAAAAAGGGGAAAGTAGAGAAGAAGAATGATTATTCAATCATCCTCATGTCCCATTGTGACGTTTACAAGGGTTTTCGCAGGCTTACACTTTCAGATTCCGAACAACTCTCAAAGGGACTTAATTAAAAATGCCAATATGGAAACTTAGCTTCCTATGAAATTGAAACGATGCATAAAATCGACAAATAATCCATTATTTAAATAAAAAGTAGAAGATTGCGTATAACCAGACAACCGAATATTGTACTATGTATATAATTTATTGAAAATGAAAATCTGTACTATAATGTTTGCCTGATTAGGGCCAATATCTTGTTTTCTTTATTTGTGGCTGTTGGACTTTTAAGGTGATTCTTGATAATCAAAGTTAAAACTTGAAAAGCAATAAGAAAAACGTGTCTTATTTATTTTTCCAAATTTCTCTCTTCTTATCCTCTGTAACATTATCCGAGTTCTTTTTTCTCCTCTTCATGTATTTAAAGTTTAAATGTCAATGATAATAATAAAAGGCTTCCAATTGCTTTATAATCTCTTGAACATAGGGTAAAAAGAGAGAAAATGATCATGCTAAATCGATCACTAGAAAAATGATTATCACAGTTTAAAGTTTCAACCGTGGATTTTCCACAAAACATAGAATATTTATATTAGAGCGGGATTGTCCAATTCAAAGCACTCAGAACCCGTGCAATGCACGGCCAACCCATGCAAATTTAGTGTTAAATTAAGTTAATGGAATTTTATACGGTGTGACAAGGCCAATTAACATTACGCGAAAAAGTGTTCATTTTAGAAAAATATTACACCCTTATTGTGTTTGATATGTAGTGAAATATTTATCAATTTTTTTAAGTTTGATCGGTAAAAGTGTTTGAGAAAATATTTTATTTAGAAAAACAAATTCCTTAAAAATAAGAAAAATGACTTCCTGAATGGAATAGGGAAAAACAAGTTACATAACGCATTCCATGTTGGTTATCTCTTCCCCCACTCAACAACCACCCACCCTTCACCCACGCTTCACCCACCCCACCCACCCACCCACCCAACACTACCCCATAATGTTTGCCTAAATTATAAAAATATTTTTGCGATAGTATTTTCGTCTTATTTATTAAACATCATAAAATAAATAATAAAATCATTTAATATACCTTCAATCACAAACTACACAAAGTTTGTCCTTTTTTTTTTATAAAATATACCCATTATAGAGATGCACATAGTAAGAGAGAGTGAACTTCATATATTTCTTTTCTTCTCAATTCAGAAACAAGATCAGACGTTATCCAGATATTTCTCCCTTTTTGTGAGACTATTCCTCAAACAAGACAACTGATAAGCCATCAAAGAATTTATGTGAATAATGAAATTGTTAACTTTACTCATTTTTAACTAGCTCCCACGATGATTATAATAATAATTCCAAAAAATGATGTTGTAAAAAATATAAATTGATTTAATAATATATAATATACATAATTATTGTAGTGTAAGTTTTAAGGTGACAAATCTTATAAATACAGGAGGATACTGATAGAATATACACAGTATCTACTCGGGCCTGGTACAAAAGGTTTGCAGATTATGTGTCTACTGTTGGGTTTTCTCACAGGAGGTCTGATCATTCTCTATTCATCTATCGTCGCGGTACTTCTCTAGCATACATTCTGTTATATGTGGATGATATTATATTGATTGCCTCCTCTGATAAATTGCGCAAGTCTATCATATCTCTTTTCATCTCTGAATTTGCTATGAAAGACTTGGGGACTTTGAGTTATTTTTTGGGTATAGCTATAACTCGTCATGCAAGTGATCTATTTCTATCCAAGAGGAAGTATGCAGCTGAGATTATTGATCGGGCTGGCATGTCATCCTGTAAGTCATCTCCTACTCCGGTTGACACCGAACCAAAGCTCATTGCTAATTCTAGCACACCCTATGACGATCCCTCCCACTATTGTAGTCTTGCGGGGGCTCTTTAGTATCTTACATTCATGAGGCCCAATATTACTTATGCAGTGCAGCAGATGTATTTATTTATACATTATCCGAGGGAAGAACACATGCACGCTCTCAAACGCATTGTGCGTTACATTCAGGGCACTCTTGATTATGGTTTACACTTATATCCATCCTTCGTATCTACTCTCATGTCTTATACAGATGTTGATTGAGGTGAATGTCCTGATACCAGACGCTCGACGTCTGGTTATTGTATGTTTCTTGGTGATAACTTGGTCTCTTGATCGGCTAAACGTCAGGCTACTTTATCGCATTTCAGCGCGGAGGCCGAGTATTGAGGGGTAGCCAATCTGGTGACTGAGTCATGTTGGTTGCGTAACCTCCTCTTAGAGCTTCACTTTCCTATTCAAAAAGCTACCTTGGTCTACTGCGATAATGTTAGTGCGATATATATCTCTGGGAATCATGTCCAACATCAGCGCACTAAACATGTCGATATGGATATTCACTTTGTTCGCGAAAAGGTAGCTCGTGGACAAGTACGTGTCTTGCATGTCCCTTCACGGTACCAAATTGCTGACATCTTTACAAAAGGTTTTCCCTTAGTTCTGTTTGAAGATTTTAGGGACAGTGTCGGCGTACGATAATCACCCGCTATGACTGTGGGGGTGTGATAGAATATAAACAGTATATTCTTTTGATATTATTAGAGATCTTGTACATGTGTAATTATGGTAGTAGTCTTGTAGTATGAAATGTATATTTGATTTCCGTAATTATAGCCTAGGTTTACTATTGTATATCATATATATAAACTCTTTACATTAATGAAAATAATTAAGGGACTATTCTCTTTCATACACGTCAAAACTGTTGAGTTCAAAAAGTCGATACCGATAGACTGCATTCGGCTCTACTTCAATGGAGTTCTTGGTTATTGTCTCCAAGGTCTAGAAGGCAGTGATAATGGTGGCTGCAGTAGCCCAGGGTAGGCTACATGCTATCATTTACACCTTTGGCAAATGTCATTTTACAATACAACCTTCTTAACATCAGCAAGTTTATAAAGAAGGGCAATAGAAAATGGTTTAATCCTTTGCATGGTAGCAGTATATACGTAATTCCTCCGAGACTTGTGGAATGCATTTGTTGCCAAATACGAATAAGGATTTAAAATTTATGGGTCCAGATTTCAAGTTATATAATAATAATAATAATTAGGCTTACAATAAAATATATATAAATATTATGAGAAAATTAATGTTAAGACAATAGTTTCAAATTTTGTAAGTTACGGCAAAAGGTTAGACGACATTAATCTAATGTTTTGTCTGTAAGGTTGAGCAACATTTTCAAAAATTTTAAAATAGCGTAAATTTTACTTGGTGCCCTAAAAAGGGATATTTCTGTAAATCTGTCTACTCAATCAAGGAAGCAAGTAAGGGTAACACATTTTAACTCATAAAAACATATTCGTCCAATATGTACAAGACTTTAGATATAAACGGATTAGTGATCCGTCTATTTACTAACTTAGCCATCTAAAAATTGATTTGATTTGGGTTAATAGGTAGCTCATGACACATGAAAAATCTTGTCAAAATATTTGGAATAAATTATTTTTATTTGATATTGTTATATATAGTCAAAATAAAGAAAAAAATATTAATTTTGTTTGACAATTAAATAAGTATAAGAAAACAAATGAATAAATTAAAACTTGGTATAAGTTGAGTGGGTGAGTTATGCACAATGTTTAATTCATCTTGAACTTATCTCAGCTCAAGTAATTTGTGAGCGAATCATTAACTCCTTATTTATTATCTCAACGCATTTTGATCAGCTCAAATATATTCATCCAACTGGCTCATTTAAATCTTTGATGCGCATAAGAATGTTATTCTACCCTCATACAAATAATAACAATTACCACTACTATTTTGAAGTTTTGGTAGCACGTATCATTGTGACATTTTTATGTATATAGTGTATGATTTAGTAATTCAGGCCCTCGATCCTCATACAAAAAAAAATGATCAAGGATAGAGTGGAAGTGGTTACTTGTTAGGTGATGAAGTTTGGACAGAGACAAAATACTTGAACGGCCGGTTGGAAAATCTTGTGCACATGTCACGTAGAAATTTTCATGCGTTATTCCTTTTTACGATAATTATTTACTAAATTGATTTTTTTATAATTTATAAAAAAATTATATCACAGTTTATTTATTTTTGAAAAACTAAAAATATTATGAAAAAATTTTAGATCACAATCTAAAATTTTGTACTCTATTGTAAACGTTATACGATAATCTAATGTTTTGCCTATGAGGTTAAAATATATATATATGAGGATATTAGACTTGAATTTAACGTTGCTATCCGAAAGAAACAAAAATATCACGATCAGAATAAAATTTGGGAGTTCCCCCCGTTGCAGCATATACCCAAAGGAGGAAAAAACAAATAAATAAAGGGATTGTCTTGCCCTTAATAAGGCATAATTATAAGGGAGGTGACTTTTTTCCTAATTTCAAGAAATTCAAATCTATTCTCCCCCTTCCCCACCTGAACGCAGAAAACCTTCCACTGGCAGGCGATCATGTTTTTCACAAAATTTTTCATTACTCATGTCAGCATTCTCACTTCTGATATCTCCATGTCTTGTCACTATAAATCGCATGATTAACTAGTTTCGGTTCTCTTGGATCATCTACTTGAATTTAGCCCGCTGAATATCATTTGCTCTTACATCGGATAAAGTCTACTCCTTGCTTTACTCAACAAGCTACTAATTTGAATAGACGTTTCCTAACCACCACACCAAACCCGACTTCTATGATCTAAAATGAGTGCAGAAATGTCCCTTTAAGAAAAAGATCTTTACAGAAAAAGAGTCCAGAGGTTTAGTCAGCTATTATCCTATTTTCTTTTTTCTTTTCCCTTTAGTTCAGCCATTTTTCATTCGGTGTCTAATACACCAACAACTCCCATCATATGAAAGGGGTTCAAGGTCCAATTATGAAACAAAAAAGAGCTAAAGAGAATGACGATTCCATGCCTTAAGGCTGACTGAAGTTTTCCTCTTTTCGGGTGGCTGTAGGACGGCCGCCTATAGGTGGTAGGGTAGGGTGAGTGGTACCGCTCTGCGGCCATAGTCTTAACCTCCGATCGAGTTACGAGCACGAGTAGAACTAAAAAGTGGTTGATTGATTAGTGAGGTCTTAAAAACGTCATAGAATTCATGATCGGCCATTCCAGAAATCAGGCTTAAAGCTCTCACCTTACCAATAAGCCGAGAGTTGATGGCTGAATGTATAGGTAGGGATTGTTTTATGCTTGGAAATCCCATTCTGTGCTCTCTATCTACTTTTTTTGTTATGCCAGCGGTTATATGTGGATCTGGTAATTGATCTGTTCCGATTCTGATAGTTGTGCCTGACATGGTCCCTTTCTTTTCTACTACTGAACTAGAAAATTGTGTAGATTGCTTTGCTTGGGATTACTTGAAAGACAGAACGGTGTTCGTAGATGGATTGGACTTTTGGCAGGAGAGAATACTGATTGGGGAGCGTTGAAGCTTGCTTCTTCGGAAGACTTTTCTTGGTCATCAATACGACCTGTTCCCTAAGTAACCAAATCAATCCCTATCATTGTTTAACTTTGAAATCGAATGAGAGATAGAACCTAATAAGAATTAGGAAAATGCATCAGATAGTTTTTTCTTGCTTTCCTTCTATCTTTCTTTCTATTTCAAAGCTTGTGCTTTGGTTTAAAAGGCTTGGGCCTATCTATCCCGATAGGACCTCATAAAAGAACGGGAGTTGTTGAGAGGTTCCATATTGCCGAGATGCTGATCTATGAATGACACCACTAAAGTACTCAGGTGGTCGGCAACTTGACTGTTTAACTCAGGTTAAGCTCCTTCTCGGAACCTTGTGGAGTTAGGAGTAAAGCATATTTTATTCAATATTTTGTATACAAAGCAGAGGTGTGAAGCGAAGGTGTGATCAGGAAGCTTGACATGACAATAGCTTATATGTATTTTTTCGAGATCTATTTCAATATTATATGACTATATAATTTCCTATAGTTATATTAAGTTGCACGACTTTTAAAAATGAATACAAAATTTAAATACGGATGCAAAAGAAAGTAATATTTGCGTAAATCAACCTGACTGTGACAAGTACATTTTCAAGTGTTAGAAAATATCCTAATGATGATGATGATATTGATGGCCTGATGGGCTGTGACCTACTGGGCCCTGTAAAATTGGAGACCCATTTACAAGTTTAGCGCTTTTTTGCGCATGGATTGGTCTTTTTATTTTTGCTCTTTAAATCACTGAACTTTAATTTTTGTCTCTACATCTCATTTAATAAAAATTTGTGGGCCAAATTACTCTTTATCCGTTGATCTACAAAATCAGAGATTCTGAGTTCGAATCCAGCAGAGTAAAAAAAATTCACAAGGCAAGATTTTTATAGAAATTATGTTTGTTTGGTCAAAGTTACATAAAAACAATGCCTTAAGGGACATAGAAACTAACTGGACAAGACATAATCTTTATTTTCAACGAGACTTTGTCTTCATCTATGCCATACAACTTTGGCCCGAATAGACATAATTTCTATGAAATCTTACCTTGTGATTTTTTTTTCTTTTTGACTTTGCTGGGATTCGAACCCACGACCTTAAAGATTTTTCCGTCATTTTTTTTAAGGTAAAAATCACCAATTTGAGGGGATGAAATTAAAACCCATCCTATCGTGCGAATTGGCCCTGCGCAATCACTGTTTATCCATTTTTAGAGTTTCTCATTCATCCACGTATCACCTGTCATTTTTATTTGATAAATGACGAAATACATAAATGAATATTTAATTTTCCAAATGACCAATAAACAGGGAAAGTTCACAAATAACCGATTTTGGAAAGTATCAGTTAAACTATAGCTGAATCTTATAAACTTTTGTAAGTTTAATTATTTTGAAAATAACTTCCGATATATACAATCAAGTTGAATTTTTTTACGTCTGTATTGCTTGTTCAAGAAAACTTCTGATACACACGTTGAAGTTGCAAATTTTCGGCATATACACCTGAAGTCTCTTAATGGTTAAAAAAAATCATATTTTTAAAAAAAAATTATGTCTCATCAAAATACGTCGTATAAATTGAGAAAAGAGTATAATTTTCTCTATTATTGCTTTATTCTCGCTCTCTTAGGGAACACTTTAAAAGAAGGTGGGCCTAAACCTTTCAATCCATTCCAAATAATGGGTCAAAGTTTGATTGCCGTGCGGGCATATATCAATCTCAAGATTGAAAGTAAGGGCAAAGTAATATTCGATTTTGGCGTTATTATTTACTTGTGTTCACCTTTTAAAAAAATTTTGCACGTATATTCATTTTAGGAAATTTTTAGATGTACAATGTTTAAAATTAGTCCTATTGTGTATGAAGTTTTATATAGCTAAAATTTGGATATATGGTTGAAGTTCAGTCAAAATAGCCATATGTGGCTGAAGATCGGTTATTTTTGTTCCACTTTACCCATTTTTTTTAACTCTGTCTGGAGTTTAATTTTATCAAACCTAATTTCAAACATCAAAATATAAATATATTAATAAAAGGACAGGTATATGTTAAATGGCGTCAAAGCAGACTAACCTGTGATTTTTTTAGAGATTGAAGCACAAATAAACGAATCATCTTGAGTTAGCCTCCCCAGACTCATGCATCACACTATGATTTTCGTTTCTGTTCATTTAATCATAATCATAGACGGATTTAGAATTTAAGTTTTATAGATTCAATTATAAGATTTTAAACATTGAATCATTATATTTTTAATAATATGACCAGTTCATATCTACTACTTTCTTCGTATTATGTGGTACATTTCACTTTTTGAGAGTTAATGTGACTAAATTTTGAAGCTAAATTGAATTATATTAACTCAATATTTCAAGTTAAATTTATATAATTGAAAACTATATGAAAAGTGAAAGTATGTATGTCCTAAAGACAATCATCATTAGGGACAAATGTACTTGAACACATTCGTATTATTAATAAGATTAATATGTATGGCATTTGCGATTATTAAATTATTATTTAATTGTTTGTAATTGTTCATTAATGTGCATCCCTTGAGCTTACATTGTCATTAATAGAGTGAGATATTGATGACATGGCGTAATTCTAAAATAGCCCCAACTAATGATCATCGAGAATGAGATATCGATGATATGTTATAAGTCGACATGTGGTCTACATCACATTCTTAGAGAATGTAGTATGTCTCACCTGCTACTAGTAATGGCTACTAGTGATGGACACATGGATACTTTTGGAAAGTATTGGTATACCCTGCTGATAAACTATTTGTTAAACATGTCTAGAGGTTATCAGCATGTGGGATATAAAGGTCATTTGACTTGAGGTCAATACGCACCGTATTTACAAAGTAATGTACTTTGACCCTGTCCTAAGCTTAAACTCCTTATAGGATAAGACACAACTTGTGTTGGGTACATTATGATGTAAATTAAGGTGGTAATTTAGTCAAGAATAGGATTCATTCCTCGATTGGATATTCGAGAGAGCACTAAACTTCTCAGTGATATTAGGTCGACCAAGTCATTGGTCAATGCAAGAGACATATTTAGAATATGGTCTAGTTGTCGACTAATATATATGAGATAAAGTGATCAAGCCATTTGGATAGACACATGGCAAATCCTATGCTTGATCGAGTGTGTCGCGAATGAAAGGAATTTATCATCTCACATAAAGGTTATGTTTGCTGGATTCATGTAAACGTACTTCATATATTGAGTTCGCCGTACGGTGCAGTCTAGGAGTTCCGTATGGACCTTAATTGGATTAGTGTCGATATATGAAGGCCTATAGGGTCACACTATGTTGATTGTCTCTTCGATCTAATGGTGTATTGAGAAAGTATTAAATATTCGATTTGGAATCGAGATATTTAAAATAATAATAACTATGGGATAATTTCTATTAGATAGAAATTATTTAATTAAATCAAAATTGGATTTTGGATTTAATGTACTGAATATATATATTAAACGAAAACGGGAAATAGAAATTTACGTAAGGCATCGCGGCGCCGACCCGGCGGTGGGCCCTGTCATATTGGCCCACTGCACCTCGGTTTTTGGGCCTGGCTTGGAGCCCAACCCTATTCTGATTTGTTGCCCTAATTTCAACTATAAATACAACACTCCCCATTGTTAATTAACACACCAATTCTATAAACTTTCTAGACTTAGAGTCTAAGACGAAACTCTCTCAAACCTCTGCCAAGATTTCCTGGCTTTCTTGACAGAGGAATACACTGTAGCATAGTGCTTGCAGTCGAAGGGATAGTCACGTGTACTCCCTAAGTAAATACTCCAGATAATACAACATGTAAGTGTTCTAGTTTTATGTTACAGGTTTTGATTGTCATATAACCATACCAAAAGAAATTATTGGGGTAAGTAGAACAAAATTTTAAACTTCTGATGTGCCTACTTATATGTTTTGAACCCAACAAAATCCTACAGTGGTATCAGAGCCCAGGCTGGTTCACTGGTTATATAACAATTGAATAATATAATAATACGGGTTAAACATAAAATTAGATTAAAACAAGGCTTCTTGAAATCCTACATATCTTGACTGAATGTTAACCATTTGATATCACCCTAAATTATCTCCTACGCTAACTCGAGGAAGTCATTCCGCTCTAACTCGAACTAACCCAAAAGTGCAAATATCCGGCTCATTGCACGGTGCACGGCAAAGAACGGGTAAGAACGGATGATGGTCGATATGTGCGTTATTGATAATTATGGGTGATGATAAAGGATCTGTGATTTGATCCCTAAATTGGATTTAGGGTTCGAACGATTTTGAAAAATCAACACAGAAACGTTTTGTCAGGAAGTCGGCGTCGCGACCCTATGGTAGGGCATCGCGGCGCTTGCTAAGGTTTCAAGGCAACGCCGCGGCTCCATGGTGGAGCCCCGCGGCCCTAATGCTTCGTTGTTTTAATTCCGGACCTTCTGACATTAGGCGTCGCGGCTCCATGGTGGAGCGCCGCGGCTCCATGGTGGAGCGCCGCGGCTCCATGGTGGAGCGCCGCGGCTCCATGGTGGAGCGTCGCGGCCCTAATGCAATCCGAAAGTTTCTTCCCTGCAAGCATCGCGGCTCCATGGTAGAGCGACGCGACACTAATGCATTGCAGAAACAGAAATTCAGTTTTTGCCTCACTGGCGCTGCAGCCCTAATGATTACCGTCACGGCCCCATCGGTCCGAAAAAAATTATTGTTCAGAATGTTTAACTCATGATTATTATTATACAGTATATTTGATAAGTATACTATTTATGTGTTAAATGATTGTCATTTAAATTACTAGAATAACGTCCGCAAATAACTGTCTGGGTAGGCGGCACCCAATATATGTTTAAACCGCTTAATATTATGCTTGGGCAGGCGGTACCCAATAAGTGCTTAATAGACTTTACGTGATAATTAAGATATTATATTTGATATAGCATACTATAGTTGATCTTTGTTAAAACCCTGATTTAAAATGTTCCCTAAAATTTTAATACAAGTCTCATTTGAAATGAATGTGTCGTCTGTTATAATTGATTGTAGTGCAAAATCCTTTTCGGCGAGATGAGTATTTATGCCACAACATTTGCTTTAAGTCTACGAGGACTCAGACTCTTTCATAGATGCATGTTAAATGTAGAAGTGGGTGATAAACCTTCATGAGTATTTACACCATAGTGTTTGCTCTATAAGACAAAATTCACTTAGATACATAATTGCAGTCGCATAACGGGGTTGACTTGCTAGGCTGTCTTGGCGCCACAGTGTCGGAAAATTTGAGGGACGCAGATCGATTGTTTAGAACATTCGGTTAAACAAGAGTTATAAATTATTTATAATTGGTTTGGAGACCTACCGGGTTATGCCATTGAAGTTATCAGCCACAGCAAATGCGGAGATAGCATGAACCTAGATCATGGCCCATTATGACCATATTTGATATGAGTCTGTATTCTTCCATGGGGTCGAAGAGTATGTTAAAATAGTGGGAGCTAATTAAACTAAAGGCCATGTTAATTAGTTAAAGAATGTGTTCAATAGAAATTATTGAAATTATATTATAGTTTAATTTCAAGTCTAATTGTTTCTTCAGTCGTATAAAATGTCGAATCTATCACTAAAAATATTGGTTGAAACAAACAAGTTTACTGGATCAAATTACCCTGACTGGTTAAGAAATTTGTGATTGGTGTTAAAACTAGAAAGAATTGAGTATGTGTTAGAGACAGTATTCCTCATAGTCCCTGCTGAAAACTCTGATGAGTATGCCCTGTTTGACAAGGTGGCTTATCAGAAACATTTGAACGATGCTACCTTGGCAAAATGTGTGATGTTGTCTTCCATGACTATGGAGTTACAACGGCAACATGAAAACATGGGCCCCAACGAAATGCTAGAACACTTAAAGAGTCTCTATGAAAAACAGTCTCAAATAATGGAGTATGAACTATTAAGAGACCCTTTCAAATGTAAGTTGAACGAGGGGGGACAAGTGTTAGCGCATGTTCTAAAGAAGGACTACACAGCTCCAAGAAGAGGCAAAACACTAGGTGTTTCTACCTCTATTGGACAAGGTATGTTTGTCATTGAAATAATTATGTCTATAACTCCCACTGCTGGGTATTGGATACCGTTTGTGGCTCGCATATTTGTAGTAATGTGCAGGGCCTAATTAACAGCAGAAATGTTGGACCTTGGGAGGTAGACATGCGCGTTGGAAATGGAGCACGAGTGGATGTTGAACGCGTGGGAACTTATAGACTAGATTTACTTTCAGGCTTTTGTTTAGAACTAAATAATTGTTATTTTATTCCCTCATTAACGAGGAATATCATTTCTATCCCAATGTTAGACATTGAGGGATTTTCCTCATTTATTGTCAATGGCAGTTATGTATTGTCTTTTAATGGTTTTGTTTGTGGAAATGCTCCGCTTGTGGATGTAATGTATATTTTAAACTATAGTCGTGAAATTTTCAATGTGCAAAATAAATGAGCTAAGATAAGTAATCCAAGAAACCCCACCTACTTATGGCACTGTAGACTTGGTCACAGTAATGAATCAAGGATAGCAAGATTAAGAAAGTTAGACTACCTAGAACTATTTGACTTGGAGTCCTATGGTAACTGTGAATCTTGCTTAAGAGGAAAGATGACCAACAAGCCATTTTCTGGGAAAGGAGTATGAGCCAAAGAGTTACTTGAGTTGGTCCATACTGATGTATGTGGGCCATTTCCAACTCAAGCTAAGGGAGGCTTTCCTTACTTCATCACTTTTACAGACGATTTCACAAGGTTTGGGCATGTGTATCTTATGAAACACAAGTCCGAAGCCTTTGAGAAATTCAAGGAGTACAAGTCAGAAGTAGAGAAGCAACTTGAAACAAGTATCAAGACCCTTCGATTAGATCGAGGAGGTGAATACTTAAGTAAAGATTTCTGGATTACTTGAAACTTCATGAAGTCCAATCACAATGGACACCTCCTAGAATGCCACAAATGAATGGTGTTGTTGAAAGGAGAAATCGAACCCTATTAGATATGGTTAGATCAATGATGAGTTTCTTAGCTCTACCAACATACCTTTGGGGCTATGCATTGCAAAGCTCAATTTATATTCTGAACAGGGTTCATTCAAAGTCAGTAGAGAAAACTCCATATGATATATCGAATGGCAAGAAGCCAGCACTTAAACATATGCGACCCTAGGGTGCCCTGCATATGTAAAAGATGCTTACTAACAAGTTGGAATCTAAAAGTGAGAAATATTATTTTGTGGGGTATCCAAAGGAAACTAAGGGATACTATTTCTATCTTCCTAGAGAACATAAGGTCATTATTTCCAGAAATGCAACTTTTCTTGAAGAAGAATATGTCTACAAGGAACAGAGCTGCAATGAGATAAAACTTGAAGAAATTCATGAACCACAAGATAACACAGAAGTTGAACCCTTGTCGAATGACCTAGACAAGGATTTAGTGGGAGCATCTGGTGAAGATTGGGTACTTAGAGTACGCCCTTCAGCTAGTAGGAGTGTTGTGAGAGATAGTGCAGAAATGCAAGGCCCTCATACACAACCAATGGAAGATGATACAATGGTTGTACATCATTCCATTCAAGGAATACATGAAAATGACATTTCTGAAAGCTCTCAAGGTGATGGATTGTCCAGCACACAAAGGCCTTCTCACAATCAGAATGCAACAAACACTGAAACACAGAATAATCAACTATGTAAGACCACTAAGACTCTTCGTCCGCCTGAAAGACTTAATCTCCTTGTTGAAACACACAATGAGATAGATATTACTGATGACGATGAACCTACAACCTTTAGCGAAGCTATGTTAGACATTGATTCGCAGAGATAGCAAGAAGCCATAAAATCTTAGATGGACTCGATGTACATCAATCAAGTTTGGAACTTGGTTGATTTGCCAACAGGGGTTAGACCCATAGGATGCAAATGGGTCTTTAAGAAGAAAATTGATGTATATGGCAAGGTACAGACTTATAAGGCAATATTGGTGGATAAAGGTTATAATCAACGGCCTGGGGTTGATTATGATGAAACCTTTTCACCTGTTGCGAAAACTAAGTCCATTCGGATTTTGCTTGCAATAGCCACATACTATGATTATGACATTTGGCAAATGGATGTTAAAATTGCTTTCCTCAATGGTAACCTAATTGAGGAGGTGTATATGATACAACCTGAGGGTTTTACATCCAAGACTAAGCCCAAAGCAGTGTGCAAGCTACAGAAGTCCATTTATGGACTTAAGCAAGCCTTAAAGAGTTGGAATATTTGCTTTGACAAAGCAGTCAAATCGTTTGACTTTGTTAGAAGCAAAGAAGATCCCTGCGTTTATAGTAAGCGCAACAAAATGTGTATTGTATTCATTGTTATATATGTAGATGACATATTAATAATGGGAGATAATAAGACTCTCATGCAATCAGTCAAGGAATGGTTATCCAACACCTTCATGATGAAGGACTTGGGTGAAGCCTGCTACATTCCTGGAATTAGGATCTATAGAGATAAACCTAATAGATTATTGGGGCTGTCATAGTCCACATACATAGACAAAGTACTTAGACGGTTCTCTATGGAAAACTCCAAGAATGGAAGTCTTCCTATGGGTCACGACATCAAGTTATCAAAGAATGATAGTCCTTCTACTGTTGCAGAACTTGAACGCATGAAAATAATCTCATATGCTTCAGCTATAGGATCTATCATGTATGCCATGACCTGTACGAGGCCAGATGTGGCCTATGCACTTAGTATGACTTGCAAATTCCAGCAGAATCCTGAAGAAGAACACTGAAAAGCAGTCAAGAGTATTCTTAAGTATCTTAGACGAATTAAAGAATATTTCTTAGTCTATGGTGGACAAGAGAAGCTAGTATGTACTGGGTACACTGATGCTAGCTTCCAGAAAGATCTTGATGACTTCAAATCTCAATCTGGATATGCCTTCATTTTCAATGGCGGAATAGTGAGTTGAAAAAGTTCCAAGCAAGCTACAACTGCTGATTCGACCACTGAAGTCGAGTACATTGCTGGATCGGAAGCTGGTAAAGAAGTTGTCCGATATCTGAGTTCCTAAAGGAACTAGGGGTTGTTCCAAATGCCACTTGTCGAATAATGATTTATTGTGACAACACTGGTGCGATTGCGCAAGCTAAGGAACCAAGATCAACAAACAGAAACAAGCATGTATCGAAGAAATACCATATACTCAGGGAGATGGTGGAAACTGAATAAATAAGATTAGACTATGTTCCCACAGATGATAATCTAGCTGACCCGTTTACTAAACCATTAAGCTTAGTTAAGCATAATGGTCATTTTGAAAACATGAGTATTAGATACATCAGAGATTGGCTTTAGGCCAAGTGGGAGATTGAAAGTATGTATATCCTAGAGACAATCATCATTAGGGACAAATGTACTTGAACACATTCGTATTATTAATAAGATTAATATTTATGGCATTTGCATTTATTAAATTATTATTTGATTGTTTATAATTATTCATTAATGTGCATCCCTTGAGCTTACATTGTCATTAATAGAGTGAGATATTGATGACATAGCGTAACTCTAAAATAGCCTCGACTAATGATCATCGATAATGGGATATCGAAGATATGTTATAAGTCGACATGTGGTCTACATCACATTCTTAGAGAATGTAGTATGTCTCACCTGCTACTAGTAATGGCTACTAGTGATGGACACATGGATACTTTTGGAAAGTATTGGTATACCCTGCTGATAAACTATTTGTTAGACATGTCTAGAGTGTTATCAGCGTGTGGGATATAAAGGTCTTTTGACTTGAGGTCAATACGCACCTTATTTACAAAGTAATGTACTTTGACCCTGTCCTAAGCTTAAACTCCTTATAGGATAAGACACAACTTGTGTTGGGTACATTATGATGTAAATTAAGGTGGTAATTTAGCCAAGAATAGGATTCATTCCTCGATTGGATATTCGAGAGAGCACTAAACTTCTCAGTGATATTAGGTCGACCAAGTCATTGGCCAATGTAAGAGACATATTTAGAATATGGTCTAGTTGTCAACTAATATAGATGAGATAAAGTTATCAAGCCATTTGGATAGACACATGGCAAATCCTAAGCTTAATCGAGTGTGTCGCGAATGAAAGAAATTTATCATCTCACATAAAGGTTATGTTTGCTGGATTCATGTAAACGTACTTCATATATTGAGTTCGTAAATGCAGCTTCAGTCTAGGAGTTCCGTATGGACCTTAATTGGATTAGTGTAGATATATGAAGGCCTATAGGGTCACACTATGTCGATTGTCTCTTCGATCTAAGGGTGTATTGAGAAAGTATTAAATATTCAATTTGGAATCGAGATATTTAAATTAATAATAACTATGAGATAATTTCTATTAGATGGAAATTATTTAATTAAATCAAAATTAGATTTTGAATTTAATGTGCTGAATATATAAATTAAACAAAAACGAGAAACGGAAATTTACGTAAGGCGTCGCGGCGCCTGCTAGGCTGCGCAGTGGCGCCGACCCGTCGGTGGCCCCAGTCAGACTAGCCCATTGCACCTCGGTTTTTGGGCCAGGCTTGGAGCCCAACTCTAATCTGATTTGTTGCCCTAATTTCAACTATAAATACAGCACTCCCCATTGTTAATTAACACACCAATTCTATAAACTTTCTAGACTTAGAGTCTAGGACAAAACTCTCTCAAACCTCTGCCAAGATTTTCTGGCTTTCTTGACAGAGGAATACACCGTAGCATAGTGCTTGCAGTCGAAGGGATAGTCGTGTGTACTCCCTAAGTAAAGACTCCAGATAATACAACATGTAAGTGTTCTAGTTTTATGTTACAGGTTTTGATTGTCATATAACCATACCAGGGGTAAGTAGAACAAAATTTTAAACTTCCGATGTGTCTACTTATATGTTTTGAACCCAACAAAACCCTACAAAAAGTATTATAAGTTGCAACTTTTCTCATATCAATTTGGTGAAAATATACATCTTAAAATATTAGTCAAAATTCTTGCCGTTTGAATCTTGCAAAGCGAGAAGTATCACATAATTTAATATTGTTATAGTTTTGTTTGAATTTTATACATAAATTAATTTATATTCTGCGTTAAAAATAGTTGCTTCAGATAATTCGATGTCAATGCTATATATACACCCGGCTCATATCATAATCATATCTAATAATAAAAGAGAAATGAGGATAAAATTAAAAAGTGGAAGATCATTACGAAGTTGCTAACGTGTTTGGAAGCCGTGTTTGAGATTTATCCGGATCTGATTTGGTAGCTCCATGATGATTAATCTAGTATGGTTTGAACTATTAAAGAAAAAATAAAAAAAGAACAATGGATAAGACTCATAATTAGGTAATACGGATAACCATATTTATTATTTTATCAAATGTACGCTATCCATTTCATTTCATAGAAATGTGCTTGAGTGGATACGAAAATCAACAACAACAAAAAAAGATAAGACTTTTACTATATTCAAAAGTATTTGTAGAACGTATATATGATATTAAATATATAATTTATGTAATTATAAGAATGTTTCATTAAGTATAAAATATGAAATTTTGTTAAAGAGCTTTCAAATATGAAAAGACATGCATCGTTTTTTTAGAACATACAACCATGAAAAGAGTCTTTTTATTTTACAAAATTTTCACCATAAACTAATTAAGAAAAACCACAAAAGGTTAGGGTGGAATTATAAGTACTCTTATATTTTTAATCAGAGTCTCAAGTTCGAAGATTAGTTTTGAGTAATCTTTGACAAAAAATACTTTACCCAAAGAGATCGAAACTACAAATACTTTTATTATGTGTCTCGTACAACTGACATTAATTGTGTGAGGCTTCTTTTTGTAATACAAAAAAGTGGACCTACATGTTATACTTTTGGATCCACAAATTTTAAGTTCAATTTTTTGCCGCACAAAAAAAATCTCACACAACTAATAACTAATGTCAATATGTCAATTGTGTGAGAGAAATAATAAAAATTTTACCATTATATAAAGAAGTTAAAAGTCTTATAAGAGTCCCTCTCATTTGATCAAACACAACCGGATAAACTAAACAAATAACAATACCATATCTCCTTATCTTTATCAACAACTCAATTATCCTTTTTAGTTAATCATTTCCAATTAATGGCAACAAGAAAAAGCTTCCTCTTTGTCGGAGCAAAAGATCAAAGAATTAGTCCTATTAGCCCAAATGATTTGCAATTCGAGTTTGAGGAAGCTGATAAATGGAACACTATTAATAGTACTGATCATGATATTACTAATATTGTTCCTAATCACTCTGAGTCCAAAAGATCAACAATACCAAGTTCACGTTTCTTGAAAAACCCAACAAAAAAATCTGCACCAATAGGAGCTGCAACATCATTGCCAGTGAACGTACCCGATTGGTCGAAAATCCTAGGCAATGAGTACAAGAATTGCAATATGGATAATGTTGGAGACAACAAGGAATTTGATGAGGATAATATAATTCCGCCTCATGAATATTTAACAAGGACAAGAGTTGCTTCATTTTCAGTGCAGGAAGGTATGGGAAGGACACTTAAAGGAAGAGATTTGAGTAGGGTGAGGAATGCTATTTGGAAACAAACTGGTTTTGAAGATTAACAACTTTGCATTTGCTTCTTTATTTTTTGTGTTTTTTTCTTATAAAAGTAGTCTCCGGGCCGGCTCGCTTTAATTTCACAGAGTTGCTTGCAATTTTTCACCACCACAGATATTAGATAACTCTATTCATTAAGGTTTGGACTGATAGAAAGAAATCACCTTTGCCTCCGCTTGAAAATTGAAACGAAAACCTCAAAATTCTTAACCACTTTATTGATCACTAGGTCATACTTCGAATACTTTTGGAGTTTTTGATGGACTAATGTGTTACGTTTGTAAATTTTTTGGGTAGATCGATCCTCTGTTCTTTGGTGGTTTCATTTTAGCTAAGACTTCACGTTGCAGAGGATCACGACATACGTAAGTTTGTGTTATTCTTATTAGTTATTAATTCCATTCTGTTGATATCCTCTTTCCTTGTAGAATTGTCAGATTCTTGTAATTGGGACTTTAGTCAAGATGATCAGTTTGTAGTTTTCTAGCAACTCTTTGTACTCCTATTCAGTTTTCGGAATATAGAATTGTTAGCAAATGATTTTGCTTTTTTCTTGATAAGTGTTCTATCACAATTTCGAGTAGGAGGTTTTTCTTGGACCTTGATTTATATCCAAAGTTTAAAAATCTCGCATTGTTACTTATTACCATGATTCATACTAGTACTTTTATGTGATTTCTAATTATGTAAAAGATAATAGTCAAAAGTTAGAAAATTTTATGCTTGAATTTCATGTTGAGAATTAAGTAGTGTGTCTATTGGACTTCTAACGATAGAAAATATAAGGCGGGCCATGATAATATTTAATGAACATAAAAAGAATGGAAGAGGGAGAGACACATTAAGCTCACTTCATATCATTAGAAAATTTCACTCTTACATAATACTCCCTCCGTCCCAATTTATATGATGTAGTTTAACTGGGCACGGAGTTTAAGAAATAAATGAAGATTTTTGAATCTCGTGGTCTAAAACAAATCAAAAATATTTGTGTGGTTATAGATCATCTCGTTAATTGTAAAAGATAAGATTTAAAGTTATATTGTTTCCAAATAAAAAAATGTGTCGTATTTTTTGGAACAGTCTAAGAAGGAAAGTATGTCATATAAATTGAGACACAGAAAGTAACATTATAATGAGGACTTATATAGGTTCCAATAGAGTCTTCTACACTCACACCTATTAGATACTTTCACACACACATTTGAACCTAACCACATTGATAACACAAAAGTCACTTAGATAATACAAAAGATCATGCACCTAGAATAACTAAAAGACATATGAATCTAGACACTTAAACATTTAAGTTTACTATTTTCAGCACGAACCTCATCATATAAAATGAAACGGAATGAGTAAATATCATTCACTATTTGTTCATTATCCCCCTACCCATGAAAAAAAGAATGAATTAACGATCGAAACGGAATTGGAACTTTGATTTTCCAAACTCAAGAATGCATGAGGTAACATGTACTTTTAGAGATTACTATGCATTCTTATTGATACTTATCTAACAATTAATTCTGCACTTAATTCCTTATCAATTATTTGAGAAAATCAAATGGAAAATGTTAAAAATAAATAAAGAACAAAGAAGTTAAGCCTATCATTGTCGTTTCTTGTTTTTGCAGTTACGTTTCAGATAAAATGCAGAAAGAAGTCAAGGGGAGAAAACAAACACATAACGATGTTATATTATAACATAGAAAAGATGAAGATGTGTAAACTTTTGGGTAGTATTTAATTTAGTGGTAGGTAAGAAAGCAACATATTAGCTTACACAATCCTTAGAAGCTAAAATCACACGCTAACTAACACATCTGTCCTTCTCACCATCAAGGGCGTGGTGAAATGATTGATATTCCTCCATTTTAATTTGAGTTACGATAATGAAAAACGTCTTAAAAAACGTTATATTTCTCTTGTGAACTATTCAAAACGAATTTGATTAATTGGACCAACAAAATTTTGAATACTGAATGATTAAACCAAAAATAGATCCTCCTTAACACCTCTTGAGCTAACCCCTATTCCCATGTAAAAGAAAAAAGAAATTGCTCTTCTTGTTTGTTTTTGGTATATAAAGTTTTCTTTGGATTGGATATTTTTGTAGATGCATTGCAAATAATTAATGTATACCAATAAATTGACCTCTTGGATGGTACTTCTTATTTCAGCAAGACCAAGTCACATTTCAAACTCAAGATTATGCATCTGTCATCATCTTGTTTAATGTTTTTTATTAGCGAATATTCTCAGAATATTCGCCGTATATTTTGTAATTATGATAAATGTATATTTAAGGTAACTTAGGATTCTAATTGTATTAGGAATCAACCTTTGTAAGGTAAATTAGGATTCGTACCATATTAGGAATCAACCTTGTACAGCTATATATATTGTGAATAATGAAAGAAATTCCTAAGGAAAATTATTCTATCTTTCATGGTATCAAGAGCCTAAAACCTAAATCCTCATTCCCGGCCGAAATCAGAATTTTTTTCTGCTTTCACAGGGAAAACAAATTCTGGTTTCTTCCTCCATATTTCGGCCAAACCAGAAAATTCCCTTCCCTCGACAGGCGGCAACCATGTCTTCCCCCACAAATTCTGTTTCATCCACTGGCACACTTGAAAACCCCTCTCAACGTTCAGTATCTTCTTTTCATCCTAAGATTCGCCGTTAACAACATCAAGAATTTTATCCCTATAATTCTTGACCAAGAAGATCATCAATATTCCATGTGGATGGAACTACTCTACATTCATGCATGCATACAACGTGCTCGATCACATTGACGAATACGTTCCTCGTCCCACCGATGTTCTGGACTAATCAAGGCGTCGTCTTGACGCCATCGTCAAACAATGGATCTACGGCACTATCTCCAAAGATGCATTATGCACTATCATGAAAACAGGTGCTCTGGCATGTGAACTTTGGGTCGGCTAGAAGAAATCTTTCAGGACAATAAAAATACTTTTGTGTATTTGGAAGAGCAATTCAACAATACGCCTCGAGAATTTTAACAACATGTCCGAATATTGTAAGCAATGAAACTCATAAACGATCAACTATCCAACGTCGGGACTTACGTTTGAAACCAAGATGGTGCTTCAACTTGTTGCGGGTTTACCGAAAGGTGAATATGACACACTCGCAACAATGATTCAACAAGCCGACCCTCTCCCAAGTTTCAACAAGGCACGTTCACAACCATTGTTAGAAGAAACTAGAAGTGCTAAACAAGAGGAACATAATCAAAAGCGCGCAGTCGCCGACGGATGGCAACACCGCGCCAAAGAAGAACCAGCTCCAAAGAAGAAGAATAGAGCGGCGTGAGGTCGTGGGCGGCAGAGGTCGCAACAACAAAGGCAAGGGCCGCGAAAGGGCCAACTCAACCAAAGGGATCGACAACAAAGAACAAAGGGTCCAACCAAAGAAGAAGGGGCCCAACCAGAGAATCGGGCCTCGCCGCATGCCCGCACTGACCGCAGGGCCCAGCCCAAGAGCCTTGGTCGATCGGGCATGCTGGGCCCTCGCCTCACCACCGTGAAGGCCCACCAAAGAAAGAAAGAGAAAGCCCACTCATCAGCCCAAAGAAGAAGAAGAAGAATCGCAAAGAAATTTATCATAGCCCAAAGAAGAAGAAGACTCGCAGCAGTTAGCCAGCACTGCCCCCGACGATTTGGGGCTGCATACACCACCGTGAACCTTTAACAGCCCGACGACAATTGGTACATGGACACCGGATCCACATCTCACCTCACCCGGTCGTCAGGTAACCTATCTCAACTACGTCGGCTAAAGTGTCCTCAATTTATTACTGTCGGCAATGGTAATCACATTCCAATTGAAGGTTATGGTAACACACACACACCAAACATCCACACCCACCTTTCTCCCTAAACCACGTCCTATAAACACCTAACATCATTAAAAACTTAATCTCTGTTCGAAAATTCACTAGCAATAATTCTGTGTCTGTCGAATTTGACCCTTTTGGTTTTTCTGTGAAGGAACTCAATACGGGGAAAATTCTTACACGCTGCAATAGTGTGGGAGACCTCTACCCATTCACTCAATCTTCCGCTGTCAGACCGCAAGCACCTCTATCCCTTGTGGCGATCTCTCCCTCAACTTGGCACAACCGACTTGGACACCCCGGAGACCCAGTTTTTACTTTTCTTAGGACTTCTAAGTGTATTCAATGTAATAATGGGAAAATTGCCCAACACTGTTTTTCTTGTCCACTAGGCAAACATACCCGTCTTCCCTTTATGTCATCAAACAATGTTACTTTTTCTCCCTTTGATATTGTTCATGCTGATTTGTGGACATCTCCGATTGCTAGCTCTTTGGGTCATAAATTCTATATAGTATTCTTGGATGATTTTTCACATTTTGTCTGGATTTACCCACTGAAATTCAAATCTGAAGTTTTTGCAAAATTCCTCCAGTTTCAAAAATTCATTAAGACACAATTTGAAAAACCTATTAAATCATTCCAATGTGATAATGGACGTGAATTTAATAACTCGGCATTTCACAATTTCTGTTCTAAACAAGGCATGGTTTTCCATTTTTCTTGTCCATATACTTCTTCCCAAAACGGAAAGGCTGAAAGAATTATACGTACCATCAATAACATAGTCCACACACTTCTGTTTCATGCCTACCTACCACCGCCTTTTTGGGTCTATGCTGTCAAAATGGTAGAATCCCTTCTAAATATTTTACCAACTAGCACACTCCAAAACAAAACCCCTACAGAAATCTTATACCGTAGGCAGCCATCATATGATCACCTACGTATTTTTGGATGCTTATGGTACCCCAACATAGCTTCCACTGCACCCCACAAACTTGCCCCTCGCACTCTTCCATGTGTCTTTCTTGGTCTATCTCCTAATCATCGGGGCTACTTGTGCTATGACATTGCTACTCGCAAAATCATCGTCTCCTGTCACGTTACCTTTAACGAGACAGCCTTTCCTTTTTCAAATCTCCGGAAATTTCAGACCACCGATTACATCTTTCTCGATGAACCGAGTTTGTCTCCGGTCATCCAAAACTGCACCAGCAGCTAGCTTCATCGTTCCGACGCCATCGCCGCTTCTCCAAAGAAGGTCATCCGACCCTCCCGCAGAATGCCGCCACCCGGCCCAGCCTCCCACACCACCCATGCTGCACCCTGTCGAGTCTAATGCACCACCCACACTGCCTCCAATCCAGCAAATCCAACAACCTCGCCGAAGTCTCCGCTTCGTGATCAACACCGCCGCCAACCGGCCCCGCAACCCACCGCTTACCACCCAAAGAACTGGGCCCCGACCTCCCACTCCTGCCCCCTCACCGCATGGAGACTCGTGCACAACACGGGATCTTCAAACCCAAGGTTCACTTCAATCTCCACACAAACCTTATCACCCATTCCAAAGAATCCAAAACTAGCTAAACTGGACCCCAATTGGAATGCGGCCATGTACGAGGAGTTTAACGCTTTACCAAGCAGAACACTTGGGATTTGGTACCTAGACCAGCTGGTGTGAATATTATCCGGTGTATGTGGCTATTTCGTCACAAGTTCAGAGACAGTGGTGACTTAGAGAGGTATAAGGCAAGACTAGTTACAAACGGCACTAATCAGCAAGAGGGTATTGATTGTGGTGAGACATTCAGTCCGGTTGTTAAACCGGCCACTATTCGGACTGTTCTCAGTATTGCTATGGGCTTGCATTGGCCGATTCATCAGCTTGATGTCAAGAATGCGTTTCTTCATAGGGATTTGAAAGAGACTGTGTACATGCATCAGCCTTCTGGTTTTGTTCATCCGACAGCTCCACAGTTTGTGTGTCGTCTCAGAAAGTCATTGTATGGATTGAAACAGCCCCCCCCCCCCCGCGCTTGGTATGATCGGTTCACCAGGTATCTTCTGCAAATTGGTTTTGTATGTAGCAGGTGTGATACCTCTCTCTTCACTTTTCACCGAGGTAGCAGCACTGCATATTTGCTATTATATGTCGACGATATTGTTCTTACTGCCTCATCTGACGGGTTGAAGAATGAAATCATTGCTCTACTCAAAATTGAATTTACTATGACTGACTTGGGGAAGCTAAGTTATTTTTTGGGTATATCGGTGACTAGATCTGTTGTCAATATGTTCTTGTGTCAGCGAAAGTATGCAGAAGAGATAGTGTACAGGGCCAAGATGGCAAATTATAAAATTATGTCAACTCCGGTGGACTCAAAATCCAAGCTTAGTGTCAATGACGGTGCGCCAGTTTCTGATCCCACTCTATATCGGAGTCTAGCAGGTGCTCTTCAGTATCTTACATTCACTAGGCCTGATATTGCATATGTTGTTCAACAGGTGTGTATGTTCATGCACGACCCCCGAGAGTCCCATTTTGCCGCCCTCAAACGTATTATCAGATATGTTAAGGGCACACTTGACTTTGGCTTACATCTATACCCCTCTGCCCCAACCAAATTGCTGGCCTACACGGATGCAGATTGGGCAGGATGCCCCGACACACGTCGTCCAACTCCGGGTACTGTGTATTTCTTGGGGATAATCTTATCTCATGGTCCGCCAAGCGGCAGGCCACGTTGTCCCGTTCGAGTGCTGAAGCAGAATACAGCGGAGTTGCTAATGTCGTCGCTGAGATCTGTTGGCTCTGAAATCTTCTTTTGGAGCTCCAGTGTCCATTACGCAAGGCGTCTATAGTCTATTGTGACAACATATCTGCTATCTATATGTCTCATAATCCAGTCCAACATCAGCGGACTAAGCATATTGAGATGGATATCCACTTTGTGCGAGAGAAGGTTGCTCGTGGTCAGGTCAAAATTTTACACGTGCCTTCCTCGTATCAGTATGTAGATATTTTCGCAAAGGGACTACCGCGACAACTCTTCACCGACTTCCGATCCAGCCTTAGCATTCGGCCTCCTCCCGCTCCGTCTGAGGGGGAGTATTAGCGAATATTCTCAGAATATTCGCCGTATATTTTGTAATTATGATAAATGTATATTTAAGGTAACTTAGGATTCTAATTGTATTAGGAATCAACCTTTGTAAGGTAAGTTAGGATTCGTACCATATTAGGAATCAATCTTGTACAACTATATATATTGTGAATAATGAAAGAAATTCCTAAGGAAAATTAAAATGAACCACAATTTTCATTCTCTACAGCTGTTATTGGATGTATTTTATGTATATATTGACACAATTAGGGACATTTTTAGAGAAAATCAAATGACGCCCTTTTTGTCTATATTTCTTTTAGGGTCTTGTTAGTATACTACGTGAAGGTAGTAAGTTAGCAATATTCCCACCTTTTTACTTTCCTTAAATGACCCTGGAAGAACATATAGGGACATATTAACTTGACAACTTTTGTCTTTTCATAAAGAACCAATCCAGTATGCTTTTTTGCCTTTCTTTAGCTGGCGTCTCTTCCGTTTCTCTTCATTTTGAGATGAAATTATTACTTTCTTCCGATCAAAAAGAGGGTTCACTGAGTCATTTACACACCTCTTAAGAAAGACAAAAATAGGTAATTTGATTAATTTTTTTTTAATTAAATAGATATTGAGATTTGATCACTTAACACTTAATATGATCAAATCTGAAAAAATAAGGTTAATTTTTTCTTTGATTTGATAAATGTACACTCTTTTTTATCTCAATTCTTGTTCACTAGAAGAAGGATTCTATTCACGAAGTTGTTTAGTTTTCTGAGGACAAATTTAATTAGCTTTGCTTTGCTGCAATCTCTATTTTCACGATTCCAAACTAATTTCCATAACTTCGACTTCCATTTTGACGGACTGCAAAATATGTTAAATTATTTCAGTAATTATACTATTTTTAATTACTCATGAGGGAATAAATTATTCAGGAAACGGAACTTTGGGTCGTCTTTAAATACCCAATTCACAAGTCTTAATTTTTTGCCATGTTAAGTAATACCAACCCTCTGTAGATAACGAAATTTATTAAATTTAAAGTTTCGGATTCGAGATATATTAGTTCAAATAAATAAATGACGGACTAATACAATTGAGTTAATTATTTAAGTCCAATAAATATGGATTTAATTAAAACGGTCCAAATGCATTGTGCTAACCCATTTATTGGCTACAAATGATCAGTCCACTTTGTCAAGTCCAAGATGTCATCTTATCCTAAAAGTCCAAATTGGTGACACGTGTCAAATGAAGCGGCACACCAAGTCAAGCGAAAAAGCAAATAGAATCATGCCACATGTCAAAATGACACAACATGCGTAGTCAAATACAAAGGCCAATAAAATGCACCACGCGTACAAGTGAATATTCCGACCAATCACATATTGTGATGTCAACTTCAATTTGATTGGTCGAAAGGAGTTCGTCCTTATCACAACTCCTTCATTCTACAACAATAAATAAGGGTCTCATAATTCAGAAAAGGGATCAAGAATTTTAACTAGAAGTCAGAGAGAGCTCGTGGAACAAAGCCACAGATTTCTCTACAAGCTACAAGCATTCAAGCACTCAAATATTTCTCTACAAGTTCTAGAGCTCAAAAGCTCTTGAATCCAAGTACAAGTCAAGATCAAGACCACAAAATTCAAGATCAAGCTCAAAATTCCTTGAATTCAAGCACGAGTCAAGATCAAATTGATGTGAGGTGAGATTACGCGTTTTATACACTCTCTCTTTGAGGAGTGAATTTAGACGTTATCACAAATTCACCAAGTTCAAGATCAAGCTTAAAAGCCCTTGAATTTATTATCTAAAAGAAGAATCAGAGGATTCATAGAGATTGTAACACTAATATTTGAAATTAAATACTACGATTGTTGCAATATTTCTTCTCTTAATTATTATTTTCTCGACACGAATTTTATTGTTTATAAATTCTGGCACGCCCAGTGGGACAATCTCTACCTCTTATCTCAACTTTTCGATTATCAAAGTTCAAGAACATCGAAACGGCCTCAAAGAAGATCAACTCCAAGTCAACTTCCTCTAAGGTGCTGACTCCAAGTTCTCTGCTGATGCATAAATCATCTTTGGTGTTACCTTTGGAAGCTTTGGACTAATTATGAGGAGTAAATGAAGCATGCTGGGACAACAAGCACTCCAAGGATCATCCGCATCAACTCCTGCTTTTGGATCTTCATCCTCAAAAGGAACGAGATCCTCTACCAATGCATCCGAATGAAGAAGCAGCGTTGCTGAAAAGATTAAGAAGACTCTAACTCTATTGGATCTCTCTGGATTCAAGAACGACAATATGTACTATTCTTCTCCATATGCGGTGGCCATGCAAGCGATGGTAATTGAAGCTTCCACTATAGAAGAACAACTTGCAAGTTTGACGAAAGCAGTTGAAGGCCTATCAAAGCACATGCAATAACAAGATGCTAAACTTTCCAAGTTGACAAATAAAATGGAGAGCATAGCCCAAAGAGAATCAAACCCAACACCTATGAAGCTTCCTGAAATTCAGGAGAAAGAAGATTCCTCCATAAAGCAAGCAACAACGATCAAAGATATCCAAGTCCCTGCTGAAGGTCTAATCCCTATTGATCAATTGAAGGACTTCATCATGGAGGCAATCAAAGATAAATTTGATTTGTCTTCCAAATCCTCTCTCACATATGCAAATCCATACACATGAATGATTGATAATTTGAAGATGTATGCTGGCTATCAACCTCCTAAGTTGCAACAATTTGATGGCAAAGAAAACTCCAAACAACATATAGCACACTTTGTCGAGACTTGCAACGATGATGGGACTTATGGTGATAATATCATCAAATAATTCATCCGATCTCTCAAAGAAAATGCTTTAGATTGGTACACGAATCTTGAACCTGGTTTTATAGATAGTTGGGAGCAGCTGGAGCAAGAATTCCTCAATTATTTTTATAGCACGAGGTGTATCATTAGTATGATTGAACTTACAAATGTCTGTCAATATAAAGGTCAGTCAATTATTGACTTCATCAATTGTTGGAGGAGCTTGAGCCTCAATTGCAAGGATCGCCTTAGTGAAACTTCTGGAATTGAAATGTGCATTCAAGGCATGAATTGGGATATTCGCTACATATTCCAAGGAGTAAAGCCTAGTACATTTGAAGAGTTGGCCACCCATACGCATGATATGGAATTGAGCATGGGTAGAAGTGGAGATCAATGGTTGTCTATTTATGAGCCTCATGAAGATGAACATGTAGAAGAACTCCATAGTGGGGGCAAGTTTGAATCTGAAGATGAAACAGAGGAGTCCATATATGTTACAATGCTCTTCATCGCACAAGCTTAAACTGCAAGTTATAATGCTCTTCATCGCACAAGCTTAAACTGCAAGTTATAATGTTTCTCATCGCATGAGCCTAAACTGCAAGTTATAATGCTCCTCATTGCACGAGCCTAAATGGAAAGTTATAATGCTCCTCATCGCACGAGCCTAAACTGCAAGTTGTAATGCTCCTCGACGCACGAGCCTAAACTGTAAATTATAACGCTCTTTAATGCACAAACTGAAACTACATGTCATAAAGCTTCTCAAATTTGAGCAAAATCTTCAAGTCACGAAGCTTTACAAGCCAAATTTTCAAATCATGAAGCGCATCAAATTCGAGCTAAATTTTGAAATTGCAAAGCTCCTCAAAATTGAGCTAAGTCTTTAAATCGCGAAGCTCTTCAAATTCATGCAAGATCTTTAGGTCGCAAACTTCTCAAGTTCGAATTAAATTTTTAAATTGCAAAGTTCCTCAAATTTGAGATAAATCCTCAAGTCGCGAAGCTCTTTTGAGCTAAATCTTCAAGTCACGAAGCTCATCAAATTACAAGCCAAATTCTCAAATCACGAAGCTCCTCAAATTTGAGCTAAATCCAGAAATCGCAAAGCTCCTCAAATCCGAGCTAATTCTTCAAGTTACAAAGCTCATCAAATTACGAGCAAAATTTTCAAATCGCGAAACTTCTCAAATTCAAGATAAATATTCAAGTCGCAAAGCTCCTCAAGTTCGAGCTAAATCTTCAAATTGTAAAGCTCCTCAAATTTGAGACAATCTTCAAGTTGAAAAGCTCTTTAAATTAGAGCTAAATCTTCAAGTTAAAACTTTACTTGACGTGCGAGCATAAACTACATGTCACTCCTGGCCCTTAAGAGTAAAAACTGTGCACGAGCTAAAAAAAAGTGTATGTTAGGTTAAAAATCTCGCAAGAGGCGGCCTAGGTAAAAGTTACATCACTCTGTTCTTCGAGTGAAGTATGATGGAATGAAACTCAACTTACCAGGCACATGTAAATCATATATACAAGCATCTTTTCATTGAAATATGGACCTTCACCAAATATGGACCTTCTCCGTGGCAAATGGATTTCTCCGACGGGATGACTGTAATATCTCAGCAAGTTGAAGCCTTTGAATCCGTCAATTTTTGAGTTAGTCGTCAAATCCGTCAACTCTTGAAGTTGAAGTCCAAAGTCACTGCATCTACAAGTTGAAGTATTTATGTTGAAATTTTAAATCATCATGTCTACAAGTCTTAAAATATAGGAAGTCTTTAAAGTTCACCAAGTATAGTCTTCAAGCTCAGGATCTTTGAATTTGCATGCCTTAATGTGGACTAGTTTAGTCCCTTTGCACCTTAAGATGGTCTTTGACTAATTTATCCTTAAATAGATCTCTAAATTTTCATGCCTTAAGGTGGACAATTTTTGTCCCTTTGCACCTTAAGCTGACCCTTGACGGATTTATCTTTAAAAGGATTTTTAAATTTCCATGTCTTAAGGTGGACCAGTTAGTTCCTTTGCACCTTAAGCTAGCCTTTAATAGATTTATCCTTAGAAAGATCTCTAAATTTCCAGTATTAAGGTGGACAAATTTGTCCATTTGCACCTTAAGCTGACCTTTTCACGAATTTATCCTTAAAAGGATCTCTAAATTTCCAGTCTTAAGGTGGACAAATTTGTCCCTTTACACTTTAAGCTGGCCTTTTCACAGATTTATCATTAGAATGACCTTTAAATTTCCAGTCTTACGGTGAACAAATTTGTCCCTTTACACCTTAAGCTAACCTTTTCGCGTATTCGTCAATGAAAGGAGCTCAACTTGTCAGTTTCAAGGTGTCAGAGGCAATGTTAATCTCTCGCACCCTAAGCTGGTGGTTTTATGGATGCGTCGTTGAATGTGGTACAACTCGTCGGTCCCAAGGTGATGGAGGCAATGTTAATCTCTTGCACCCAAAGCTGATGGTTTCATAGATACGTCGTGGAATGTGACTCAATTTGTCAGTCTCAAGGTGACAGAGGCAATGTTAATCTCTCGCACCCTAAGCTGATGGTTTCATGGATACTCGTTAAATGTGGCACAACACGTCAGTAACAAGATGACGGAGGCAATGTTAATCTCTCATACTCTAAGCTGATGGTTTCATGGATACTTCGTTGAATGTGACTCAATTTGTCAGTCTCTTAAGGTGACATAGACAATGTTAATCTCTCACACCCTAAGCTAATGGTTTCACTGATACATCATTGAATGTGGATCAACTTGTCAGTCTCAAGGTGACCGAAGCAATGTTAATCTCTCTCGCCTTAAACTAATTCCTTAGGAACTTCACTTGTTTGGACCTACAAAAAAAAGGAAAAGGGGAAAGAAAGAGCAAAAGAAGACTCAAAGCCAAGAAAGAAAAATACCTTGCGCCTTCATGGTTGCAAATCAGACTCAAAACGCTTGCTGGAAGAGCTCACAAAGTTGTGTTCTAAGAATGAGAGGTATCAACTATTTATAGATGATGAAAGGCAGCTAATGAAGAAGCAATTAACGATGTGGGATAATTATGGTGACTAATTCCTGGAAGGACATAACGGTTTAATGGCGGTGAACTAAGTCATATTCGTATAGGACTTGGTTTTGTTTACCAAAGGAATATGTTATGTCCAATCAAGAAAAGGAATGGATGTCCCCCGGGCATAGCTGGATGGCAAAGGAGGGGAACTTAAAATTCAGCTGGAGGCCTGCAGCGTGGGTTCGAACCCTGGTGGGAGCAATTTGCTCTCTTCTGGGGTAGAACCTTGTAGGTGATATCAGTTGCTCTATTCTCAAACACTGATCATTCAGGCACATCCCGCGATTTACTGGTAGTAGTGTTGAAGGACAGGGACTACTATCTCCACGAATAGTATGGCGTAAGCCGAGAAGCTGGATATAAAAAAATGGAATGGATTCTTTACAATGATAAGATACGGTGGTCCACATCATTAGTTTGTTTGGAAGAATAGAATGACTATTCAAGATATATTAGTCCAAACAAATAAATGACCGACTATTATGATTGGATTAATTATTTAAGTCCAATAAATATAGATTTAATTAAACGGTCCAAATGCATTGGGCTATAAATGACGAACCCACTTTGTCAAGCCCAAGATGTCATCTTATCCTAAAATCCCAAATTGGTGTCACGTGTCAAATGACGCGGCACGCCAAGTCAAGCGAAGAATCCAATAGGATCATGTCACATGTCAAAATGACAAAACATGCCTAGTCAAATCAAAAGCCAATAAAATTGTACCATGTGTACAAGTGATACGTTCCGACCAATCACATTCGCCATGTCAGCTTCAATTTGATTGGTCAAAAGGAGTTCGTTCTTGTCACAATTTCTCCATCCTACAACTCTAAATAGAGGTCTCATAATTCAGAAAATGGACCAAAAATTCTAGCAAGAAGTCAGAGAGAGCTCGTGGATCAAAGCCGCAGATTTCTCTACAAGCTGAAACACTCAAATATTTCTCTATAAGTTCTAGAGATCAAGACAAAGATTCAAGATCAAGCTCAAAAACCCTTGAATTCAATTACAAGTCAAGATGAACCTCAAAAGCCCTTGAATTCAAGTACAAGTCAAGATCAAATTCACCAAGTTCAAGATCAAGCTCAAAAGTCCTTGAATTTATTATCGAACGGAAGAATCAGAGGATTCATAGAGATTGTAACACTCATATTTGAAATCAAATACTACGATTGTTGCGATATTTTTCTGTCTTGATTATTATTTATTCGACGCAAATTTTATTATCTACACCCTCTTCTCATTGTCAAGGAAAATTAAAGCATCATCCTACTTAAAATTAATTTGTTTTTCCTTTGGTTTCTTTACACAGATTAGAATACAAATTTCGTACCTTTGTTAATGGTCTGGGTTAGATTACTTTAAGATAAAAAAAAAATAGATGATATGCTATAATGAAATAATTAGAGTTCTGATGCTCCGGCAATTAAACCATGGCAATTTGACCCTATACTTCAGTTAAAGATCACAAGCAAATATGCCTGCATTTTATAGTTTCATGTTACAAACAAGTTTCACTAACAATTCATCAATCAAATGGATATCAAACTCTTTCCAACAACGCAATCAAAGAAAGACAATTTAAAATCATGTCCAAAATGATATGAGGTTCACATTGAATCGTCGTGTCACCTACATACATAGTCAAATCAACACTTACAGATTCTTTTGCACTCATAACCTTTTTCACAAAGTACGTATAATGACAAACATTCATATAAGCTTAATCAAAACACAAGTACTTGTCCTATTGATACAATAGTTCAAAAATATTTTATTAAACACATATAAAATAATTGCAGCAGTAAAGGGTGTAAAACGGGAAAGAAGAAATGAACAGGACGTCTCTTTGCCAGCAAATTTACCAAAGGAGATGGTGTATGCAGTGATACGATGGGTGAAAACCCCTCAAATATCGAGACTTGTCTCCATATTTTTCATGAGCCGTCATGGCAACATAGGAAGTATAAAACACTGAAGAGGTTAAATATCTGACCATAAGATGGTAAATGAATCAATCAAGTTAGAGGCTTCACGAGCAGTCTTGGCACATAACTCAACAGAACATCCAGAAATAGTCACCCAAGCTTGCACATCTATTAAAATCTTGAAAGCGATATCCAGCCATAATTTTGAAATAGTTCTACATCAATTTTGTCAACAAAGAGGATTATCCTCACAAAATATGTCACACAGAACTACAGGGATATACAAATAAAAGTAGCTAAGGTGGCCCTGAGAACACTGCAGCAGCAGAGTAAGAGCCTTCCCTAATCCCTTTTGTAGGCGAGCGGAACTGCATTTATCGAGAAGCCAGAGACCAAAAATTCATGAAAAAGGAAGGTGATGCAGCAAACCAGCTTAAAAATGCCATTGCTGTAGCTGACATAAATCTCGTGCAGTGGTTCACTTTGCATTTGTCAAGATCGTTGCTAATAAGGACTGTAATTCCAGCAGATGCACAGGCAGCAGCAAATGTAAGAGTAGAAGTGATCTGCACCACAGAGAAATCACGAACCATAGCGAGGATCACAAAAAAAATCATTCTACAAGGGCACCTTTAAAACTTTCTTTTTGCAACAGTACCCCCATTAAAATTCAGTAGATTGTGAACATGTGTATCAACATTCCTTATAAGTTATAATAAATGAATATGAACATTATACTTGCAGTTGGATATAACAGAAAACTGACCAGATTGATCTTAAGAGTAGAAGTGATATGCACCAGAGTGGAATCACGTACCATAGTACAACAACATACCCAGTATAATCCCACAAGTGGGGTCTGGGGAGGGTAGAGGGTACACATGCCTTATCCCTACCCCTATCTTACAGGGTAGGGAGGCTGATTCCAAAAAACGAATCATGAACCATAGTGATGATCAAATATTAAAATCATTCCACATGTGCCACTTATTTAAAAAATATGCATATTTCATTGGCTTACCTGCCCAGCTCAGAAATCTTGGAAAGCAACCTCTAATCAAGGCTTTGGAGAACTGGCCGTTCAATCTTGTAAACTATACATTATGCTCAAGCAGTTAAGATGTATGCAAAATAGACGATGCAAAAGATGATCCAATTACTTCTCCCAACCAAATAATAACTGCACCTCAAGCCCAAACGAGTTATACTCCATATATTCCCCTTCTATTCGGGTCCATTCATCCAATGCTGGTAAGTACTTGACTTTTAAAGCGCATACGGGTTTCTCTAAAACTAGATGTTCTATAAATCTCAAACTTATCCCTACCCATACCTAATAAAAGTGTAACAACTAAACCTTAGCTTTATCCTCCATGAATGCTACTTGCATAGTTACATCCTCATACATGATCATCTCTAGTCTTGTTGAGAAGTGCTAAGTAACCGTGTAAACTTATCCTCGTAAAGTCAAATATAGTATAAAAAAGTTATCGTTAAAGATTCATTTCTCCAATGAGAAAATTAACTTTGCTGGATTACTATTTGAAAATGTGTAATAGGTGTCAAATTTGCTAAACGATTAAACTAGACTTGTGCATAGTTACATCCTCATACATGATCATCTCTAGTCTTGTTGAGAAGTGCTAAGTAACCGTGTAAACTTATCCTCGTAAAGTCAAATATAGTATAAAAAAGTTATCGTTAAAGATTCATTTCTCCAATGAGAAAATTAACTTTGCTGGATTACTATTTGAAAATGTGTAATAGGTGTCAAATTTGCTAAACGATTAAACTAGACTTGTAAAAGATAGAACGAAAAGTATGTTAGGTTTGGATTGGTTTCAATTATAACAAAGTAGGGAGTTTGACTTCACTTGATGATTAACTAAAGATGGAGGTCAGGGGTTCAAGCCGTGGAAACAGTCTCTTGCAGAAATGCAAGGTAAGACTGCATACAATAGACCCTTGTGGTCCAGCAGGACCTCGCGCATAGCGGGAGCTTAGTCCACCGGGCTGCCCTTTTTTTAATCAATTAATCCTACCTCTGTCGATTATCTTGACTAACGGAAAAAGTACCAAAACATCTCCTCTCGGTTAAGATCAAGGCTTGAATTAAAAAGGATATGAAAAGCTAAGTGAAATTCTAGAAATTAAATCTTTTCTTTCAATTAAGATTTAGTGCAGACATCAATGAGAACCCATTTATGCCGGAACACCCAAAAAAGGCTATTGGGCCCTTCACCTACCTCATTAAACGCTTTGAACGATAAATATGTCATTAATGAGGAAACCGCACAGGTTAAAACAGGAAATATTACACTCAAATTAATATGTCATGATCCATCAATTATGCAACAATAAAGTCCACTCCATCACATAGTTCAAATTCCCAAAGATATAGAAGCTTAACACAAATTATAACCAAAACAAATAGTGAAAAGAAAAAGGAAAGTTTCATATATTTTGATCTTTACTCCTTGAAATACTCTCAACTTGAGTCTCCTTCTCTAGGGCAAACGTCTACCAAAAAGTGAAACTTTTCATATTTTATCCCTTGAAATTTGCACTATAAACGAAATGTACAACTGAAAAATCTCCCTCGACACTAAAAGCATAAGAATTTCAACTCCTAGCTACAGTGTCAGATCCTCACAGAGTGCTGAAAACTCTTATTCTTCATGAATTCTCTAATTGCAACCATGGAAAGTTGCTGCAGAGCCTAAGTCTTCACTTTCTGTCTCCAATTCCTTCCAAACTTCATTCGTTGCCTCTCCAATTAACAAACTAATTTTTGCAGTTTTTGCAGCAATGAATTCTTGTAGCTGCAACGCCTCTTGAAGAAGCTTTTTCAGTTGTACATGACATTTCTACCAAGTGGTATAAATAGAAAAACTACACTTTTTTGATAGGGACTTTTTCCGTAGTGAAGGAAGCTGGGACTTTTACCTGAGAGAAGGAAGCCAGAGTTGAGGAAGACCAAATTTCTTCCAAATTCAAGCTATTTCAAGATGTAAAGACCAAAAGTTGTGAAACTTCCCTTTTACCTTTCTCTCTGTCATAGTTATAATTTATGTTAAACTTGTTTGTATCTTTGGGGATTTGAACTCCATCATGGAGCAAACTTTTGTTGGAGTATTGCTGGATCTTGAAATATTAATTTGAGGTCAATTTTTCCTATTATTCCTATCTGTGATTCCCTATTAATATCGTATTTATTATTCAAAGTATTTATTAAGGAAGGTAAAGGACTTAGCCTTCTTTAATAAGCTTTGCATAAGGGTTATTGTTGATGGATTTGTACTCAATCTTAATCGAAAGAGAAGCTCTAGTTTCTACAATTCCATTTGGCTCTTTATAGCATTTTTTTATATCGTTGATGGGTATAAGTTGTGGTTCTCAGGGAGATCGAGGGATAGGAATGGAGTAGGCATTTTAGTAAATTCGGAGCTAAGGGATCCAATGGTAGAGGTAGGAGGGCCAATGACAGGATGATGGCGATTAAGATGGTCGTTGGAGGGTCCACTTTGAACATTGTTAGTGCTTACGCATCGCAAACGGGCTTGGACGAGGAGGACAAGAAGCGCTTTTGGGATGATTTGCACGAGGTGGTGAGGGGCTATACCGCTCTCGGACAAGCTTTTCGTAGGAGGAGGCTTCAATGAGCACATTGGGTCAAACATGCAGGGCTATGATGAAGTGCAACGAGGCTTTGGTTTCGGGGACAGGAATGTAGGAGGAGTCTCGCTTTTGGACTTTGCAAGAGCTTTTAGGTTGGTGGTAGTCAATTCGAGTTTCCCAAAGAGGTAGGAGCACTTAGTAACTTTTCGTAGTTCGAGGGCTAAGACTTAGATTAGACTATTTGCTCTTCAGGAAGGATGATAAAGGGTTGTGCTAGGATTGCAAGGTTATCCCGAGTGAGAATCTTACGACCCAACATAAGCTCTTGGCGATGAATTTGGAGATCAAGAGGAAGAAGAAAAGGGTTGTGGGTGACCAGCCTAGGATCAAATGGGATAGCTTGACTGCAGCCAGTGCACATGAAATGGGGGAGAGGTTGATGCATGTGAGGGTGTGGGGGAGTAGTGGTGATGCGAACACTATGTGGGATAGGACTGTTAGTTGCATCAGGGAAGTAGGTAGAGAGGTGCTAGGAATTCTCGAGAGGTAGATTTGGTGGGCATCAAGGGGACCGGCGGTGGAATAGAGAAGTTCAAGGGAAAGTGGAGGCAAAAAATGCGGGTATGTGAAGTTGGTGGAAAGGACGAGGAACCAGACAAATAGGAAAGGGTATAAGATGGAGAAGGAGGCGAAGTTAGCAGTTACGGCAGCAAAAACAACAGCTTTTGAACGCTTGTATGTTGAATTAGAGGGCAAAGCCAAGGATAAGAAGTCGTACATGCTTGCCAAAGTGAGAGAGGAGGGCCCGTGACCTAGATCAAGTTAAGTACATCAAGGACGAGAATGGAAAAGTATTGATAGAGGAAGCACTCATTAGACATAGATAGCAGTCCTACTTTCATAAACTACTAAACGAAGATGGTGCTGGGAGATACGGAGCACTCCGAGAAAAGTCGTGATTTTGGGTATTGTAGGTGTATAAAGGTGGATGAGGTTAAGCATTCTATTCGCATGATACACAAGGAAAGAGCAACCGGACCTGACGGGATCCCGGTGAAATTTTAGAAGAGTGCAGGCATGCCAGGTTTGGAGTGGCTGACTAGGTTATTTAATGTCGTTTTTAAGACATCAAAAATGCCCGAGGAATGGAGGTGGAGTACGATAATCCTGTTGTACAAGAACCAGGGTGACACTCAGAGTTGCGACAACTATAGGGGTATCAAGTTGCTAAGCCACATTATGAAAGTTTGGGAGAGAGGTGGAGATGAGAATGAGGAGGGGCGTGACTGTGTCAGAGAACCGGTTCGGTTTTATGCCGGGGCGCTAAACAACAGAAGTCATTCATCTTGTGAGAAGGCTGGTGGAGCGATACAGGGAGAGGAAGGAGGACCTTCACATGGTATTCATCGATCTTGAAAAGACTTGTGATAAAGTCCCTAAAAAGGTTCTTTGGAGGTGCTTGGAGATTAGAGGTGTACCTGTGGCGTACACTAGGGCGATCAAGGACATGTACGAGGGAGCCAAGACACAGTTAAGGACAGTGGGAAGAGATTCAGAGTACTTCCAGCGGATCAGCTCTTAGCCCGTTTCGATTTGCCTTAATGATGGATGTTTTGACGCGGAATATTCAAGGAGAGGTACCATGGTGTATATTGTTTGTGAATGACAAAGTGTTGATTGATGAGATCAGAGGGGGAGTTAACGCTAAGCTGGATTTTTAGAAACAGACCCTGAAATCTAAAAGGTTCAGGTTGAACAAGACTAAGACAGAATACTTAAGAGTGTAAGTTTGGTGGCGTCACGCAGGAGGCAGACGTGGAAGTAAGGCTTGACACACATGTCATGCCAAAGAAAGAAAGTTTCAAGTATCTTGGATCTATTATCCAAGATAATGGAAAAATTGATAATGGTGTCACATAGAGTATTGGTGTGGGGTAGATGAAATCCAGAGTTTTAGTGTGATAAGAAGGTGTCACCAAAACTCAAAGGAAAATTCTACAGAGTGGTGGTTAGACCAACTATGTTGTATAAGGCGGTGTGTTGGCCAATCAAAAAATCTCACGTCCAGAAGATGAAAGTTGCGGAAATGAGGATGTTGCGGTGGATGTGTGAGCATACTAGGAGAGATAGAATTAGAAATGAAGATATTCGGAACAAGGCGAGAGTGACCTCGATGGAGGACAAAATGCGGGAAGCGATTCGGGTATGTGATGAGGAGTTGTGCGGATTCCCTAGTGCGGAGGTGTGAGAGGTTAGCTATGGATGGATTCAGGAGAGGTAGAGGTAAGCCGAAGAAGTATTGGGGGAGCTGATTAGACAGGATATGGCGCAGTTGTAGTTTACCGAGGACATGACCTTAGATAGGAGGTTGTGGAGAACACAGATTAGGGTAGTAGGTAGTAGAGCGTTGTCGCGCTTATCCTTCCATACTAGTAGTCGTAGTATTTCTTCTGTAGTTTCTTGTCCTTCGATTTCTATTAGTATTTATTGTCTCTCGTTCTTCACGTAGCATACTATTTTGCTGTAGTTACTGTTCAATTTTCCTATTTGACCTGTTTGTTATTGCTTTATTGTTATTGCGTTATTGTTCTATTGCTTTATTCTTAGCCGAGGGTCCATTGGAAACAACCTCTCTACCTCCCAAGGTAGGGGTAAGGTCTACATACAGCCTACCCTCCCCAGACCCCATTTGTGGAATTACACTGGGTATGTTATTATTGTTGTAGCTCTTCATGGCATTTTAAATACAACTCTTAATCTTAATAGAAAGGAAAGATTTTGGTATTATATTAATTGTAGTAATCAAGATAATCTAGAGATGTTTTGCAATTTTGCAGAACGAATCACATGTTTAAGTCATACTTAAATGCATAGTCCAATGACCGAAGAGGTGATTCTAATTAGCTATGTTGCTCAAACTCTTCAAAATCCCTGACACACCCATATCGACACAAACATGGGTGTGGGATTGGGATCCTATATTGCTCGGACTTTGTTACGGGTGTCCGATACGGGTGCAGATCTAGAGGTCGGATCCTTCATGATCTAAATTTTAAGATTCGGAAATACGGATCAAAGTATGGATACGGGTATGGGAATTTGACTAAAAATAATTCAAATTTCTAAAAATATAGTTATAAAACCTAAATTATGAGATATTATGTGAAAACGTTGAGGAGAAAATATCGATCAAGAGGAGAATCTTGGAAGGAGATAAAAGAAAAATGAGTGACACAAAAATTTCTATATACAAGGTATTTCATTTTCTTCAATTTCACCTTAGCTTTTATTTTTATTAAAGAAATTATTAAATTTGTCTGTCGATTTTGGTCAAAGTACCCAAAATCGGTTGACTAGATCGGGTACGGATCCCCACATCCACACCCACACCCATGTCGTGTCGACACAGGTGCGGCACCGAAAGTAAAGAGTCCGAGCAACATAGTTGGGATCCTTATTGGATTTGGTCAACCTACCTTGGGTGCTTTGACTACATCTACGATTGAGAAGTATAGATTGATTGAGTATTTGATTTGATGTTTGGGTTTATGTACGTAAATATGTGTGTGTGTGTATGGGGCTTTGCTATTACACGAAATATCTTATGAATAAAAAATAACGTGTTTATAAGGATTTAAATATTTGTCTTACTTTTCTTTTTAATACGTTTAAAAAATTATGCCTCTTTTCTTTCTTGACAAGTCTTTAATTTCAACTTTCCACATAGTATGTTTAAGACCACAACATTAAAGGATATTTTGGTATATTCTACCTATCTTTAATTTAAGACCACAAGATTCTAAAGTCTTTTTTACTTTCAACTCCGTGTAAAGTCAAAACCAGACAAACAAATTGCAACAGAGGGAGTATTAGTTTTACTTCAAAAGCTTTAATTAATTGAGAGATATACTGTATTTGTCATAATATACATTTATTTGGCAGTCTCCCGATACACTTATCCGCACCTCCAAAACATATCCCCTAATCCTAAAATTATGCGGTGAGGAATCCAGCCTCTAAATCCGCACCCGAGGCCGAGCAACATAAGTGTATTCATAAGAGGTATTCTAATTAGTAAAAATAATTGAATAGGGGATAGCTTTAAATTAATTATCTTATTATGTTATTAATCAAGTGAAGTCAAGATTCTAACCTTGTTATAATTGAATCATTTCCAACTAAGCCGTCCTTCCTTTCTTTGGCTTTTTAAGCTTAATTTAATTTATTGTTTTAGCTAAACCAATTCTCATACCTATTACAATTTCTCAAATAATAATCAAGCAATTAATTTGTTCATTTGAGAAACCAACTTTTGAGGATGATAACTTTTTAACTTAATACGTAATTTGCCTCCCTAAGCTGGTAGCCAAATCCCTTTGGCATACCCCTCTTTCAAGGGCAACCTTTTACACACCAAACATTTCACAGATTGTGTCTAACACACGTCTTTTGCTTAGCTGGTACCTGCTTGTTCTACACACAAAAGGGGTAAGTGAATTCAATTTTCTTTTGCATTTAAGCCTATATGGACGTCAAGTGTAGCTTTTTCCATTTTTAGTTTTATAAAATCGTCTTCCTTGAAAAGTTCCACCCTATCTGTGCTTTTAGGCTAAGTTGGCGGACTCTCCGTTTTGGGTGCCGTCCCCGTACCGGATACGGGATACGGATGCAGGATACGTCCCGGATACGGTCAACCATTTTTGGATACTTTGACCGGAATACATCGAAAATTTGGGGAGAAAATTGAGATTTGATTTCTCAAAATGAAAGATAAAACATATTTAAGAGGAGAAATGGCATACCTTTAATATTATAGTATTTTTGTCTCATTTTTGCTACTTTGTGTTTCAAAGAAACCAAGAATTCAAGGTCGTGTTCTGAGTTTGGACATAGACAGTAGCAGCGATATATCTTTATAGCTCTATTTTTTATAATTTTGAATTTTCTTAGCCGAATCCTCGCACCCGTATCCATACCTAGATATGCACCCCTGAATCTTAAAATTTAGATTTTGCCGAATACGTACCCGTATCGGATACGCACACCCGAGTCCGAGCAACTTAGCTTTTAGGTAAAAGCTATGACTTTAGCTTTCTTTTCCAAACGTGGTTAGATCTGTGCTTTCTTTTCCTTTTTTTGGTGTAAAATGAAAACTTTCTCCAAATGTTAGGGCTATTAAACACTATTTATTGCTTCTTCGTGGTTGATTTGTCAGTGGAGTGATCGTTTTAAGGACACCTATTCATACCCATTGATGCTTAGTTGCTCGCAAAGCTTAGCCAAAATTAATTGATGTTGCTTCAAAATCTTTTTGAATTATCGATTTCGAATAAAGATTCCTTAATATTTTGAATATTTGAAAAATGAGATAAAGTTGGTGGGGAGCGCTTTCCCCGAATACGAATATAATCGGGCTTCAATACGAGTACACGATATCGAGTGGGAAACTCAAAAAAAGAATAGAAAAATGAGACAGATTTCACAAAGCCATAGTGGTGGCAGCCCTGGCAGTGTGATAAAGGAAGCGAACCGGGGTAGATTTATAATTTTAAGTGTTCCTTATTTTTTAAGTTGAAGATGCGTGTTACGACCCCATTGGTGCGTGACACACTTGTTTTGAAGAAGTGGTAAAACACCAAAGTAAAGTGTATTAAACACTTCGTAAAATGTTTGGTGGGTAAAAGATTGCCCGTGAAACATTAGTGTGTCAAAGAATTTACCTACAAACTCCGGGGATAAACTATATATAAAACCCAACTTTTTCTATAAGTGGTGGGCGACACACTTATTTCGAAGAAGTGGTAAAACACCAAATAGTGTGTATTAAACACGCTTTATAAAACGTTTGGTGCGTAAAAGATTGTCGGTGAAGGATTGGTGTGTCAAAGGGATTTAGCTACAAACTCCGGGGATAAACTATGTATTAAGCCTAACTTTTTCTATAAAACTTTGACTTCTACGAGGATAATTGTATACGGTTACTTAACACTCATCACTTTAGCATACATACCATATGAACACTCTCATTTTGATGACATTCATCTTGCAAACATGTTAGAAAGAAATAATCCCTTCATTATTTTCATTAATGAAAGAGAATATATACAATTTACAATTTTCTTAATAGGAAAATCTTATTATTATTCTAATCCCAAAACTCTATTCTAGTAGTACAAGAATCCTATAATTATGGTAAATGTACAATACTAATTAATACATTTATTTTACACTAACTAATCAGCCCAAACCCGTGATATACACTTAAGTATGACAAGTGCATATCACGATCCAAAATCAGTACCAAACCTGTGATATACACTACTTATGGTAAGTGTATATCACGGGTATACACATCATTTATCACACCCCCGCAGTCATAGCGGGCGGTCTTCGTACGCTGAGACTGATCCTAAAATCTTCAAAAATGACCGAGGAAAGACCTTTGGTAAAGATGTCTGCAATTTGATATATCTGGAAGGGACATGATAAACACATACTTGTCCACGAGCTACCTTTTCGCGAACAAAGTGGATATCCATCTCGATATGTTTAGTGCGCTGGTGCTGAACCGGATTATCAGAAAGGTAGATGACACTAACATTATCACAATAAACCAAGGTAGCTTTCTGAATAGGACAATGAAGCTCTAAAAGAAGATTACGTAACCATCAGGATTTAAAGACCACATTGGCTACCCCTCGATACTCGGCCTCTGACTAGAGCGGGACAAAGTCGAATGACGCTTTGCAGACCAGGAGACCAAGTTATTACCAAGAAACATACAATATCCAGACGTAGAGCACCTGGTGTCTGGACAGCCACCCCAATCAACATCTGTATACGAGACAAGTGTAGACGTCGATGAGGGATATAAATGTAAGCCAAAGTCAAGTGTCCCCTGGATGTATCGAATAATGCGTTTGAGTGCATTCATGTGCTCAACCCTGGGATCATGCATAAACAAACACACATGATGTACGACATACGTAATGTCTAGTCTCGTGAACGTAAGATACTGAAGAGCCCCTGCAAGACTGCGATAGTGGGTCGGATCCTCGTAAGGGGAGCCAGCCGCAGCCCCTAGCTTGGGTATAGTATCAACTGGAGTGGAAGTGGACTTGCATGAGGACATACCAGCTCGCTCAATGATCTCAACTGCATACTTCCGTTGTGATAAGAATAACCCACCTGCATGACGAGTAACAGCAATCCCCAAAAAGTAACTCAAAGGCCCCAAGTCTTTCACAACAAACTCAGAACTGAGCATTGTCATAATAGACTGGCGTAATGCATCAGAAGAGGTAGTCAAGATAATATCATCCACATATATAGTATATAAGTCAGGGAAGCACCACGACGATATATCAGACCTGCTGTGAGAAAACCCAAGAGTCGAAACATAGTCTGCAAACCTCTTATACCAAGCTCGTGGGAACTGCTTAAGCCCATACAAGGACTTCTTCAATAAACAGACATGATGAGGATATTTAGAATCCCGAAACCCCAAGGGCTGATACATATAAACTGTCTCCTTAAGATCACCATGTAAGAAAGCATTCTTCACATCTAACTGATGAATGGGCCATGCGTTCGAAAGAACCAAGCTGAGCACAGTGCGAATGGTAGCCGGTTTGACCACCGGACTAAATGTCTCACCACAATCCACACCAACCTGTTGAGTCTTACCATCACATACAAGACGAGTCTTATGCCTCGCAAAAGAACCGTCAAAATTGTCTTTATGAGCAAAAATCCACATAGACCGAATAATATTAACACCAGAGGGATGGGCACCAACTCTCACGTCTTATTATCAATAAGAGCATTATATTCGTCTGTCAAAGCAATTTTCCAATTCGGATCATTTAAAGCAGACACGGGATTACGGGACGGGTGATTTAAGAACATTAGAATTTAGATTAAAATGTCTTTTTGATTTAAAAATACCCTGTTGACTACGAGTGACCGGTCTAAGACTCGAGGGAGAATTGGGTGGAACTGGGCTGGCCAACAGGCAGTGGGCCTGCTGGCCCAATAACCGGAACAGTAACGCTGACGGGGGAAGTGGGGTGGATCACTGGCCCAGTTCCGAGAGATGGACTGGACCGTAAGGCTGGCTCACGGGACCGAGACGGGAGAACAGTGGGTCCATCGGGCAGTGGGCCCGGTGGCTAATTTTGGGTGCGGGACAAGTCTGAAAAATGGTGAATAATATATGGAGACATCGTCATCTAAAAAATTATACGAACTAGGCACAGCACTACTCACTTTAGAAAATGGAAATTGGGATTCATCAAAAATAACATGGAGACTAATGATAATTTTATTAGACGATAAATCAAAACATTTATAACCACGATGATTAGACGGATAACCCAAAAACACATACGGGGTAGATCGGGCCTGAAGTTTGTTAATTGTGGTGGACGGAAATAGTGGATAACATAAGCACCCAAAGACCCTAAGATGTGAATACGAAGGAGTCTTATTATATAATATTTGAAGCGGGGAAGAATATGACAAACCTTTGGTAGGAAGAATGTTGAGGAGATAAGTAGTCATTTGTAGAGCATGATGCCAAAAGGAAGGAGGTGCGGAAGAATGGACCAATAAAGTACGAACAATATTATTAATGGTACGAATTTTGCATTCGGCTTTCCCATTTTGAGAGGACGTATGGGGACAAGAGAAACTAAAATTTATACCATTAGTACCATAAAATTCCTGAAACTCATTATCATATTCTTTTCCATTATCACAATGAATATTCTTAATTTCCCGTTCGAATTGGGTATGGATGAAAGCTCTAAATTTTAAAAAGGTGGAAAAAACGTGAGATTTTTTCGCTAACGGAAAAGTTCATAAAAAGTTATAATAATCATCCAAAAAAATAACATAATAATGATGGCCCAAAGAACTGATAACAGGAGATGTCCATAAATCGCTATGAATAATATCAAATGGCGTGAAAGTACGATTATGAGAGTCTACAAATGGCAATCTAACAATTTTTCCTAAAGAACAAGATTGGCGGAAAAGTCCATAAAAAGTTATAATAATCATCCAAAAAATAACATAATAATGATGGCCCAAAGAACTGATAACAGGAGATGTCCATAAATCGCTATGAATAATATCAAACGGCGTGAAAGTACGATTATGAGAGTCTACAAATGGCAATCTAACAATTTTTCCTAAAGAACAAGATTGGCAAATCGGAGTACTACGCGTACCCTTACCAGAAATAAAATTGTTTTTATCTAAGGAAGACAAAATTGATGACCCCGGATGACCTAGACGTGCATGCCACAAGGAATGAGCAAGAGCTGCAAAAGTAGATGGCAAGGCTTGACTCGAGAGACCAGATGTGGGCGTGATAGGATCCCCTACTATCACATCTCATGAGAGGAATCTCCGTCTTGAAATCTTTCGCAGAAAATCCAAAAGGATCAAAAACAATAGAAACTGAATTATCAGTGATGAATTTACGGACAGACACCAAATTTTTAATTAATTTAAGAGCATGAAGGGTATTTTTCAAGACAAGATGTGGAGGGGGACAAGGTTTTGTGACCGTAACCACGAATCGGAATGGAATTGCCATTACCAACAATTATGCCACGATTGTTGCTCAAATTGGAATAAGACAAGAGAGTACTTTGGTTGGACGTCATGTGGGCAGGTGGCTCCAGTGTCTATGTACCAATTCAGGTCCGGAGGATTCAATCCAAGCGTGTGCATTGCGGCTTCAATGTCGGTAGGGGTGGGGCCTGCTGCATGATGGGCCTGCGGAGGCCGAGGCCCAAGCATACATGCTTGCTGCCCCGGCCAGAGGTGTTTTGAAAACCATTGGGTCAATGCATTTTGGGCCGAGACGAGTGCTGGCTAGCCCACTGTCCAGGGGCTGGAAACGCCAGAAAAAAAGATCTGTTGGGCCACTGCCCACTAGCCCACGCCCACTGCTAGGGGGCCAGGGCTAGGACCAGTTGGGCTGTGGCCAACTGTTACCGGGACGGGGCCCACCGCCACTGTTCTGTCTACCGCCACCACTGCCAAAACCACCGCGTTTTCCCCCGCAATTTTTGCCATTTTTCCGAGTATTCTTGCCACCACCGTGAGCACGGTTTTGGCCCGAATTATCAACAAAACCTGGAGACTGAGTAAAGGACGTCATCATGACGACGGGGCTAGCACCGATAGCCGCCTTTTTGTCCAAGTCGGCTTTCTCGAGCGTAATCATGGAACGGGCCTGATAAAATTGCGGAAGAGGATCCAACACCACTATAAGCCTCAGATAGGCCTGCAACCATTTGTATTACCAAACGATCATTTGTAACGGGCGCGCCAACGTCAACCTTTTGCAATAAGCTGACACGTTAGGGAAATCTTCCATATTGACGTATGAGAATTTCTGCTCAAGTGTAACAACTCGAGAATTATGATTATCTTGGAATATGTCACGTACTCTATCCCAAGCAGCCATCGTCGTAGCGTCTGGCTCAATAATCGTTTGCAACATGTCAGTAGAGATAGTGGAGTAAATCCACTGAAGAACGGTAGCATCAAGAGTCGTCCATACTTGAGGATCATCCTCGGGTTTAGAAATTCCCGTAACCAGGGGAATAATGTGATGGATGTGATGGAGAACTTGATGCGAGCGTGCATGAACTTTGAACAGTTCGGCCCACGTCGCGTATTGGACGTTTTCTATTTCAAGAATGATAGGGATGTGATTCTTGATGTTAGAAACAGTAAGGGCAAGGTGAAACTTGTTCTTAGCCATAATAGCAACGCAAAGACGGATGTAGGGATTTTTGAAGAAAATTTAGGAAGAGGGAAAGAAATACCATCGGGCACGAAAACTGAGGATAGGCTCTCGGACCGATGCAAGAGGTCGACGGAAAAAATGTGGAGAAAAAAAAAATAACCTAGACTTTATGATACCATGAAAGAAATAATCCCTTGATTATTTTCATTAATGAAAGAGAATATATACAATTTACAATTTCCTTAATAGAAAAATCATATTCCTATTCTAATCCCAAAATCCTATTCTAGTAGTACAAGAATTCTATAATTATGGTAAGTGTACAATACTAATTAATACATTTATTTTACACTAACTAATTAGCCCAAAACCGTGATATACACTTAAGTATGGTAAGTGTATATCACGGTCCAAAATCAGTACCAAACCCGTGATATACACTACTTATGGTAAGTGTATATCACGGGTATACACATCATTTATCACGTGTAATTGGTCTCACATCTATTCTACTGAACTAATCTTTTAGTTATATTGGAATCTTTATATCATATAACACTGCTCCACTTAAACTATCCTATAATTCCTATTTTAATTCTCTGTGTACGTCTTCATCTATTATGCTATTTTTTTCCTAGAAGATCGACCTTAGAAGTCTAAACCTAGGCACCAAAATCTCATTCAACCACTCTTCACCTTCATTCTTTCTATGGGGCTAAACTTGAAGTGCATATATTTTGTATTTATTCTAGTTCTCCTAAAATCTTTATTATCCATAACGTCTTTCCCCAAGTTCTAGATTTAGTCAACTCTTCTCCAGTTTCGATAATTAACACAGTATGGACAATCAAACCTCATCTTATATAGTATTTGGAAGCTTTTTCTTCATAACCAAATAAATGAAGTAGAAGTTCAAGATACACCACGGATGAAAACCCAAGTTACGAAAAATTACATTTTATCTACTACCACTGTTCTCAAACACTCTATACTTCTCCATCACAAATATTACTTAAGGTATTTATATACTAGGTAATGAAGGGGAATCTTGGAGCAACAGTAAAGTTGTCTCAGTGTGACCTATAAGTTACGGGTTTGAGCCGTGAAAGCAGTCACTAATATTTGCATTAGGGTAGGCTTTCTACATCACACCCCTTGGGGCTGTCCTTCCGGGGACCCTGTTAATGCATGATGCTTTTTGCACCGAGCTTCCTTTTTTTATATTAGGTATGGGTTTTTTAATCTCAAGGCTCAAGCAACCACCATATGACTTTTCTTGGCACTATTTTACCTAGGTCGATGATTACCATAGGAAATCTTTTTTTCCACTTCTTATAGATTCTCATCGATTTTCTTAGCAACAGTTTAGCTTGTTGTACAGATCTACTCGACATAAATATAAATCCAATTTGTTCCTTATTTCGACATAAATATAAATCCAATTTGTTTCTTATCGCTCAGTGATGTTCCTAAGTTTATGTTATGTCACACTTTTGCCGTATGAATCATAAATTTAATACTACTATAGTTCGCAAAACTTTTAATATCTTATTTGTTCTTATATATCATCACAAGAGAACTCTATCTTAGTTGTTTAATGTTTCCACTCCTTAACATAACCTGAATTAGTTTGGTTTACCATCTTTAGTTTTTACATTTATAAAATAATAAAAGGCAATCCGTTGCACTAAGCTCCCACTATGTGCAATGGTTTATGGTACGCTACCTTATAAAGTACTCCCTCCATTCCATATTAAGTGATTTTTTAGGCTCATGCACACCCCTTGAGAAATTGCTCACTCCTAGAAAATTAGGAGTGTTTTTATTAACTTATCCCTAATCAAGTTTTACTACCTTCTAGAAAAAGAAAAGGTAGTTAATGAATCTTGACTACTTAAATAAGGATAATATTAGAAGAATATGCCCAAAGTCTTCTTGAAATCCTAAAGCACCACTTATTTTGAAAAAAATAAAAAACCTAAAAAAATTACTTATTATGAAACGGAGGAAGTAATATTTTATTGAAAAGTTTGTGCATCAACCCGGTATACAAGAGGTACACAAAAAGTAGAAACAAAAAGATATGGCTCTCTACAAATAACACACTATCTTCTATACACAAAGGAACCTCATGGGTGCAGTGCACCAAAAAACTAAGGGATAAGAGATTACTTCTCAATTGGACAAAGTTCATCTCTATCCCTTCGAAACCTTCTTATTTCATTATCTCCAAGCGACCCCACATAAAGTGCTAATGGAGCCACATTCAAATCATGCGTCTTTTCTTCCATCTACAGCAATTCCAAGGTTTCTCAACCACAAGTTTTTTCCTAATAACCATGATGTCCAGGTTAACTTGCGCACACCTCAACAAATTTTACAGGGTACCTGCTACCCCTACCTCTTACTAGCACAGGTACCGGATAACTCTGTCCACCAAGGCTTGGACAAATTGGAAAAAATCACCTAGAATTTTATCTCTTCCAAAGTTACTATCTTAACCACAGGTTTCTTAACCGTAACATTTTTCCTAGCAACCTTTACTTCATCATACCTGATTCTATGTATATAGCTAATGCTTTTGTCTATTCCAGGCGTATGGATATCCTCGTGATTTGTATTAAACAATTGATTTAAATAACCTCTTTATTTTATTATTTTATAAGGAAAATAACCTCTTTATCTCTCCTCGATCTCACTATCTCCTGGCAAAACTTCTTAAGAATGGTTTTGTAAGTGTTTTTTAAGTTTTTACCCCCTTTCAATCAGTCATTTTAGCTTTATACATTTGATTCTACTCTTTCATCATCCTTAATTTTTGGTACTAGTTGTTTAAGGCTTTACTTTGAAATTTGCTAGTCGCCTTCTTAACTGCTCACTTAGCTCTTTTATACTCTTCAAAGGTTTCTCCATCTTACCGGTTGAAAACCTCCCATACCATTTTCTTTGTTGCTCTATGCACCACTAAATTCCACCACCAAGATTATCTTAATACTTGCTAATTCCCTATGCCGCGGTATCTACCTTAACTACTCGCAATTGAATATAAGGTAAGTTCCATATGAAAGAATAATTATTCCAAGGGGTATACTTGACATAATTAGTTCATACATAGCTCCAACCTTGGATCCATATGATATTCGAGAAAAAACTCAAAAACAATATCAGGGAGACAGATCTCAACAAGACAACCTGGTAATTAAGTTAACATATTCCCTAATTACTTGGATAGCTTATGGAGTATAATATCCAACATAGCGGTTTTGGATAACTCCAGAATACTTGGAGTGCAAGTTAAGTAACGGGAGCGATCTTGAGACATGCGTGGATGTGAGGTTTGGTACTCAGGTCATTTCAAAGAAAGGAGCTTCAAGTACCTCGGGTCTATTATCCAAGGGAATGGAGAGATGGATGATGATGTCACACATCATATTGGGGCAGGGTGAATGAAATGGAGGCTCGCATCTAGAGTCTTGTGCGATAAAAAGGTGCCACCAAAACTTAAAGACAAGTTCTATAGGGTGGTGGTTAGACCGACTATGTTGTATGGGGCAGAGTGTTGGTCGGTCAAGACTTCACACACCCAAAAGATGAAAGTTGTGGAGATGAGGATGATAAGATGGATGTGTGGGCATACAAAGACGGATAGGATTAGAAATGATGATATCCAGGACAGAGTGGGAGTGGCCTCGGTGGAGGATAAGATGCGGGAAGTGAGGTTGAGATGGTTCGGGCACGTGCAGAGGAGACACAAATGCCCCAGTGCGGAGGTGTAAGAGGTTGGCTATAGACGAGTACAAGAGGGGTAGAGGTAGGCCGAAGAAGTATTGGGGAGAGGTAATTGGACGGGATATGACGTAGGTGCAACTCACTGAGGACATGACCTTAGATAGGGGGTTTTGGAGGACAAGGATTATGGTAGAAGGGCAGTAGATAGTCCAGCGTAGTCCTACCTACGCTTACAAACTGGTAATTGTAGTGTTATTATTGTAGGCCCGCTTAGCCTATCATACTAGTAAGCACAATATTGCTTTATAGTCCCCTGTCATTTGATTTATGTTGCTATGTGTATTTAGTTTATCTTATTTACCGGCATTAGTTATTGCTTCTTTTTCAGAATTCACTATCATGACTTAGTCTCTTTGTTTGTCTTACTTTGCTTGTGCTTGTGCTTTGTCTTGAGCCGAGGGTCTCTCGGAAACAGTCGCTCTACCTACCAAGGTAGAGGTAAGGTCTGTGTACACTCTACCCTCCCCAGACCCCACATTGTGGAATTTCACTGGGTATGTTGTTGTTTATTATCTCCCTCACCAGACAATTTCCAGAAATCAAATAATAGAGATAGAACGTATTATAGTAATAACTTTGTAGTGAAAAAGAATACAATATGTTAAAGCGCATGTTGGAACAAATAACAAACAATAGGGTTCATAATTTATGCATAATCACTTGTGCACAAATTATCAAATTACAACCAAATAAAGTATAAAACTAAGGGATGAAACACATTTAGAACCACTTCACCCATTTTTTCAGCTCATTATATGACAATGTAGTCCATGACTTTGTAGAAAGCATAATAATGTCATCAACCCCCTATCACCTATCATCCACTAGTAGGAAACTCATCAGTGCATGCAGCAGTGACAACAATGAAACATATGGTGCTACCACAAGAAGCTCACTTCCTAGCTGAAATTAATTCACTTGAACAAAAAGGGCAACTCCCAAAATAGTTTCGAAAAGATAGACAAGAATGCAACCACACGGAGACTTTACAAGGCTTTATCATACAAAAAAGAAGTGAGACACTAAAAGGAGCCTTGAAAGGCAGAAGTGTATTTGAAGTTTCAAAAAGGCCAACTAGTCCGCCAATAAACTAAGGATTTCAGAGAGTAACATCAGTCCTTATAGAAAAAAGTTCGTTTAGGGTCAATGTAAACGCCAACTAAGTCCCAGTAGGAGAGTTGCACAGTTTTTGATAGAGAAGAAAGATCGATCACTGAGAACATAGAAAGCAACCTTGCGGAACGGATGTTCAGTATATTTGCAAAAAGGTGTTTCTTACCCCATCACCAATGGCAAATAGACTGACAACTGCTGCATTTCTGTAACTTCTTTTCACCAAAATTGCATATAAATCGGCTATAGCAAGTACAAGGCACCATGTGATCTGTAATCCAACAGCAGCTACAAGGTAGCTGAAACAAACAAGAGGCCCGAGTCCAGGTTAGAATCCCTTTAACAAACCACTTTTGATAAGTAAAATATAATTTTATTGAAATGACAACTGGATACATATCCCTCAAATCTGAAGGAAATCTAAGAATTCCAGCATTGCATCAATGTCATAAGCAAAGAAGCACCACACCATATTTTTAAATTTTGAACACATCTATTTTTCACAAACAAAATATGTTCCTTCCATCAAAGCACCTTTGATTCCTTCGTAATCCCTTCCCCAAACTAATGCAATTGCATTACAGGCACATGAACATAACATGGCACATATGCAAATTGACAAAGAAGAAAAAGCAAATGGTGGTGCCACTAGATCCAAATCCCAGCTCTTTTCTGAAGAATATGTGTCTGGTAAATTTATTGATTAAACAAACACTAAAGTAGGACAAACTAACAATATTATCTCCGGTCTAATCCATTGAGTATTTACACCATCCATCTGGTAGTAAAAATACAACACAAAGCATTCAGATTTGTCCTGCATACACTAATTTAAGTATTGACTCTGAACTGTGAAGTAGATATGTCCTTTTTTCTTTTTTTAAAAGAATCTCAAGATTAATCTCTTTCGATGAATTAAAATACAGATGCACAAAGAAGAATGTATCCAAATTGGAAGAACACTAACTACTCTCTGCATGAGAAAGAGAAAACCCGCGAACATCTTTTTTGGTTTTGATAAATTTGCATTAAACTATTGAAAGAAAGCAAGTAAAGCACCGGCAACTCAAAGAGGTAAAAGTTGTCATAAAAAATCTTGTCTTTCTAATAAATTGATATGTCAGCAACCAATTATGTGTAGAAGCCTGCAATATTTTTTAGTACCATCCAGTTATGAGAGATTATGACCCATGCACGGAAACTATCAAACCCCCTTATCAAATCTAAATAGGGCTACTTGCTCAAGTTCTTTCAGCAACTATTAAGATTACACTAGAAAAGGAAACTAAGAACACCAGTCAAAGAGAGGCATACACCCTATACAGTAGCACCGAGGGAGGCATTCCTCCAAAGGAAAATCAACTATATAAAAAATCTTTGTAGGCGGTTCTGAAACAATGGTCATTGTATTTAATTTTCTGAAAGTTGATGCTTTTCATCGTAATGCCTTCAAAATAATCCCTACATTCCAATTTGTTAAGCATTGGGGCCATTTCTTTTTTTTGACAGCCCCAACAAAATTGGCACCTTACTATATTTAGATCCAGTCATCTTTTTACATTTTCATTTTGCCATTGACATGACTTAATTGTAGGCACCATTGGTTGTACAGGCTTTGGAGTTCAGTCACCTCCCAATCATGAAAGTTCCTCCGAACTTTCAAGTCCTGAAATACTTCTCCATCTTGTAGCCTCCAAACTCATTAGACTGTAATCTATTTTTTCTCCTCACATCTCCTACCTTAAAAGACACATTGCTGCTAAACTCTTACCAACCCTTCATAATATTCCTCCACAATCCACATTCACAAGGCACAGTTACATTATTTTTCCTCCAACCCCTTCAAATATCTTGTATCTCTGTGCTATAGCCTCTCTCTATAAAGCTTGTTCCTCCATGTCAAACCTCCATAATTGATTCCTCAACGAAATCTTATTGGAACACTTATATCTTTAACCCTAGACCATCCCCCAACACTTGGGAGATATAACAGTCTCCCATCGGACCAAATGAAACTATCTTGCCCCATCTGTCAAATGAAGGGGAGTTCAAGAGTTCTGTAACAAAAGACACATTCTTTCTTTCTGAAAACAAAGGACCACCCAACATTTTTTAAACTTATTTTTATTTCTTTGCAGCAACTTGTTAGTTCCTCTCTCTCTCTCTCTAAAGTAATGATACGACAATTATACTTTGAGAAAACTTTCTAAAAGAATATGTTTAGATGTTACTTTAACTTTGTTATCTCTTTGTGCGTGTTCTGCAGAATGTGAGTGGATATATACGATAATTTTCTTTCAGCTTCTATTACTAGATTTTAGATTTCTTTTGTTACATTCGGTAATATTCAAATCTTGAAACTATCATGCAGTATCTAAGCATAAAAAGAAATTGGTGAACCCCTTGGAAAAAGAAATTCATTGTTTTCTTCCATATTGAATCCCCTTGATGAAAATCCTGGATTCGCCAGTCATAATGTCTTAGTCTACAACTTCTCTTTACCAATGGAATATATATTAAAGAATTTCTTCATTACTCTATGAATATATACAAACAATTTCAAAGACTATGCAGGCTTCACCATATCCACAGAATCCCCAAACCATGATTTCTACTGGTTGCTTCTGAAAATCCTATTAGTCATCGATCAACACAAAGTACAAATAAGCTAGAATAAATAACAATTCAGCTCAAGGCACTAAGCAAACACTAAGAAAACAAGGTCCTTTCGCAACTAAATTAGTTCTATACGGATGCTTAAGACTTCTTAACACATGCCTGCTAACATTTTGCAATCTCAATTTAGCTTCTTCTTCTTTTCTTTTTCTTTGCCCATTCGTCATCCCAATTTCTTCAATTTATCCACAAATTTAGAGATAATGGTAAAAAACACACTTTTTCGCGAGTTTAACACCCCAACTATCAGTTGTTCCCTTTTTCTACCTGAACTATCACCATCTATGTATTAAAGGGCATACAAATAAATCACGATCAAAGATTTTCTTGTTTGACTCTCAAAATTCGAACTGTGTCCCATAAATTGGGACAGATGGAGTATAAGTCTCAATAATTGACCATTCAAAATATTTAAAAGACATGGTGCCAAATAAGTTAGGGCGGACGGAAGTAACAGAAAGAGTTAAGGATTACCTGAAGGCAGTAACAGTGGGGAAATCAGAGGTGGTAACCATAACACATACAGAGATGACAGCAAACACCAACTGACAAAGGCGTAGTATAAGGCTACCAAGTGTACCAGGCATGCCTTGTAAGTCCTTCATCATAATTCTCGGTGCGGCATTAGTCATAGGTGGAGCATCCACTGGGTGCACCGCTGGCCCACTCATCATTATTTCTCTCTCTCTCTCTCTGTGGAGAGAGAGTTTAAACAACTTGGAATTATAGTTTATGACATTTGTGAGGAATTATAGAACCCTAATAATGGAATTGGTCAAGGAAAAGGAAAAGGAAGAGGTGGAGCTGAAAATTTGTTTGTTGTTATTAGCCAATAGTGAAAGAGAAGACAATCCTTGAAGACTTTGAAAGTGTAATGGTGACATTTGGGATTTGGCCCCTTGCTTTGCAACACAACAAAAAAGACACACTTTACTATATTTAGATGGTTTGTTACTATTATGTAGGGCTGGCTAGTGGGCCGGGACAGCCCGACCCCGACCCAACCTCGTCCCGAGCCCGCATTGATCCCGCCCCGACTCCGCTAAAAAAAATAATAAAAAAATAACGGGGGCGGGACTCGAACTCGGGACGGGACGTGTCTCGTCCCGCGAGACCCGAGTCGGCCCCAGGCCCGCTTGACCCGACCTCACCCCGACCCCTTCCCGAGCCCGACCCCGACCCCGCCCTTCCCCCCCCCCCTTTGCAAAAATGGTTGTTGCACCAACGGCCAATTTAGATTATGGTCGTTGGCCAACGGCCATTTTAGGCCCCCCTCCCCAACCCCCCTACCCCTTAATATTTATTTTTAACCCATAAGTTATTATATTTACACTTTAACCCAATTTTCAACTATAAATAACTCATTTTCTCTTCATCTTTCTCACAAATCTTCCTACAATCTCTCTAATTTCTCAATATATCTCTCTACAAGTCTACATTGTTTGCTAAATATTCAATTTTATTTATTCATTTGGGAATTGGGAGTGAAGTTGGCAACTAGCTTGAGGATCTTCCATCGAGCAAAGTTTCAATTTTCAACCTCTCGATTACACGTCGACGTTACGTCGGCGTTTGGTACATTCGTTCCTTCATTAAATTATTATTGTCTGTTTATTTTATTTAGCGCACTTAATTTTATTGTCTTTAATTATTTATTATCATAATTAAAATGGAAGGATTAAAAGGTATGTTTAAGGGTAAGGGTAAGGGTGCTTCTTCTAGTAGGGGCAACCAGGGCAAGGGTACTTCTTCTAGTCATCTTATTCCTACACAGGATGATTTTGTTGATACTCAACATTTTCCTACAATACCATTTGATTTAGACCAGGAGCTATTTTCTGGAACTCAAGAAGACTTTAATTTAGACGATGATCTAGATGATATACCCACTAATGTTAATGACAACACACCCACTAGTGCACCTTCAACTAAAATACCTCATATTCCCCCTAGTATAAGACGAGGTACAACAAAACGACCATTAAAATCAGATGCATGGACTTTTTTGATAGAGACGTAGAGAATCAAGTAGCCATATGTAAAATTTGTAAAAATGTTTTAAAATTTAAAACTGGAAAAGGTCACGGTGGCACGGGGGTTTAATTAGACACGTAGTAAGTGCTCATCCAGCTAGGTATGCCCAATACCAGGCTTCAAAACTGGGTGCGCAAACGTCCGCTCCATCGGGACAAGGTTCACATACTGATATTGTCCCGGACCAAGTACATGGTCAAATTAACCCTATGACGGGGGGGGGGGGGGGGGAATTGTAGGCTCTAAATACAATAAACATAGAGATAGGGAAGCAATATCAAAATTAGTTGCTGTGGAGGATTTGCCTTTTTCATTTCCTTCATCTCCCGGTTTTATTCATTACATTAGAGATATATATAATCCTGCTTTTAACGGTTTTTCTAGATCAACTGTTAAGAGAGATGTATTTAAATTCGCGCATGAATATCAACAATATTTACGTTTTTCATTATATCATTTTAATGGCAAAGTATCTATCACGTCTGATATAGGTCGTAGTACTAACGGCCATGATTATTTAACAGTAACTTGTCATTGGATATATTATAAATGGTCTATGCAAAAACGTATTTTAGCGTATAGATATATAGATGATAGGCACACTGGTACTTTTATTGCAGAAAATATTTATCAAGTGTGCGATTATTACGGAATTATCGATAAAATTATGACTATTACATTAGATAACGCTTCTAATAACAATTACACAATTACAATTTTAAAAAATAGTTTAACTCCGTCTTTTTCAGACCATTTTCATATAAAATGTGTGTGCCATATATATAACTTAATTGTAAAGGACGGTCTATCACTTTTTGAAGACATTCTTAGTAAAATACAATTTGCTATAAACTTTATTTTTAAAAGTAATAAAGTACAACATAGAAAAGAATATAAAAAAATTTGTCATGATTGTGGACTACCTTTTAGAAAAATTCCACAAGAAGTATCCTCTAGGTGGAATTCTTTATACGAGCAACTACTTGTTGCTTATGACTATAAATTACCTATAACTTTATTTTTTAACTCTCACAATAAAAATCCAGCTGATATGATTTTAGATAGTGATTGAGAAAAAATTTCCGAACTTATTGTATTTTTAGAGAAATTTTTTCAAGCAACAAATAGAAAAAATTTCCGAACTTATTGTATTTTATATAACTCTAATATTTTTATTACTTAGTGAATATATGGAAAAACCAGCTTATAAGGCAGCTATTAAAAAAATGTTTCTCAAAATAAAAAAATATTTTATTCCTATTCCCTCTATTTATATTATTGGTTCTGTATTAAATCCTACTATTAAAATAGACGGTACTAAATCATTAATTGAAACTATTTACGATTGTATAGAAGTACTACCACCTCCAAGTCCCAAAAATCTAAATCACCCACCACCTATTGAACAAACTAAAGAAGAAGTGTTGTCTAGCGTAGAACACCAATGCAAAAATATATATAGATTTTATCAACAAGAAAATGCTAGTAACTTACCAGCTTCCATACCATCTTCTTTATCTTCAACACAACCTCACAAAAGACATGTTGTTTCTGCGGCTAGTATTGAAAGCCTCATAAATAGAATGTGCGGTCGTACCTCTACTACTAACCAAATTAGCGAGTTGGATATTTTTGTTTTGCGAGTGCATGCAGTATCAAGAAGTTATCAATGAAGATGGACATGAAGACTTATTTGAAATCTTGGAGGGAATGAGAAAACCTTTCCGACACTTTCATTGATAGCTCGAGATGTTTTGAACATTCAAGCGTCGTCAAGCTGCGTCTGAAAGCGCTTTTTCTGACGGATATCAAATAGGAGACCACATACACTCATTAGCGGAGGCGACTTGGAAATTGCGGTATTATTGAGAGATTGGATACGGCGGAGCGAAGAGAAGGTGCGGTCAACAGGAGATCAACGAAGAAGATGATGAAAACTACAACGAAATCTTAGCAGAAGGTAGTGGAAGCGGCGTGGATCAATTTGACCAACAAATACCAATTCCAACCGAAGAACCACATGAAATCATCAAGCAATTAGAAACGAGGTTTTTTTAGAATGTAATTTTTTTAATTGTAATTTTATTATGTAATTTGCAACTTTTGGACAACACCACAAAGTTGCAATTTAGATTTTAGACAATTGTATTTGTATTACAAAAAAATCATATGTCTATTAAATAATATAAGAGGCACAAAAACAACCTTGGGATGTTTTTATTACACTATCTTGTTTTGTTTATTGAGTTTTTTTTAAAGAAAATTTTAGTTTTTTTTATACATATATCGGGACGGGACTTGCTCCAGTCCCGCCAGACCCGACCCCGCCCCTTCTCCTGTCCCGCCCCGACCCCGACCCCGCCAGACCCGAGCCCGCCAGACCCGAGCCCGACCCACTGGCCACTCTTAGTACGAATACCAATGCAATTTCCTCTCCTTTGTCCCACCTTACAAACTTCCATAATTTTCTTTTTTTTTTAATATCATATTTTGCGTTAATTATATGCATGTTGGTTGATAACTTCCTCCACTCTTTATTGGTTTATTAAGTTGATAATCTTTTTTTATATGTACGCAGATGCTTGGAAGATTAAATTGTAAAGGGTCTGAAGGAGTTAGTACGACTATGTACAGTGTTAGTTAATTCTTTTCTATTTTTGATGGTCTGTTTAAACAATAACAAACTTTACTGATTACTGATTAGTGGTAGTTTAGGGAAATTTTTATTTTCAAAATATTTATCGTGAAAATAATCATTTTTTATTGTCCGGACTTCTTAATGTTGATTTGAAAGTTGAGAGTTGAGACCATGGAATTCAGGTTACTCAGATTAAAATTATATCAATCTTTTTTGTACGTACGCAGATACTTGAAAGGGTCGGAGCTTGAAAGTATGTATGTCTTAAAGACAATTTATATTAAGGACAAAACGTATTTGACCACATTCGTATTATTAATGAGATTAATATTTATATCATTTGCAATTATTGAATTATTGTTTGTAATTATTCATATATGTGCATCCCTCGAGCTTACGTTGTCATTAATAAAGTGAGATATTAATGATAGAATGTAACTCTCAGAATAGCCTTGACTAATGATCATCGAGAATGAGATATCGATGATATGCTATAAGTCGATATGTGGTATGCATCACATTCTTGGATAATATAGTATGTCTCACAGCTACGAGTAATGGTTACTCGTGATGGACACATGGATACTTTGGAGAAGTATTGGTATACCCTGCCGATAAACTATTTGTTATACAATGTCTATAGTGTTATCGGCATGTAGAATATGAAGGTCCTTTGACTTGAGGTCAATCACCTTGTTTACAGAATGATGTACTTTGACCAAGTTCTAAGCTTAAACTCCTTCTGGATAAGATACAACTTGTGTTGGGTGCATCGGGATGTAAATCAAGGTGGAAGTTGAGCCAAGAATAAGATTCATTCCTCGATTGAAAATTCGAGAGAGCACTCAGCTTCTCAATGTTATTAGGTTGACTAAAGTCACTAACCAGTGCAAGAGACATATTTAGAATATGGTGTAGTTGTCAACTAATAAATGTGAGATAAAGTGATTAAACCATTTGGATAAACACTTGGCAAATTCTAAGCTTAAACGAGTGTGTCGCGAATGAAAGAAATTTATAGTTCCGCATAAAGGTTAAGTTTGCTGGATTCTTGTAAACGTACTTCACATATTGAGTTCGTCATACGACGCAGTCTAGGAATTTCGTATGGACCTTAATTAGATTAATGTCGATATGTGAAGGCCTATAGGGTCACACTATATGCGATTGTTTCTTCGATCTAAGAGTGTATTGAGAAAGTATTAAATATTCGATTGAGAATCGAGATATTTAATTTATAATAATTATGGAATGTTTTTATTTGATAGAAATTATTTAATTAAGTCGAATTGAATTTCGGATTTAATTAAATGTGTTGGATATATTATATGGGTACTCGGACAAATACAAGGAAATAATTGGGCCAGAAATTACTGGCCCAAAATTGGGACACTGGCCGTCCATTAGGATGTGTGAAGTGGACCAGCTGGGTTGGTCCACTAAACATTAACATGGGCCAGGTTTCCTGTTTTGTATCTGCTTATGTTTTGTCCTGGACTCCTATAAATACGACACATACCCCATAATTATTAGTTTACAAAAAATAACTTCTCAGTTCCTGAAGCAAGATTTCATAGCTTTCTTGGAGAGGAAATACACTGGAGTTGGAACTTGCAGTCGAGGATTCAATTCACATGGATACCTTAGTATTGAATCCGGCGCTTGAAAACATGTAAGTTTTCTTCTATTGTGTTTTGAACACTTTATATGATTATCGTATAAGTCATGCCAGAATCGTTGTTGGGTAAGTAAAAAAAAATTAAACTTCCGTTGTGCTTACGAACCCAACAAATCCCCACAGAGCTATGTTGATTTAAAGATTGAACTGTAAAGCGCCTTAAGGAGTTAGTGAGACTATGTACAATATTTGCTAATTCTTTTCTTTTTTTCATGGTTTGTTTAAAGACTACATATTTTTACTGATTACTGATTAATGGTAGTTTAGGAAAAAAATTATTCTAAAATATTATAAAAATAGTCATTTTTATTGTGCCAACTTCTTAATGTTGACAAGAGAGTTGAGAGTTGAGACCATGGAGTTTAGGTTACTCGTAAATAAAAATTGCGTTTGTTAATGTTGGGTTTGGTGTTGTGACATTTGACCCAACATATCTTCTGAAATACTGATTTGAATGTATAAATATGTTGGGACAAATGTCATAACATTTGGATCAACATCTTCAAAAAATAGTTTTTCCTTACTTCACGTAAGCAGTAATATTTTACTGTGAGGTAAAAACGACTTAGGCGTAGTGAATTGGAGCTGTGTAAAACGTGGGAGAAAGAGTCAAAGCTTGGGGAAGAAGTCGAATAAGGAATAAGTCAAAGTTGTTGAGATTTTCACTCTTTAATCATCTACCACAAGCTGACCACATTTCCCTCAACTTCCACAACCAATCGATGAGACTTTCAAGGGAACTCTCTACTATAAATAGATAGGTCACAACAGTGAATCGAAGAATCAGATTGCAAAAATACCAAGATAGCTCTCAGGATTTCATTTCAGAAATCTGGATCACAAGTGTTGCCTGAGTGTGTCGACAACATTCTGTACAACATTACAATTGTTGTTTAGATTCTAGATTAGTTTTGTATTGAGCGATTGCAATGAGAGGTTATCTATGTCTACTTAGTTAGATTTTTCTGGCAGAAGTCATTTGCGACTTCAACTTTTATTTCTTTTCCGTTTTATATTGTAAATCTGTAAAGAAAGGAATTTATATTTTTGTATAAAATATATATACAATACGTCTGGTCATTGATCATCATAAGTTATATAATATATATAACTTATAAAAAATTTAAACCTTTGTGTTCTTTAAATTCCGCTGCATTTACTCTTTAAAGTTTCTGTTTTGCTAAAGTGTTGTTACTGGTGTCAGATGACATAACTGCTGACATTCGAAAACAGAATCGACATTCGATTTATTTCATCTCTTGTTTTTATTTTAAGTGGCTTTTGACACCCTTCAATGTTAAAGTTTATGATCTAAACTACCATAATATATTATTATAATATGGTGTTATTTAATATGTATTATTAGTTCTTAGTTTTTTATTTCATTATCTCATTACAATTGCGAAAAGAATATTAATTTGAGTTGGAGTGCATTCGGACAAAAAGACCTGTAAAGAATCAATAATTGTAAGAAGGATAATTATTATAGATTGGGAAAAGTCAACATGGAATTCAATGGGATTAGGATTCAACTAGATTTACTAGTAGTTTTTAATTGTTTTGATTAGAATATGGGGCCATGACCATGAAACCTAGAATCGAGGGTCTTTTCGTTTACATGAATTATAGGCATAAGTTTATGATAATGTTAGTATTTTCTCTCTCTAATTTATGGTACTCGATTTTATTTTACCCTTAGCGAAATGTTTGATTATTTTTCAATTTAAAATTAGATTTCATACTAGATAAATTAGTAATTTAATTTTTCTAAAGTTAATTTTTTTTATTTTTCTAATATTTAAAATTTTGAAATCAATTAAATTTTTAGTTAGTAAATCTTTCTTTATTTAAACTATTTTGGAAGTCTTAATATTTAAGAAATTAAAATCAAGTAAACTTTTATTTATGTAAACTCTTACCATTTTTGAATTGCACAAAATAACTACTATCATGTAATTATGAGTATCAGCTAAAATTTTAGTAATTAAATATTTCTTTATTTGAACTATTTCGGAAGTCTTAATATTTACGAAATTAAAATCAAGTAAACTTTTATTTATGTAAACTGTTACCATATTTGAAACAAAATAACTACTAGCGTGTAATTATGAGTATAATCCATGTAGAATAAGTATCCTAATTCAATTGAATATTTTGGCTTCGGAAGATTTTGTTAGTGTTAGACATAAAAAAATATTTTGATTTATTTTTGGTTATTTGTTATGTTCTCAATAGAATAAAAATATTTGTTTATAGTCTAGAAACTAACTTAACGAAAAAAATAACCTAAAATTTTATAAAGTGAGTTATATATCGTTATTTGTCATATAGTCTTTTATACCTTATGAAAAAAAAATTAAAATATTTCTTCGAAACAAAAATCTACATTTAAAATTATATTATATTTAAGATTTTGTTTATCATGTAAAACTAAATCTAATGATGCTTTTAGCATGAATCTTATACTTTCACTGCTTCTAAGCAGGGCAGTTTAAGGATCTCGTGGCCCAAAAATTAATATCTTTTTACCAATTGTTGTGGACAATTGAATGATTCGAATGTACTGATTCTCTAACATAATAACAACACTAGGAAATAATTTTCTTTAATTAATTATAAATTTCTAATAATTTATGTCTCAACAATTAATGTCACCTTAGTATTAGGATTTAAAGAAAAATTGTTGTATGATACAAAGGAAAAAGAAGACCTGAAAATTAATATCTTTTTACCAATCGTTGCGGAAACTTGAACGATTCGAATTTATTACTTTTCTCCCATAACAATGACACAAGGAAATAATTTTTCTATAATTAATTATAATGTTTTAATTATTTATGAAAGTTAAAGTGACAACAAATTCTTAACTACGAACAATTTAGCAATGGATTAACGAAGAATTTCTTACCTAAATTCTGTAGTATTTATTGTAAATGAGGTACACGTTTGCTCACGAGCAAAGTGCGTACACTAAACTAGTAATAGCATAAGACTCTAATACCATATAAAAGAAATATTTCTTGACGATCATAAATAAAAATAAGTAAGAGCATTTATAATTATATAGACACAAATATATAACTTCCTACCTTAATACAAATAAGACACTTAATAGTGGTGGTTACTCTTCGTCATAGATAATAGATTTGTATGTATATGTTCCTTATATCTATAGATGTTGGTATATAATGTTGTTTGCACTCCCTTTCTTTAGTTGGATTGACATAATTGTTCAAATTTAAGTTTTTCTTTATTTGTATCTTCCTCAGTAGTTGATCATTGGCTCTATGAGTTATTGTGCAATTTGGATAGGAATATGCATATTTGTATGCCAGTGGATAGTATGAACATTCAAGATATTTCAACCATCAAATTTAAATTTAAGTTTATAAATTTATTTCTATAATAATTTAAATGTTTTACCAAAGCTACTCAGATTTTATTAAATTGGTAGAACTACTCAAGTAAAACAACTTTTTAATCTTTGTTAACGAATGATAAAAGAATTACTTGTATCAAATCTTATAAAATCAATATTATCTATATATTATTAAAAGCAACATCTCGTAATACTTAATGCTCGTCATTATTACTTAATTCGTCATTATTTTGACTCGGAAAGTTCTTACCTTTTTTGCCTTTTGAAACCATATAAACAACTTGTCATTTTGATTAGTTTATCTATAAACTTTTTTATATTTCAAATTAGCAAAAAATTAAGATGAGTCTCTCTATAATTGTCATTCGCTATAACAATATTTCACTGTAACAGTCTGATTTA